>JAEHOE010000110.1:0-450782 GCA_016858145.1 Edaphochlamys debaryana
GCCCGTTGCGGATCGGCATCAGGGTCGATCGCCTCTGCCCACAGCTCGGCGGCGCCGAGGGGCACAGCAGGGCGGTGCGCCGTACATGAGCTCAAACGGGGACTTGACGTGGACTTCTGAGGGGAGCAGCGGTAGCCCATCAGGACCCAAGGCAGTACTCGTCCCAGCGCTCGGCGGAGTGCGTATGAGCACAGTACTTTGCGCAGAGAGCGTTTGCAGACCTGCACGACTCTTTCCGCCAGCGCCGTTGGCCTGCGGGTGGTTGGGCGACAGTGTGATGATGGTCGATGAAGCATTGCTCGAGCATGGGCGGCAAAGGCGCCTTGGAACTCGGAGCCTCCGTCGGTCACCACGCCCTCGGCGGGCGCCGAGAAGCGGGCTAGGACGTTGGCTAGGAAGGCGTTGGCCACCTCTCAGAGCCCTTGGAGCGAATCGGGATCAATCTCCACGTCTTGGTCCAAGCCTCGACGCATACCATGACGTTACTCGTAGCCGGAGCTCGTGCGAGTGAGAGGCCCCAGCCAGGGTCCACGTGCCAGCGGAAGAAGGGCCCGCGGATTGGCAGGGGGTGCAACTCGGGCGGAAGTGACGTTACCGACGGTGTTGGCGCGATCGCACAGGGGGCAGCGCTGAACCACATACTCGACATCCCTGGACATGCCTTGCCACCAGTAGCCGTTCTGGACCAGGCACAGGGTTGCGGCGAGCTCCCCAGTGCCCCAGGCGGTGGTGGGCCCCTGGATGATGGCTTGGCGGCGCTCAGGTGGAGGTACCTCGCGCATGGTGCTGTTAGGCATGCGGCGGTACAGGCGGTTGCCTTCCGGTCGTCGAAGCGGTAGTTGATTGGCGCGACGCGCCACCCGTCTAGCCGCTTCTCCGACAATGCCGGCGGGGCAGGTGCCCTGGTCGAGGTAGTGGAGCAGCAGTTGCTTGTCCTCCCAAGGGTCGCAGTAGCGGGACTCCTGTGCGTCGGCGACGGCCGAGACCAGGGCAGAAGTCCAGTGCTCGTTGGATTGGTGGTGCTGCAGCGCGGGGTGGTGACCAGGGTCTGGCAGGCTGCGCCGCTGTGTTGTTTTCAATCCCCTACCCCCCCCCCAGCGGGGCAGCCGGTGGCGCCTGCTGAGGTGGCATGCGAGCCATGTGGTGCGGGGTGACGAATAAGCGCGGTTGAAGGGCTTGTGCGCAGAGAAAGATGCGTGCAGCAGCTGGAGTCTGCAGACCCTGCTGCAGGGCGTCGATGGCGGAGGGCACGGCGAGGGTGCCGTCGTTGCGGCCGCTCCCAGCAGCGAAGCAGGCTCCAGGCCGGTCAGGGCGGCTACCTCCTCTGGCAGCAGCGGCGAGGGCACGGCCGAGGCGGTGGAGGCTAGCTGGATATGTGGCGAGGTTGCCCGGCGGGAAAGACGGTGACGGGGCGACCCGGCACGTCGCAGGCCGAGTAGGGCTCGCTGAGGGGTGCCTCGCAGAGGGGCAGGCGGCGCGAGGGTGCCGCTGCAGCTGCCGAGAGGTTACTGGGGCTCCAGGCACCAGATGTTGCCACCTTGCGCAGGTGCTCAGGAGCCGCGAGGTTGGTGCAGAAGGCGCGCAGCAAGTGCTGGGCCCTGCCCATGGCAGCGGTGTCCAGCGTGAGGCAGGTCCCGAAGGGCGTGTCCGCAGACGCTGGAGGCTCGTGCTCCAGCAGGAAGCCGGGCGGGAGTCGGGGTTGCAGCTCTTGGAGCCTGCCAAGGAGCTCTAGCACTCTATCTGGCGGAGCCAGGGTCGAGTCTAGGTTGCCGAGCACCAACCACTGCTGCCCTGACCTGGCGGAAGCAGCAAGGAGGTGGTCGTTGGTGAGCGGACCGGGCGGCAGCGCGGCCAGGGGCTTTCAACTGCGGAGCCGCGAAGCTGTCGGGGAAAGGAGGCACGGAGCCAGCCCAGGCGGCGGCGCAGCAGCGAATGCTCTTGCGCGGGCGCGCCCAGGGTGTGATAACGGCGCACGGTCCAGCCCGCCCGGAGGCAGGCCTCGAGGCCCGTGGCGGCGGAGGTGCCGCACTCCACGACTACCAGCCCTTCCGTGAGGGCGTGCTCCAGGAAGTGGTGCGAGAGCAGGCTGGTGTCGAGGGCGGCGGTGCGGCCCTCGGCAACTCGGCGGGGACGCGGCGGCGAAAGCGAGGGTCGCCCAGAGGGCGTCTCGGACCTCGCGCACGACGCGGTTGGCGGTGAGGTTGGCCTGTCGGGTCAGGAGCTGAGCCGCAGTGCACTCGGGGTCGGCGAAGCGCTCGACGGGGTCAGAGGCCGTGCCGTTGCCGCCAGCGAGCCACTCGTCGGGAGAGGGAGCGAGGGCGGAGCCCTGTCCCGTGACGGTGGCCAGCAGGGAGTACTCCTCGCGAGCGCGCAGCGCCAGGACTTGGGCTGCAGACATGAGTGCCGTGGGTTGCGCCGAGGGCGTGACGGTCGGATACGGGACGAGCCGAGGCGGCGGCGGCTTGGCGTCGGAGTCCTCGTCCATGCGGGCTCCGGAGCCATCAGCGCTCGAGGGCAGAGGCGAGCGGCTGAGGGTGTCAGCGTTATAGTGGAGCTGGCCTGGCCGATGGGCGACATCGAAGTCGTACTCTTGCATCAAGAGTGCCCAGCGAGCGTACTGCCCAACTAGGTTTTGGTTCTCCATCAGCCAGAGCAGGGGCGCGTGGTCGGTGACCAGGATGAAGCGTGGCCCTATCAGGTAAGGGCGCAGCATCTTCATTGCCCAGCAGGCAGCCAGCATCTCACCCTTGTAGGAGGTGTAGTTGCGCTCGTGCACGTTGAGTGAGCGCGAGATGCAGGCGACCATGTACTCATGCCCTTCGTCATCCAGTTGGCCTAGGACGGCGCTGATGCCTACATTGGAAAAGTCAGTGTGCAGGATCAGTTGACGGTTGGGATCAGGCTTGCGGAGCAGCCGGTCGTTGGTCGAGAACTCGGCCTTGAGCTGGTCCAAGGCCTCCTGATGGCGCGGCTGCCAGGTCTCGGGGCCCCACGTGACGCCCTTCTTGGTGAGCTCGTAGAGCGGGTTGGCGATGCAGGCGAAGCGGGGGATGTAACAACGATAGTAGTTGCAGAGGCCGAGCAGGGCTTGGAGCTCGGTCAGCGAGCAAGGGGGCTGGATGGCTTGGATCGCAGCGACCTTGGCCTGAACCGGGCGGAGCCCGTCAGCGCTCACCATGTGTCCCAGGAACTCTATCTTGTCTGCCGCGACTACGGTCTTGTCGGGATGCAGCTTGATGTTGATCTCGTCCAACATTGCGAGGAACCGCGCGAGATTCTGCTCGTGCTCCTCTGCCGTACGGCCGGTTACTGTGGCGTCGTCGACAAAAAGGTACACGCAGTCTTGCAGGCTGTACTTCCGCACGTGGTGCGAAAGTACTCGCTGCCAAGCTGCCGTGGCGTTGACGGCGCCGTACATCAACCGTTTGTACCGCCAGAGGGTGTTGTTCCACCAGAACGAGGTCTTATCGCGATCCTCCTCGGCGAGCGGCAGTTGGTTGAACGCGGCGCGGCAGTCGCACTTAGTAATGAATCGCGCGCCCAGGATGCGATCGAACAGGTCTTCCGGCGCTGGCGGCCGGAAATAATCGCGCACGCTCGCTGCATTTATACGGCGCGCGTCCGCACAATAGCGGTACTCGTTGGATTCATACAAACCGTCAATTCCCTTCTTACGTGGCAGGGTTACATTCATCGCGTACTGCGTAGAGTTGGACGGCTCGATAATGTCAGCACTGTACAGCTCGCGGCACTTGGCGTCCTCGACCAACCGCTCGGCAGCCGAATGTCGTCACGGGGATTCGAATATCGGGTTGTTGTGCTTGAGTTCGAGTCTCACTGGCCCCAACTCGCCTCTATAGCACCCGATGTCCTTCAGACTCCGCGCGAACAAGTGATCGTACTTGCCAAACAACGCTCTCAGACCATCACGCTGTGCCTCGGTCATGTCCGGACGTATGCATAAGGTATAGCCTGCCTCCTGCTGGACTAAAGTGGAGTCTTCGGGCGGTGCCCTAGCCCCGTCGGGAGTTGTCACATTCGTGGGAGAAGGTCCAAGTGCAGCTACGTCAGGCGGCTCTGTCGGCGGAGCCGCAGGCCTCTCTACACTAGATGCGTTTGCAGGTGCGGTGCCCGTGACAAAGGTGCTCGGTGGCTCTGCTAGAGGTGTCTCAGCCGAGGGCGAGCCCGCAGGCGGGGCCTGGGGCGGCGAGCGCCTCGTCGGCGGTGCTGGGTCGCGCAGCTGGATGCGCCGCATGGCTTGCTCCAGCGGGGTGGTGGCGGGCGACTGCTCTAGCTGCGCCCAGCTCGGAGCCAGCCACTGCCCCCCCTGAGGGTAAGCCGGATGCGGAACGCAGTTGGGCGTCGCGTCCGACAGCCGCCAGCAGCCCAGGAAGACCAGCATCACGATGGCGAAGGTGAAGGTCTTGTAGCTGTTGAGGCGCCAGCGCGCCGGAGTCGCCGACTTGGTGTTGGCGTCGGGCGGTGCGTACCTGCGCTTGGACACCTTGGCGCCCGCCGTGGCCGCCCAGCGCTCCGCCCGTTGCTGCAGGAACTGTCGCTTGACCAGGCTCAGGTACCGGCGACGCGCCTGCTCCATAGCAGCGAAGGCCTGCGCACGCAGCTCCTCCTGTCGGCGCAGCTCGCGCCTCGCTTGGCGGGCCAGCTTGCGGTTGATGCTGCGCGTGACGCGGCGCAGGATCATGCAGCCCAGCCTCCACTGGACGTGCTCCATCCAGTCATCCAGCTGCTCGTCCAGCTCCGCGTCATCATCAGACTCCTCCTCACTGCTGGTCGAGTGCCAGTCCTCGTCCTCGGTGTCGGTGGTGTTGGCACCGAAGGTGTCGTACGGCTGCACGGGGCCGTAGACAGGGCTGGCCGCGATCAGGCGCGCGATGGCCCTGGGGCAGAGCGGGAGGGGAACCCAGATTCCGAAGGTGGCGGCACCGTAAGCAACAGTGCGAGCACCGAGATCGCAGAGCAGGTGCAGGGCGCGAGCGAAGGGCACGCCGTAGACGTCGT
The DNA here is from genome assembly GCA_016858145.1 of Edaphochlamys debaryana. Taxonomy (NCBI): domain Eukaryota; kingdom Viridiplantae; phylum Chlorophyta; class Chlorophyceae; order Chlamydomonadales; genus Edaphochlamys; species Edaphochlamys debaryana. The sequence goes on from JAEHOE010000110.1 coordinate 5,020, forward strand.
GGTCAATCAGGCCGCAGCTGGGGAGGGAGCTGGAGCCCTTGGCCTGCGACTCAGTACCGGCGGTGCCGGGAGCCGAGGACTCACCAGTCTCGAGGGGCTCCGCAGCGGGGCTGCGACCGACGGCGCCGGGCCCGTTGATGCTGCGCTTGGCGGGGGTGTTGGCCTTGACCCAGAGGGGCAGCTGGCGCGGAGTCGCACTGCACTTGCTGTCGGGCAGCTCCTCCTTCCTCCGTTCGCCGGCGGGGCCGGGAGCGGGGTCACCGTTGGTGGAGGCGGGTTGCTCGTCCTGCGCGGTGGCGTCGGCGCAGACCTCGGGCTTGGTCGCGAGCGGCGGGGCCGGCTCGAGCAGCTTTGAAGACGAGGAGAGCTTGGACTCGGGCTCGGGCTTGGACTCGGGCTCGGACTCTACCCCCCCCCTGCTCGAAGCCGGGTCTGCCGCTAGGGCGCAGAAGCGGATGGCGTTGTCCGTACCGGTTGCAGAGCCAGAGCCGAGTGCGCCAGGAGGCGGTGTCATCGACGGGGTAGCTCAGCCAGTACTCGTCGCCTGAGGTGCGGACGCTGATGTTTGCCCGCAGCAGGGAGAGGAATGGGCGCCCAAACACGATGCCGTAGGGCAGGTCCTCCACGGGCAGGACGGGTGCTACGGGCACTTGCACCATGATCGCTGCGGGTTCACCTGGGGCGCCGTCGCGTCCCAGGGTGCCGTTGATGAAGATGCGTACGTCGCGTGCCGTGCGCTTGGTGGAGTAGAACGACTTCTTGACACCGCGCGCTCCGAAGACCTTGATCACCTCGTCCTCGTGGTAGAGACCGGCGGTAGTGACCTCTGTGTCTTGCAGCACGGCGACGGGAACGCCGTTGAAGAGGTCTTGCCGCATGAGGCAGCATGCCCCGGTGAGGCCCATGTCGATGCTGTACGACGCCGACGTGATGTCGAACCCCGCGCACGTGATCTCGATCTTGGGGAGGCCTTGTGACTCCCACCGGGATCGCTCGTTGTCGCCAAACAGCAGACCGGTGCACAGGTCGTTACGGTCCATGGGCGTGACGTCGTCAGTGAGTGAGGACCCGTGGTAGCAGGCGGATGCCAGGACGCAGACGGGAGGCGGCGGCCTCGGCAGGGCGACCGCGGCTTCGCGTTCCGTATAGCCCTGATACGTGTCCGCGCAGCCTTTGCCGAAGATCACGTCTCCTACCATGATGGCCGAAGCCCGGCGCCACATGTAGGCCTGCTGGCTGGCCGGCAGGGCTTGGGGGTCCGAACCAGGTTGCTCGGCCGGTAGCGGAGGCACGAGGGCATCACGGACTGCTGGGGCAGGCAGCGGTGGCGGCAGGTAAGGGTACCGCGACGCCAGAGCCGCAGCCAGCACCGGGGCTGTGGGTCCGGGCTTCGCCCCCGCGGGGCGCGGGCCTTGGTCCGCAGAAGCTGCCGCCTCCAGAGCTGCGGGCGGAGCCCGAGCCGTGGGAGTCGCGGTCGCTTGGCGCTTGGGCGAAGGCACTGCAGGCGGGGCCTGGGCGCCAGCCTCCAGCGCTTCTCGGTTGCGCACCTGGGCGCTGCCGCTGGGACCCGCCGCCACGGCGTCGCGCTGGGGCGTCACCGAGGTCGAGGGCCCGGCGGCTGCGGCAGGGGGCACCTCAGAGGGCCGGCTGCGCTCCTTGCAAGGCTGTGGCGGGGCAGGCTGAGGCGCCGGGAGCGGTCGCTGCTCGCGCCAGCCGATGGTCTGCCCCTTGAAGGCGAGCCAGTCCCTGAGCTTACGGCACCAATCGATGTACGCACCGATGAAGTGGGTACTGGAGTGGATATGGCGCTCACTCTGGCGGTAGACGGAGACGTTAGGGCGATCTGGGTTGGGGCCCATGCGCGCCAGCACCTCCTCCGTCCACCGGCACTCGCGGCGAAGCTGCTTGTCACCCCGGTCGTACGCCCTGGCCAGGGGGAGCGCAGGCAGGTCCTCAGGCCACGGTTGCAGATCGACCTCGTTAATGGGCTGGAAGAAGCCCTTGATATCCAGGCTGCCGAGCGAGTCCTGCAGCTCTGGGGTCCACCGTAGCAGCGTGGGTCCGCCCAGCAAAGCGTGCAGCAGGCAGTAGTCCTGGCTGTGCCGCGACCAAGGTGGGTAGCGCAGCGGGTTGCCGAGCCGGGGGCCGGCACCTCGGTAGTTCTCGTGACCGGGGAAGACGGCCAGATCTCGGTAAGCCTGCAGCTTCGTCGCCTCGCGCAGACAGCTGCAGAGGGTGCAGGGGCGGCGTGAGCCTGAGAGCCGTCCAGGCGTCCCAGGGGATCGACTGCGGGACCTCTGCGGAGAGCCTGAAGGTCGGCGGCCGCCAGCTCCGCCACTGCCACTGCGGCGGGGTTGACGGTCGCCTGAACGCTCACGCTCGTGGTCACGGCCTCGGCTCTCAGCACCTCCGTCGCGGGAACGGGAGCGGCCGCGGCTGGACTGACGCCCTTCATCTCGGGATGAGGCGGGGCGCCGTGGGCGGTCGTGCGTAGCCAGGGCCTGGATCTCGGGGCCCCCCCTCGGCGGAGCCGAGGCGGCGGACGTAGGCACTTGGGTGTGGTGCGGCTCCACCTCCTCGAGTTGGGGCCCAGACAGCTCCCCACGCGCGTCAGCCTCCGCCAGCTCCTCGTCCTCGTACACGAGCATCTCCTCCTCGACCACCTCCTCCGCGTTGTCGAGGCTGGTGGCGAAGGCCACGCTGGCGCCATCCGTGGGGCTCCAGTCCCATATGCGGATGCGGCGGTCGCTCAGCCCCAGCGAAGACGCCCGCGGGCGAGCGTAGTCGCTGGGATCGAACCGCATGGTGGGGATGCGCACAGAGACGGTCTTGGGCTGGGCCCTGGCTTCAGCCACCGGAGGCGGCGAGGGCTCGAAGGGCAGCAGGGCCGTGGCGTAGCAGGCACGGAGCGAGGCTGCCACCTTCTCCAGCTCCGGCGGGGCCGGAACCAGCGCCACGTGGCCGTTGATGGTCTCGTCGCCCTGGTGCAGCCCGGAGCGGAAGCGGAGGTGCGGACGCGGGTAGTAGTCGTAGAGCATGCCGCACTGGTGGAAGAGCGGCCCGCCCCACAGCATGGTGAAGAGACCGGCCGCCCAGTCGTCGGGGACGACCAGGAAGTCCCCGCAGACGCGCAGCTCGGACGCGGTGCCGGGCGTGATGACGTTCCACACGCGGGCGATGCCGAGGGGTCGGCTGCTCTGGCGCAGGGACTTGACGCCGGCGTTACAGGGCTCCAGCTTGACGCCGAGGCTCTCGTACAAGCTCTGAACCATGAGGCCCACCGTGTTGCACATCGTGTCGGGACCGATGCCGGGAGGGAAGATCCGGGTGCCGTCGGCCTTGAGCAGGCCAGCGCCGCGCTTGGGGTCGCTGTTATCGACGTAGTGGAGGGAGCCGGCGAGCTCGCTCTTCAAGTACCGCTTGATCTCCTCCACCTTGGAGCCGGTGGTGGCGGCCGAGGATGAGCAGGCGAGGGCGGAGGCCTCGGGCGCCACCTCGGGGGTCTTGAGCAGATCCAGCAGCTCGGCCATCATCTTGCCCAGGATCTCGAGCGCCGCCGCCGTCTTGCCCGGCGCCATGGGGCCGAAGCGGACGTTTGAGCTGCCGTCCTTCATGTGCGAGAAGGAGACCTGCTCCACGGGCGGCAGGCGCATGGAGCTGGGCAGCGGCCCGGGGGGCAGCTGCCGGAAGCTGGCAGGCATGGGCTCCTTGGTGGTGTTGAAGGCCGCGGCCGCGGCCGCGGAGGCCTGCGGCGGCCACACGGTCTGGCCCTGGATTGGCGTTGGTGGCCCAGTCGGGGACACGGCGGGGCCGGTCTCCTTGCTGGCGAAGCTGCCGACGCTGTTGCACGCGCTCATACCCCCCCCCAGCTGGGAGACTGAAGCCGACGTGGCCAGGGCTGCGCCGGGGGTGCCGTACTCCACGTACGTGACGAACGTACCGTTGTACGGGTGCTGGGCCACCGAGAGGACGTCCGTGTGCAGCGCGGACGCCGAGCTCGGCGCGTACGAGGAGGGCGGTGGGTGCGAGAAAGGCGGAGCTCCGTAGCCCATGGGCCAGGACGGTGGCGGCGGCACCCCGGGCGGCGGGGCCGCCGGGGCCCGGAAGGAGGCCGAGGACGCGAAGGCACCTGCAGGCGGAGCCTGAGGGCCCTGGCTGTAGCCGTAGCTGTGGCCGTACGACGAGGGCGGCGGCGTGGAGTAGCCGTAGCCGTAGCCGTAGGATGCGGGACCCTGGCCGTAGTGCAGCGCCGCAGGCGGAGCCTGGGACTGCAGGTACGGCGAGGCCTCTGCAGCGTAGGCAGCGTGCTGCGGGTTGCCCTTGCCTCGGTTGTTGTCCTTGGGCTTGGCGTAGTCCTGCCTGCGGGGGCGGTCGCCCTGCGGCTGCTGCTGGCGCGGCGCCGAGAGCAGCGCCGCGTACTCCGGCTTCTTGCGGACCAGCTCCGCCCAGGCGTTGTCCATGTTGATGGACTTGGGGTGGCCGGGCAGCGCGGTCAGGTTGCCGGCCTTGGCGTTGGCCGTGCAGAAGTCCACCGAGTGGTGCTTGGCGTTGCAGAAGGAGCAGTCGCCCGTGGAGCCGGTGGCGGGGCCGGGCTCCGCCTTGGGCCAGCGGGGCTTGCTGCCGCCGCTCGACTGCTGCTGCTGCTGGCGCCCGCCCGCCTGGCCGCCGTAGCCCTTGCCGTGGTCCTGGCAACCGGAGTGTGTGGCCAGAGCCGAGACGCTGTTGGCCATGCGCTCGATCTGCGACGAGAGGCGGGCGATGTCGGCCGAGCCCACGCCGGGGGCGCTGGTGCTCTCGGAGACGGGGCCAGCAGACGTGGCGAACGCCTTGACCTTCTTGGGGTCCTTGACCTTGCTGTCGGCGGCCTCCTGCTCGACCCGGAAGGCACTGTAGATCTCGTGGCAGCGGACGATGGCCTTGGCGAGGTCCCAGGCGGTGGGGTCGCTGTCCTCCTTGCCCAGGTAGCTGACCTTGATGGTGTCATTCATGAAGCTGGCCTTGACCCAGTGCGACTCCATGACGGCCCGGAGCCAGCGCTCGGTGCGGACGCGCCTCGAGATGCTGGCCTCGCTGATGGGCCTGACGATGGAGAGGAAGCGGGCGCCCGCCGTCATGGGGTCCTCGAGGGGCTCGACGCCGAAGGTGTCGTAGCTCTTCTTGGACGTGGGGTCCTCGCGGCCGAACTTCTTGGCCAGGGCCTCCAGCAGGTACTCGCAGGCGTCGAGCTTGAGGTCAGGGAGCTTGGCCTGGCCCTTGTACTCGGGGGGATTGGCGACGCCGGCGTGGAGCAGGGTCCACTTGTCCTTGTGCTCAGTCAGGGCCTCGGCGCCCTCGGTCGCACACCAGCCTTGCACGACCAGGTTGAGGTTGTTGCCCCCATCCTTGGTGAGTCCCCCGGCCATGCCGGCGAGGATGAGCTCGGCAATCAGGGCCTTGTTGTCGCCTCGGTCGCTCATGGCCCACTGCTTGACGAACAGGCGAGCGGACTGCAGGAAGGCAGGAAGGGAAGTTGGCTTAGCATCGAAGCTGGGACAGTTGCGGTCGCCCATGTCTTCGTCTTCACTCCACCTGGGCGGAGCCCGGGGAGCTAGCTGGGCAGCAGGTGCCGGTGCAGGCAGCGCCGGGGCGGGAGGAGGTTGCTCCCCGTCGCCCTCCTCAGCAGGTGCTAAGTCTAGAGCCCCCGCAGCCGCAGGCTGGGGAGGCTGTGCTTGATCGGCCGGGGCGGGGCCCGGGCCGAGATCTTGCTAGGCGGAGGACCCTTCCTTCGGGGTCACGCTGGCTCTAGGAGGCGACCCCGCGAGCTGCCGGACGGTAAGGAGGTGCGAGCGCGGCTGGGGGGGCTAAGGTCGGCCTGAGTGGGAAGTACAGATGCTGGGATGGGAAGTACGGCAGATAACCGGTGTGTGGGGAAGGTGTTGTCAGCCTATAATGTAGGCGCGTCGGGCGGTGCCGGCAGGCGATGCCCGAGCTCCTCGGCGAGTGCAGGTAGAGCCCCCGCAGCCGAGGGCTGCGGGGCTGGCGGAGAGGGAATGCGGGCGGGGCCCGGTCCCGAAGACGCTCCAGCAGCGCTGCCACCGGAGTTGGAGCCAGAAGGACCTGCAACGTCGTTGCGGGTTGGCTCAGTCGCGAGGTCGGCCGAAGGGGCGCGACGATGTTGAGGCTCACCGGAGCCTCCGGAGTTCGACGGCCCAGCACCGGCGGAGCCGGTGGGGTCTTGCTCAAATAGCGGGTTGCCGCGAAGAGCAGTTGTAGCCGTTCGCGGGTCAGCGAGGCCTCGTCCGCGAGTTGGGCTTGCAGGTGCCGAGCGTATGGGAGTACCTGCGTTTCGGGCGTTCAGCAGGGCAGCCAAACGATCGATCGGGAGATTAGCCTCCTGCTCTTCTTGTCTACGGAGCTCGCGCGCCGCAGCTCGACTCGCGGTCGTGGACACAGGCGTGAGCTGAGGAATCGGCAGAGGCGCGGCCGCGGGCCCACGCCTATCAGCAGCAGACGCAGTCTGTTGCTTAGACTTCCTAGAAGACTCCTTGGAAGCCAGATCGCAGCGCGGGCGGAGCCCGGAGCGATCGAGTCTGGGAGTCCGTAGCGCGCGGCGCCAGCGGACGGAAGAGAAGTCGGAAGCAAATCTGCGAGCAAAGACGCAGGCGGTGCCTGGGCTCACTTCTAGGACCAGCGCCGAGGCTCAGCAGCTGGGTCGAGCGAAGGCTCCTCGGGAAGTCATCGGGTGGCACGGAGACTGCGCCGCAGGCGCTAGAGGCAGCAGAGCAGCAACACTCTAGTAGTTACAGTCACAGCAGAGTAGATCCGCCGCTAGTAGTAGTAGCAGCAGTGCTTCCGACTTGCCAGTCGGAAGCTGGGCGTTCGCCTAAGTCCCCCCGATCGGAAGGGCTCATTGCCGTACCTCAGGTGCTCATGCCACGTGTCTCACGAGCCAAACCCTGGTGTCACAACCCTAGTCACGACCCTAGACGTACCCTCCAGCACAAACCAGCAGACCGGCCACAAACCTCCAGCATCCTACCTCAACTCCCGACCGGCAACCATACTGTGACAGCGACGGTACTGTGCTCTGTCAGCATTTGCTGCGGCAGACGCCAATCCGGTGGGGCTGGGCTCAATGAGCCCTGTCTAACTGTCAAGGGTTCCAAGCAACGCCGTGTGAACAACCGGTTGCTGGGCCCGCAGCTGCAATGCTTGACACAGAGTGGTTGCAAATGATGGGCACTACAGCCCAGTCCTTCTCAATGCATGTATGGTTTCTGCGCACTTGTGGATGAGGCATGCCATGCCAGTGGTTGTAATTGGAATGCTCGGGATGGGGATTGCGGGTGGTGGCCTGGGGGGTGGGGGACTGGAGGCGAACGTGTCGCTCGGGCCGCTCGGGCGGCAGTATTGGGTGTGGAATCCCCCGGCGTTTCCGGTTTATTCAAGCGTGCGTACGTGCGCGAGCATGGGCGGAGCTTTCTGTGCCGCGCTGAGTCTTTGCCTCACACATTTGCCGGCATCTGCTGGCTGCCCGTTTGAGGGTTTCATCCCATTGTCACGAAGTGCAAGAGCGGCCCGACGCAGTCAGGGCAGCTCTATACGGTATGCCTCACGATGGTTTGCTGTTGGTTCTGCCATCATGTTATGCCGCGCAGTTGGCCCCTTCGGCCTTTGATTTGACATCATCTATGTTTCGCGTACTTCTTTGTGTAGGTTGTGCCGCTTCGCCAGTGGTTTTTGGCTTGCTGCGGCACTTCATGTGTTGTCAGGACACACCATGGGCTGAGGTAAGGTCAGTTCCAGGATACGCTGGGAGCAAAGGTGAATGCTCGAGATGTCCGGGAACCCTTTGTGAGAGCCCCGATGTGTGGGCTGCAGGGAGACGGCTGGCTCACGCTAGTCGTGGAGCACTGGTACGGCGCGGCCGTACGTCTGATTATGGCAGAGGTACCGATCAGCAGCCGAGGGGATGGAGGTGTCCCCTAGCAGGCGATGGTATGGCGTGTACCGTACTGTGTGCTGACAGTGTCCTCTAGTCTGGCGAACAGAATACCGTTGCCTTCAGATGCACCCACACTTTGTGCCTCCTCGAAAGGGTGGCGATATGGCGCCGGGCATCACCTAGCGCTTCTACTTAAGGTGCCCTCTCGGGTGCCCTCTACAAACCTATTACCTAAGGACGGGGGCACCCTCCCTCGGGGCGCCCTCTCGGGGCGCCCTCCTGGGCTCTCCCCTTGCCGTCCCCCCCTAAAGGGACGGGCTGTCCGCCCCGGTGCCCCTGGGGCTTTATAAATCCCTTCTTATGATTCTGTTGCTGAGACCGAGAGCGCTCAAGCAAGCAAGGGCGGCGTGGTTTGCAGGCAACGGCTGCTGTCTTTCGGCTGAGCCGCCGCCGTCAGGCTCTGCGGGCGGAGAAGCCCCCCAGGATTACCCCGTGTCGGCGGGGCCACGGCGTGCGGCACTGATTGGAGAAAGGGCAGTGACTGCGGCGCGCGACGATGTCGAACGATGCAGTATGGTTGGTCTGGCAGGTGGACCAGGGTCTAGCTGGGAGGAAGGTGTACGGCATGCGGGCGGTGCCCGGCGGCGACGGACGGAGTCGGATCGAGGTGTGAGGGCGATGGTTTGATCCCTGTTGGCACGGATCCCGGCAGTAATCAGGGGGGTAGGTGCTGCTTGCTTTTACTATTGTCTCGTCGCAGTGCAGATTACCGGTACTGCAGCAGCTGGGGGGCGGTAACCTGGTATCGTGGTATGTGTCCGGTGCTGGCGCATGTAACACGACGGCGAAGAGAAAGTGTGACCCTATCACGAGGGTAGAGCGGTAGACAGCCGAATTGGTGAATGCAATGCAAGAGCACGAGAGCATGCACGGCTCATCAGGCAGAGGTCCCGCCGCCACCGCTGCTGCCTCTCGTCAGAGCCCTCGCCTCGGGGCGCGCAAGCAGGGGAGGATGCCCCTAGAACCCAGGCGCGTGCAAGCCCCCGCCCATCAGAAGGACCTAGAAGGAAAGCCGACGGGGACGAGCTCCTGCTGCTCCGAGCTCCTGCCGTGCTCAACTCGCGCCCACGCTCACCAGCACACGCGAACCCCTTGCCGCCTGGGACCACCCGTCGGTGTTCCCCTCATGCAGGGTCCATGCCTACCTGCCGTGCACGGAGGCTTGCTTGCCCCATGCGTCTGCCCGCTTCCACCGCATGAGCGCCTGGCAGTCTTGTTGAGGGGTTGCAGCATCTTTGCGGCAGCTCGATCGTGTCCGCCTTCATTGCACGTCGGAAGGCCCAGCAGGCCTGGCACCCCAGCCACGGGCCTCCAGGCCTCCAGGGTGCCCCCAGGCCCCGGCGAGATCCTCCTGCATTACGAGAGGCTCTCAACTCGCTCACCAGCTTCACGGCTAGGCCCACTCGATCCGCGTGAAAGCGATGCGTCGAGCACAATGCTTGCAGGGCATGGCTATTCTCGTCTCGCCCTGACCCGCCCGCCACGGCCCGCGGGCTGTCCACACCTGCCAAGGAATGTTGGATCCCTCCCCCTTATCCACCAGACAGTCGCCGAGAACAGGGTCAACCATGGCCAATCGACCCGAAGGAAAAGAAGAATGCCGCCGCTTTGTAGAACAATGGCGACAGGATAAATCCCCTCGCCGCCAACATGATTAGGTACCTTGCTGCCGCTTGTCACAGGGCACGCTGGTCCGCGCTTTCGAGCGTCTCATCCTTGCGAGCCCCAACCCTCACCACAAAGCACTCGAAACGTCTCTCGCCCCTCGCTCTTGGCCCACGCTGCTGGCTACCTGGCTAACCTTCGCCTGGCCCGGTCAGTCCAGCGTCCGACGTTGGACGCCCCCGAGCCCAGCCTTCCGACCAAGACACCGCTCCGTCGCCCCAAGCAAAGTCCGCTCCCATACCAGCACGGCAAGACCAGCAGCTTATGACGCTCCGGTCCCGCTCAGCCGCTGCCGAAGGGCAGGCCCGCTGGCCGCGGCTTGCGGCAGTGCATTAGACCTCGCAGCCGCTCCCGAGCGGTCGCTGCCGCTTCCAAAGGGTCGCTACTGCCCCGAAGGTTCGCTGCCCCTCCGCCGCTGCCCCTCCATCACTGCCGCCCGCTGCGCTGCCGCTCAGCTGCTGCCCAGGGGCAGGCCCGCAGAGCGCAGCGTGGCCCGGAGCCGCTCCTCCCACGCGAACCTGCGGAGACAACCGGAGGAGTGGAGCTCAGGGAGGCGAGGCGGCAAGGCGTGTGCAAGCAGCGGGCTGGAGCCGCCAGCTGCAATGGGTGCTAGCTATCCCCCATCCCTCCGACGGGCCGGCCCCTGCGCCGTGGTCGCATGTTGACGCGGTCCAGGTCCCGGTCAGGGGCCGCTCAGGTCGTCCGGCCAGGTCGCACGCACATCAACCGGTCCCGTCGTAAGCGGTCAGTAGTGCAGCCCGCTGTCAGGTGTGTGCCCGCCCTGCATCCCCTCGTCCCCCGTCACCCTCACCTCGAGTTGTCCCGTGAGTCAAAGTCAATGGGGTTGTTGTTGCAGTGCGCCACGTAGGCATAGATCCCGGCCAGCAGCGCTGCGATCAGGGGGCCGTACATGGAGATCTCCCAGGATCCTGGGGGTGGGGTCGCGATCGGGATCGGGTTCGGAGAGGGAGGGAGGTGTTGTAAGATAGGGTCCGAATCTCGAGCGAAAGAGTTTGGGGCCAAGGTAGCTCGAGGGGCCGTGCAAGAGGGCCACCGAAGAGCGTGGCGAAAGACGATGAGTTTGGGCGGGAAAGGGCGTTTGTTGGAGGTCTGATGTGAGACTAACGCGGCACAGAAGCCACGCAGACCGGAGCTGAGCGTCAGGGAAGCTTTGAGGGAAGCGGCCATCGGTCGCGCTGCCGCACTGTGCTGTCGTACCACATACGCGCCGTACCTGTGCCGTACATGGCCGCGGTGGCGTCGAGCAGGAAGCCGCACGCCGCGATTCCGAAGACCGCCCCCAGCGCTCCGCACGTGTTGCTGATGCCCAGTAGGGCGCCTGGGTGTGGGGGCGGGGTCGGAATCTTCAGTTGAGCAGCCACCGGCCTGACAGGACCCCATACACAGGCAGACACCATACACAGGCAGACACCATGCACAGGCCTTTCAACACACATCCGCCCCTGCCGTCTAACACCTCCCTCCCCGCCTTTCCTTGCTCCCCTCCTGCTTCCTCCCACCATGCCCGGCCCAATCCCGCCCCCCCAGCCCCAACACCCAGGTACGCACCCGCGTACTTGGCCGACAGGTCGTTGGGCCCTGACCAGAGCCCCCATCCGCCCCTACCGACCAACACCTCACTCCTCTCCTCTCTTCCCACGCCCAGCCCCGGCCCGGCCCCCTGACCTGCAGCCCCGCTCACCCGCGTACTTGGCCGACAGGTCGTTGGGTGTGCAGAAGAGCCCCGCCAGCGTGAAGGGGTGCGCCGTGAGCCCCACCACCACCAGCCCCACCACCCAGGCGGGGTCCTCGGAGCCCAGGGCGCCCGCCATGGCGGCGGCGGAGCCAAGCATGGAGATGGACTGGGGGGGGGGGTTGGGGGGTTGGAGGAAGATAAGGGTTGTTGATTTGGCTTCGGGAGATTGCGAAATGAATGGAGCGGACGCAACCCCTTTGTCCTGCCCCTCGCCACCTGTGCCCGCGCCGCCTCCCCCGCTTCCCGCCCCACACCTGCACGGTCTTCCGCACGGTGGGCAGCGGCATGCCGCGCGCCAGCAGCCCGTCCGCGAAGCGCCCGGCGATGTTCGAGACCACGAAGCCGGAGAGGGCGGGGACCATGGACATGAGGGAGGCCTGGGGGGGGGAGGGTTAGGGGAAGGAGAGGGGTGTGGAGGACGCGAGAGGGTTGAGAAGGGTGAGGAGAGCGCGCGCATACCATGGTCCGCAAGACCGTCACGCGACGGCACCCTGCACCCGCGACTGCAGCGCACCACGACATCTGATCAGCACCTCAAACAGCTCAGCGCTTTGTCCCCCCCGCACCTGCGATAGGTCCATCCCCAGGTCCTGGACGAAGTAAGTGGGCAGCCATGAGAGGAGCGTGAAGTAGTACCTGGGGAGCAGGAACGAGGGGGGGGGCGCCCAGGGGCAAGAGAGGATTGAGGATGGGGAGTTGCAACAGGGAGTGGAGTGGCTAAACCCCGGCAACTGCACACAGGCAGCCCACTCCCGCCCCGTGTCGCATCCCTCCCCAGACGCCACCGACCCGTTCCTTACATGTCGATGCAGAGCTGGGCCCTTCCCCAAACGCCCCGCGCCAATCTCCCCTTCCCAATCCGACCCCTTGAACCCCGTCCTCCCGACCCTCACGAACTTCCCCTCCCCTGCCACCCTCACATGTTATTGCAGAAGTGCGTCACCATTAGCGCCTGCACCTCCCCAGATCGGAGGAAGGCCCTGTACGGCACCACAGCCGACCCCTCCTCATGCGCCTCGCCCGCCGCCGCCGCCGCCGTACGCGCCGCCGCCGACCCCACTATCCCCGTCAGCCCCGCCGCCAGCTCCGGGTCCTGAGCGGCGATGGCCGGCATGACGCTGCCCTCGAACCAGGCGTACCACACCAGGCCTGGGGGGCGGGGGGGAAGAAGGGGCGCCAGGGTTCGTGTCAGGGGGCGGGCGTACGGTGATGGTCGGCGTGACGCTGCCCTTGAACCAGGCGTACCACACCAGGCCTGGGGGGTGGGGGGGGAAGAAGGGGCCAGGGTTCGTGTCAGCGTTAGCTGCAAGCCAGGGGAGGAGGCACAAACTCAGGGCAAGATACCGTACCCTTGCGCTCCTCACCCCCACGCTCCTTGCCCCTCCCCCATCCCCCTTCGCCCCATGCGCCATGCCCTTGCTCTCCCCCCACCCCACCCCTCTGGCCCCCCTCTCACCCAGGCCCCCGTACACGTAGAAGAGCGCCTGCCAGCCCAGCCCCGCCACGATGGGCGGCGCCGCCAGCAGCCCCACCACCGTGCCCAGGTGCAGCCCCCCGAAGGTGGTGGTCACGGCCTGCGCGCGGCCCGAGGCGGGCACGGTGCGGGCGACCAGGTCCACCACCGCCGAGGGAGCCACGCCCTGGCCCGCGCCCACCACGAAGCTGAGGGGAGAGGGGAGAGGGGGGAGGGGGGAGGGGGGAGGGGAGTGGGAGAGGGGAGGGAAGAGGGCAGGGAAGGGGATGTTTGTTGCTGAGCGGGATCGCGCCGACGCCAGGGAAACCTTGCATGGATCGGTACATACAGGGAAGGGGATGGGCACGAGGTGGCGGGGCGAGGAGCGGACTCTGAGCGCAGAGGTGCGCGACCCACACCCGTACGACCACAGAAACGCGTGGTGCGCTACGGTGCTGCCACGTATACGTGCACGTGTCCTCGCCCCGCCCCGCCCGCGTTCCCCTCCTCCCGCCCGCCCGCCGCCAAGCCTCTCATTCGCGAAACGCTCCACCTCATAACCGTTCCCTAGTTCCCCCTCACCGCGTGACCCCCAGCGTGGGCACTGTGACGGCCACACATCCCGACAAGCCCGCCCTCACCCTCCCCCCAGCCCGTGGCTGCCGCCTCAACCACACGCAAACCTTCCCGCAACCCCACCTCCCTGCCCAGCGCGCTCCCTCTCCCGCTCCTCACCGTGTCAGCGCCAGCGTGGGCACCGTGGCCGCCGCCAGGGGCGCCATCACGGTGGCGGCCGACCACGTGCCCAGCGCCAGGGGCAGCACGGCGCGGCCGCCGGTCTGGGAGGCCAGGTAGCCGCCCGGGATGCAGGCGAGCATGTAACCCGTGTAGAACAGGGCCTGTGGGGGGGGGGGGTGAGGGAGGGGAATGCAGGGGATGTAGGTCAGGATGTGGGTCGGGGCGTGGGTCGGGATGTGGATTGCCTCTTGCTCCCTCTCCTCTCAGCTGACGTCTCACTCGCCCCTACGAAGGGGAGGGCCCCGGCTCTAAAAGGAGAGGGCCCCACCTGCACCAGTCCCGCCACCTGTTCCCCCCAACCTGCACAGGCAGGCACCAGACCCCCAAAGAGGGCCACCTACCCCCCTCCAAACGTGCTCCAGGTCCCAAGCCCCAGGTCCCAAGCCCCAGCACCCCAAGCAGGTGGGCCCCACCTGCACCAGCCCTGACACGGAGGCGCTCCACCCCATCTCTGCGCTCATTGGCACAATGGCCACTGACATGTCCACCTTGCCCTGCCGGGTGGAGTAAAACGAAGAAGTTGAGGGGCTTGTGGTGAGCGGGCCGGCATTGTGGAATGTACTTTGCAAGGCCCGCGCTGACGCCACGCCAGCTCAACATCCCCTGGTCACCGAACAGCTCAGGCCCCGTGGCATTACGCGCGTTTTCTACTGCGCCCACGCCCCTCCTTCCGCAGTGTTCTCACACCAGTCCCCGCCGCACCATGCCGCTCAGCCAGGCCCCATGAACGCCTTGCCTGCGCCTCCTGGGGCCCCCTCCCCTCCGTCCAACGAGGTCTCCGTCGAGGTCTCCTCCCACCCTCCAAAGCCCACCCAACCCCAACCCACCATGTTGCTCAGCGTCAGTGCCAGGGTGGCCGCCACCACCAGTCTGTCATTGGGCGCCACGCCCGCCCACCAGGAGCTGAGCCAGCCCCCCGGGCCCCCCTGCGCAGACGCCTGGGCCTGGGCCTGGGCCTGGACCGAGCCGGGGCCCGCCTCGGCGGCGGACGTCGAGGTGGAATGCGTGGGTGGGACAGAGGGGATTGAGATGAGGGTGGTGGAGGAGGTGGAGGAAGGGGCGGGGCGGCTGGTGGAGGGGTGGAGGCCGTCGTCGTCGCCCGCCTCGTGCAGGGGCTCGGCGACGGGGCGGCGGGGGAGCGAGGGCAGCTGCCGCGTGGGCGCCTGTGTGGTCGTCACTGCGCCCCGGCGCGTGAGGAGGCGCCGGGGCAGGCCGGGGCAGCGCGTCCTGAGGGCCCGCGGTCCGCAGTCGGTCCTCACGTGGCCAGCCATCTGGCCCATCGACGCGTGCACCAACGGCGCGGCCATGGTCGGCCGGGGGTCGGCTGCCGACGGACAAGGATGTTGCAGGTGAGATGCGCTACACCACGTGGAAGACGTGAGGGTTCGGTACGTCGCTCCGGGGTGCCCCGCGTGCGCGCACGCGGTCTGCAAGCGCGATTGCCAGGAGCTCCAGGCCAGGAAAAGAGGTGGGTGGTTGAGCCCGTAGTCGCGCTTTATAGCGCTAGTGAAGCGTGGTTTGTCAGTAGGGCGGATGGCCGCGCTGCCTAGAAGCCCGCGAGGGGAGCAATTGGCGCAGCGGCGCACTTGCACGAGACTGAACGCGAATGAGCAAGGCTCGGTGTGAGGGTGCTGAGGTTGGCTCGTGATAACCAGAGCGACGAGAAGCTGCGTGGAGCAAACGGTCTGGCTGTGGGAGGTCTGGCATCGCCGGCGGGAATGATCCACATTCTATCCTGCGCGCTGTCAGCGAGCCGTGACGCAAGCTCTTTGGGCATAAGCATTGCTGCAGCTATTAGCCTCAATTGGCGTATTGCGGAATGCGCGTGCCGCGGTCCACGGGTCGACGTGCCCTCGCGATGGCCGGGCCCGCCAGCCTGGCGCTCCGGGGCTCCTGGTGCCCGCCCCCTCCGCCCTCATCACGGCCCCCTCCCGCTCCCCCTTATAACAAATCCCGCCCGACGCAGGCGATTCGGGGCCTCGAGGGGGGCTCTGGTGCCGCCGCTAGCCCTCGCTAGCCCCTGGCCTTGCTTGCCTGCGACTGGTTCCCCGGCGGGCCGGTAGCACGGGTGCCTCATGCATTCGCTTTCATTGCGCTGCCGGTGGCTAGTTGGTGCGTACCGCTATTGAGCAGCTTGGGAATCGGCGGCGGAGCTCACCAAGCTGGAGCTTACCAGCCCGATGGCATCGATGGCATCTCGCTCCCCATACTCGGTTATAAACAGAGTGCCAGCCAGCAGCCAGTGCATGTAGTAGTGCGCGGCCGTTAGCCAACCTCTGCCATGCCCCCATCCAGCAGAACCTACCGGTACACGTTCCCTTGTTCTCAACCCGTCTCAACCCCAGCAGCGACGGGTAGCCACCAAGCAGCATGGTATTGCGCAAAACAATCTGTCCGTCAGCTCCGTCTGCAACCTCTGTCAGTCCTTCTGCGATTCTTGCTATGTAGGATGGCAACCACTGTGCCCCTGAGCACCAGCCGGAGCGGGCTGGAGAAGGCTCGGGGGGCTCAGTCAACCGTTTCCCGTTGCTCAACATGTCTGCAGCCTGCGGTGCCCGTGCATTGATACCCCCAGCAGGGTCCCTGTGCACCGATA
Source organism: Edaphochlamys debaryana (assembly GCA_016858145.1). NCBI lineage: Eukaryota > Viridiplantae > Chlorophyta > Chlorophyceae > Chlamydomonadales > Edaphochlamys > Edaphochlamys debaryana. The sequence continues at coordinate 21,272 of JAEHOE010000110.1, forward strand.
CCGATAGGCTGGCTTGAAGTTATGGCGGGGCAATCTACGTCTCCATCCTCCGCCTCTACTGAAACCTTTTTTCTTGTGCAGGTGTGCCTACGGTGCATACGGGATACGGGTATCACCAACAAGGGTGTCTGTCCCTCCTCAGGACAGGGAAAAGGGCCCAAACCCCGCGAGGCCGGGCAGCACTGGGGCCGCGCAATCAAGCACTACGCCCCACAGCGCACGGACTGAACCCACGCCGCCATAAGTTAGGGGCCTTCGCAACCCTGCAATGCCGGACTTCGCCGGTTGGGTTGGGCGCACACATGCACCCTCCGATAGAAAGAGAAGATGTCCGTCTCCCATCCGCTACTGCCCACACGCCACCCGCTACATCTCTCCCCTCCGCCGCCACTGCTTTTGGGCGCTCAGCCCGGGTCCACGGCCGGCGGCCGCTCCAGCGCGGCAGAAATAATGACGGCGGGCGATGCTATGTCGGTACCAGACCCACGTAAGGCATGGGGGCCGCCCCCGTGAAGGGAGAAGGCGAAGGGGAGAACGAAGGGGGTGCGCGTGCACGCAACCCGTCTGGGGCATCATGCCCCACGATCGTGGGGGTTGCAAACCCGTGATCCCCTTAACGTTTAAGGGGTACGGGTGCAACTTGTCTGCGGTCCCTGACTTCATCCTGCGTCCCCCCCCTTCCTAGCTAGCCTGCATCCCTCCTCCCCTGCCGTGTGTCCCTGCAGCTAAGCACTGAAGCCCGATGCCGCGCGAGCACATTATAGAGGCCGGCGTACGTGGGCACGCCGAGGGGTATCCTACCAAGCATGGATGGAGTTCGGGCGCATTGAATAGGGACCAGGGCTACTCCAGCGCTGCCAAGCCATTGACCACAGGATGCGTTGGATTGCAGACTAACGCCGGCTGCAGAAGAGGTGCAGCAGGATTAGGGACCATAAGTTGACAGGGGCGCTGGTCACAGTTGATTGGTGACATGCCGTTGTCATTGCCATTGAACCCAGTGGGCACGCCACTGAAGCGAGTTCAAATTGCTGAGGCATGCCCGAGTCCCCATGCACCCCATGACGGCTTCGCAGTGTCCCGGCGTAAGCCACCTGGCTTGATGGGTGCTGCTTCACCGCTTGCAAGAGCAGGGTTGCGGTCAAAACCTCGCCAGTGTTGATTGCACTTTGCCGCCGGCGGGCGGGGCCGGCGGCGCCATGAAGCATCAGCCACCCAGCCATACGTATCGGGCTGATCTGGCTTGCCAGGTTGACTTTATTTTGATTGAGACTAATGCCGGAGGACATGGGGTGAGGGAGTGAGAGTGTTGACTGGCTGTAGCGGTACCGAACTGTTTAGGGTATCGGTTAGGTAATTATGATGGACAAAAGGCAAGACAGTCCGGCGGCGCGCCACCCACATGACTTGGAGTGTGGCCGGATGAGCGAGCCATTCAGGACGGCGGGCGGGATGACCCCAAGATTATTAAATAACCGAGCTGTCCCAGCTACCTCGCTGGCTTGAGAACCTGCTGCTGGATTCACCTCGCTGAGTTTCAGTACTGAACGGGTGGCTGGAAGGCACGGAGCGGGGCTTAGTGTTTCAGCACGCTTAAGACACCGGGACGCCACCATCAAGGCGAACGGTTCCTCTCAGCCCTACTAGGTAGCACCACCAACAACCAATCAACCAACCAACCAACCAACCACCGGCAGAGCCGCCCTGACACCCGGGTGTCTCGTTAGACAGCACCTGCCTCCCACAATTCGGCAGCCCAGCGTACAGCACATGATGCCGTACTGCATAAGCTTGATACACATACAGCTCATCAAGGAGTACCACAAGACCAAAGCAGGACCACAAACCGCTCGGCCCTGCCAATGCGCTTAGCCAGCGAGCCACAATAGCAGTGCCATCCGCAGATACTATTCTTATAGCAAGCAAGTGTGACGAGCCATCAAGCGTACCCACCCAGTCAAAAGGCTGCGTTAGGAGTCATTGGCAAGTACTAGTCCTCTATCTTACTCGCTCGCCAAGAGCATCAGCGGCAAGGATGCAAGCAGGGGCCGTGCATGGCCAATGGGGCAAGTGCGCCCGCTCCGTCCCCTGTCCCCCACCAGTTTTAAGCTGGCTGGGCCAGTTGCCCAGCAGACCATATGGTACATGAAGTTGCCTCATTAGAAACCACGATACGGCAATAAATTTGGCCGCCGACATCGATAGGGCAATTGTTGTTCAACCAGCTCAGGCTCATACCGGTACGGCTGCTAGCTTGGCCAAGCTAATTTATTACCTGTGTTTGTCATCATGTTGGCACACGCGGCCATTCAGCATGCAGATCCTGCCTCACACGTTCCATACCGCCTGGGCTGACAAGTGACGTACGACCTGTGCTGCACCGAGCAAACTACCCAACCTACTGCCGCCGTGTCATATCAGCGCCCCCCAACGCACGCTAACAAGCCCTGCTGCCCCTTGCGCGCCCTCGGGCCTGCGTGCAACACTCCCGGACTCCCGCCCCCTATCAATCCTAAGGCACCGCACCTGGTCTTCTCAATCATTCTTGCAAAGCTGTCCCGCCAGCACCGCCACCACGCGCCCGCCGGCCCGCCTCATCCTACCGGTACATCTTGCTTCAGCTGCCACCTGAGTGCGGCACTCAGGCATGCATGACTCATGCAGGTCGGACCTCTAGCTGCCGGTCCTTGGCGCCGCCCCAAAGCAGGAGAGGAGCGTGCCGCTGAGCGCACGGCCCCAGCGCTTCCTGCTACCCAGCTCCGAAACCGCCGCCGCCAGGGGCTCTGGGGATTCAATGACGGCTGGCAGCAGCAGGGCACCCATGGACTGCGCTGCCTGGTGAGGCATGCAGCCGGGCTCTGCAGGACTGTCGCTGGCCCCGAGCAGCGGCGCTGACAGGTACTGCGGTGCCAGGGCTTTGGCAAGTGCCACCGCGGCCACCCGTGCCTCGGACTCCAGGCGCGCGTCTTCCATGGTCAGCCTCAGAATGGCGCCAAGGGACCGCGGCCCGCACCCTAATAAGGCACCCGCGCCGGCAGGCGAGGCACGATCGGTCGTGAATGTTGCCGTGGCATCGCAGCCGAACACGTAGAGCTCCGTGAAGAGAGTGGCATTGTCGTCGTTGCCGCCGCCGCGGTGACCACCACCCCCGCCGTCGATGCCTGCCTTGAAGGCCCTACCCAGCCAGGCGGGCCGCCTCGGTGCGCCTGCTGGCTCTGGCACCGCGCCTTGGCTGGGCCAGACTTGGGGCGGGATTGCAGATAGGCTGCTAGCTGCCGGAGACAGGAAACGGCTGCTGAGTGCCGGTATCGCCAAACTGCTTGCCGTTTCGTGATGGAGCGAGCCCCCGGCAGGGGCCGCAGGGGCCGCAATGGCGGCGAATGCAGCTGCTAACGACAGTCTCTGCCTCCGCAGTGGCACAAGTAGCACTTCCAGCGCGACCTCATCACCCCATTTCGAGGGCTCCAAATAGCAGCTGGGGGGACCTCCCGACGGGCGGCGATGGCTTGAGCCGTAGGACGCTGCCTTGCCGTGGCGCCGGCTTCTGTGGGCGGCGTCCTGGAGTGCGCGTGCCAGGGCCCCGCCAGTCGGGCTCGTGCGGGAGCACTGGGTTTTGCAGCTACCGAGCAAAGAGCGGTATGGAGAGGCCAGCTCTATGGCGTGTGCAGCACCGCCATCGGCGATGCTACAGCAGGTCTCCATGGGCCCCGCAGCGGAAGGGACATGTGTCTGCTGAGTCATCGTTCGCGACGTTTGCAAGAAGCAATGATGGCCCCGAGCACCTGGTCTTGATTGTCGAGAAGGTCCTGGGTTGCGCGGGAGCAGGCGACAGCGTCAGCCGGGATTATTGCGCGATGCACAGGAGTTTTGATGGCGCCAGCTCCCGCGAGCTCGCCAATCGCCTCATACGCGCTGTTGAGTCTCTACAGTGCTTTCTGGCTACGCGGCGTCGGTCCGGAGCTGCACCATCGACGGCATGACGAACTAGATGGAACTCGCGGCGGGAACTTACAAAACCACCTCACCTTGTGCCCTCGCTCCTCGGGATCATGTCAGAAGACTCGGTTTGCCATTTGAGCGTCACTTGAATGCAAGCGGGCTCAGACGGCGTCCAATTCTCTTCGGAACTTAATCAACGCGCGGCGAGCGAGCAACTTGGTCTATTGCTTATCGCTGGTGAGATGTGATGTGCGGAAGGAGAGCATAGTGACTTAGCTCTTGCAGTCGCCGACGCCGCATGATTGTCGCGGTCCATGATCCCACCACGCACGTGGTCATTCCCAAACCTGCTGCGAGCTATTAGTAGTTCGGCGTGGAGTTCGTGGAGACAAAGCTTAGGGAGGCCGTGGGTGGGCACTCTACGCCCGCCTTGCCGCCGGTCCTCAAGCTTGCCTCGCTCCCCCCCGGTCCCCGAGCCTCGCTCCCGGAGCACCCAGCTCCCCGGAGCACCCAGCTTACTTTTGCCCCGCTCGGCCCCGCCGCCTCCCCGCACTAACCCCGCGACACATTTTACTGATACATGCAAGGCTGTTGACAGGCAGAGAACCAGCGGAGCAGGGCGGGCCATGTCTAAGCGGACCCCAGCCCACGGATTCTATGTTAGCATTGTGCTAGGTGCGTTCCCGGAATGTCCATGGGCAAAGCTCACAACGCTGAGGGAGGCTATGGGTAGGTATTCTGGGACCAACGCCCTGACCTGTCAGGGGCGGTCTAGCAGGTGGCCAGGTGCCCCCGCCTGCTGGCGCAGCTGTCGTGCCTTTCCACCGCCTGGCGCTCTCCAGTTACATATCAATCCAGCCATGAGAGACGTAGGATCTCGAGCAAGGTCGGCCGGACCCAATCCAGGTCTTATTTCACGGGCACCAAGTGCACAGCAGCCAACCTTGCACTTTTGCACCCGCTGGCCCGGCTGAGTGCCTGTGATGAGTGCTCATTGTATCTGCTGGCGCCACGCACCGGCCGCGTGCCGCATCCCCCTTGTGGATTCCAATTATGGAGCCTGCCCGCCGCGTCCCCCTCAGGCCTACTCAGAGGCCAGCTCTTATGCCCACTTGAGCAAGCTTGATGGGCGCATTTGCAGCCCCACACACGGCGTACGCGGTGAAAGGAACAAGACAAGCTCACAGGTCCCACTCCACAGCCCAGAACGTATACCATTGTATGCCATGCGCCGTACGTACTGCCGTACTGCCTTCCGGAATACCACCCACAGCTGCCATCACCGATGTAGCCGACACGAGCAATCCCTTGATCATCGAACCAAATCAAATGATTTTGCGCCATCACAGCGCCAAAGCGAAGGTGAACACAGCTTCAGTTGATGTCGAGCGCAGCTGTCCCTACACAAGGCCGGGCCGGGGAGAAGGGCTCAGCGCGCCCTTGGGTCCATCTCGATCGTTGAAGGTCTCTAGCTTTCCCACCACCAGCCCATTGCACAACTCGGCAACACCCCCGTTATGACATTCCAAAGGCGGGCTCGACTCCTGACATCGTGGGCTGCAGCACGCCCAGCTGAGTGGGCGGGCTGGGTGGCCCAAGCAAAACCCGCCCTCGGCAATCAAGTCTAGCATTTAATGCGCGTACTTTCAACGCGGCTTGAGCCGTCTGAAGCTTCGAGGCGCACCCAATCAAGCGCACGAAAAGGTTTCAAGGAGTCAGCGAGGCTAGACCCCATGCTTGAAAGGGACGCCGCGCACGCCCTCAGGAAACGCGGATCTCCTCCCAGGCAGGACAGCGAGGGCGCCTGGCGGTTCTGAAGACATTATGAAGTGGCAGTAGCCACCTGCAGAGGTCCAGCCAACTTTGATCCAGCAAAGCGTGCTCGTAAACTGCAACCAGCACTTCCCTGACAGTGCTCACCAGTTCAAGTAGTGAGACGATGTGGTGTATGCCTATGCGCCAATCAGCTCGTCCCAATGGGGCTCCCTGCAACTTGGACCCTTGTATGAGAAACAAGAAGTGAGGGCCCTGCCTACACCGCGCCAACTCGCCAGCAACACCCGCAATGGCGACGTACCATGACAAACTTGTCCATCCGTCCCATGAACGATAGCAGCATCGTAAACCGCTCCAAGACAGTGGACCCCCTACGCTGTCCACCAGCCGACCCAAAGAAGCGGTGGTCGATTAGTACACCAAACGCCGCATCAGACATAGCCGTGGTCACCATGACCTTTGGACCCTTTGCGCAAGCTAGGTTCAAGCAGTCCACCCTGGCACGCCGCCCCTTCACCACTGCTGCCGGTTCCGTTCAAAGCGGCGGCCCATCAATTAGCATTGATCCACACCGGTGTACGGGCGGCATCGACCAGCCTCGTCACGTGGGCATGCACATGCACCGGCCATTCATTGGCCGGTTGTTTTATGGTAACTGGAAGTAACACCCATCCAACACACGACACTGCATACATAGGAGGCTTCGTTCAGCAATCATCAAGCACGGCAGACGCAGATCCCAACATGCCGGCACAGCCGGGAACAGCTGTATAGCTCGAAATGTTAATGTGCACGCATGCAGCCACCGTACGTCTCAGAACTTGCTGCATCATGCGCAGCCTCACCCTTATACAAGCGCCACATCAAGCGGTAAGCAATTAGCAAGCAGCTATCCGGTAGCCTCCCGAGGCCCCTGCCTTTCCTCGCCCTTGGACCCCAGGAGCCCAGCACCCAGTACACTCAAACAACAGAGAGGCCGAAATAAAGGTCATACGAACGCTACTAGAAGTGGTTTAGGGAGTCCGGTTTCAAGATCCCTGCAAGGGCCTTTGCCATCGATCCAACCATGCGCTTCACTTACTCAGGAAGGGAAGCGTCAGCAGGCCGTCGGCGCCCCCACTCAAGATACTCAGGAGGCCTACGCTGCAAGCATGAAGTGCCCGACCCCAGGGACCACAACTTGACACACCGGCGCTCGCTGCTGCCTCGCCCGCCGTTCCTCTCACATGCTCGCTTAGTCAGGCTTAGTCATGCGCTTCGATTACAACGATAGGCATGATGTGCTCCTCTGACGCCCGCTTAGATGCCGGAATCTTGGGCAGGGTCACGGCCGAGGGCTGTGCCGACCCCGCCTGCTGCGCCTCCTGCACCTCCTTCCAGTGGGCGTAGTTGGCCTCGAAGCACGCCTGGATGGGCCGGGCGCCCGGGAAGTCCTCCCCCAGGGTCCGGATGAGCGGCAGAGCCACGAAGTCATAAAAGCCCACCTGGGTAGGGTGTGAAGAGGGCGGGTAGGGGCGTAGAGGTGGGTGCGAGCGGTATTGTGAGCAGGGGAGAGGGCGACAGCACGGGCTGCCGATCCATAGGCTGGGTTTGACGCACGCGGCTTAGGAGCGACTCTAGTCCGCGAAGTTAGAGTTTCTGACCCCCCGATGCATTGCCTGGAGTTTTGATGTTTACAAGATGCCATTGATGGTCTCTGTGCGTGTTCGCGTCTCTTGGTCGGTTGGATGGTCGGGATGCATGCACAGCGCGCGATAACTTGAACGCTGGCTTTTCATATGTATCTAGTTTCCTTGTGTGACTAGGGTCCATAGAGAGCTACATGGATGGCCGCAATGGCAAAACGTAACCCAAAACGCTCTGGACATGCGAGTGCGGCACAGAGTGCGGCATGCTCCGACAAGATGGGTGTCAGCTTCCTCGAAGCTGGAAAAAGGGCTGAGCCCTGAAATGGCTGGGCAGCGGTATATGCGGGCAGGCCTGGTGCAAAGCGCGGGGCCGTGGGGCCGAGGATGGACGCGGGGCGAAACACGTTTCCACGCCGACCGGCGGCAAAGTGTTGCCCGTACTTCGTCCTCGACGGATCTGAGTTGCAGAAAGTAAGATAGCAACATCGCGCACGGTCCGGGCTTGGTCGGCGAGGTTTGTCCGAAGTCCACAGCCCACAGCCATCCTCGCAACAGCCGCGCCCAAACTTGTCGGAACTACCTCGCTCATAGCTTCAACATGTTAGATATCTATCTAAACGAATGTCCGAAATGCTCTTTGGGCTATGGGTGCGAGCTGGTGCGACTTGCTTCCCAACATGTTGAATTTGCTGTAGGGTCGATAACGTTCCCTGCTCTTAATCACAAGCGATAGGAATAAGGAAACTAAAGCTTGTGGCATCGCGGGCTAGGCGTGAATCGCATGTTTATGTGTGACACAGGCACGCAGGCACGCACGCCGACACGGGGTAATCCTGGGGGGCCCCCCCGAGAGCCTGACGGCGGGGGCTCAGCCCCAAAAGCACAACTACAGAACGGACAATGCGGATTCGCAACAAAGCTGCCAAAAGGACATGCTTCCGGCTTTTGGGGACCCCTTTCGGCGCCATACCCCGCCGTTTGGTACCGGCAGCCGCAGCCGCAGCTCACCTGGCTCTTGCTGGCCCCCTGCTTGGAGCGGTCGAAGAGCGGGCTGATGGGCAGCCCCAGCGCCTTCTCCCTGTCACCCTGCAGGAAGAACTCCTCCTCCAGGGCCGCCAGCCAGCGCTTGTGCACCTCCAGCTCCGAGCCCAGGTGGCCCAGGTCGGCGGCCTTGAGGCACATCTATGTGGGGGAAGGCACACAGGCGGGAGGAGGAGGGAGAGGCGGAATCGGTCAACGTACGCCGGAGTCGCAGAGAGGGGTGGAGGTCAGGATCCAGGGAGGCAGGTTGCAGAGAAAACCTCGAGCTGTCAAGCAGGTGCGTGGGCCACCCTCCAGAAACCGCTAGGGTACAGGCGGCAACCGAGCTGAGAGGGGGAGCTAGCGAGAGGCCCTTGGCCCTGCACCCACCTGCAGGCTGAGCAGCCGCTCGGTCTCGTCCAAGGGCAAGGGTCCGGTCAATGCGGCGGCCCCGTTCCCCGCAGGCGCGTCGGCCGCAGCGCTTGGGGCACCACCACCGCCAGTGTTGCGTTCACTGCGAGTAGGAAAGGCAAGGAGGCGTCGTGGTAAGCCCAAGGGCAGCTGCACAAGGCAAGGTACCTGAAAGGCACTTTCCACCAAGGCGAGCTAGCCAGCAAGCTGGTAAGAGCTCGTGGTGGGCACGCACAACCGTTAGGTGTGGGCACCCAGGACGGGGAGGGTCGTTGCCCGCTGGGGCGCGCACCTTGGGTTCATCCCTCGCGACGTGCTCTCCCCTTCCTTCATGGGCCTCCGCACGGCCTTGTACTGCGCTATCGTGGCGAAGTGCTGCTTCATGTCGGTGCCCAGGACAAGGTCGATCACCTTATTGGGGTGGGGGGGCAGAGGGGAGGGTGTTGACACCAGAGGGACGGCCAGGGGGTGTGGCTGCAACGCCCAGCCCGTGTCATGCTCTCCACCACCGCCCTCCGCACGTGTGCCCACGCACCATCTTCCTCAGCGCCGACCACTGCTCCTTGCTGAGTGGCGCCAGCGCGTCCAGCTCTGGCCGCTCCGCCAGCAGCGTGAAGGCGGCGGAGGCGTGGTGCGACTCCAGGGGGGACTTGTCGTTGTAGCGCAGGGCCAGGGGCGCCGAGGTGGCCACCAGGAAGTCCCCGGTAAGGCCGGGGTGGCCCAGGTCGTGCACGATCTGCAGGGGCCAGCCAGGAATGGGGAGGAGCCCCATGAGTAGGGTTTATGGCCGGGAGGAATGGCTTAGCAATGTTGTTGGTGACCCCTCTGGCCCTGGCCCTGGTTGGTGAAACCGCTCACCGCCGCCATGTATGCCGCCAGCAGCCCCAGGGGGTCCAGGTAGTGGTCCGTCAGCCGGGCGCCCATCAGCAGCACGTGCAGCGAGCGCAGCACGTCCGCCGCGTGCGTGGCGTTGTGGTAGGGGTTGTTGGTGTAGCCCGCCTCCAGGGTGCGGAGGAGCCGGGCCAGGGTGGTGGGCTTGAGGCCGAAGCGGGACACCAGGCCCTCCTTGACGCACAGGAAGAACCCCAGGGTCGACAGCGCGTGGCCCCCCGAGGCCTCGGCCAGCTGGAACATGTTGAACTGCCACTGCCCCGGGGAGGCGGCCACGGCCAGGAGCGACTCCACCTGGGGGCACGAGAGGGAGCACGAAAGAGATTTGAGCTTTGGTGCTTTGCCTTGAGTAAATGAGTTACGTAGACCTCACTTCTTGGGCAGCACGCGCGTTCGGGAGCAAGGCAGCATGTTGAAAGTTATGAGGGAGCAGGGGTAGGAGCTGGGGTTGGGGCACCTAGCCCGAGGCAGGCCCCCTGCCGCACAGCGCACCAAGCGATCTAGTCAGGCCCCGACCCCCTGCTACGCACCTGATCGATTATGGGCAGCGGCGGGGCCGGGGCCGGGAGCGGAGCGAGGCTGGCCGCGCCCGGCTGAGGCCCCATGCCCGTGCCGCTGGCGGCACGTGGGGGGCAGAGCAGGCGCGCGCCTACTCCTGTGCCGAGCCGCAGCCCGCCGGGGATCTGCGCGCCGGCGAGCGTGCTGCCGCCGACGCCGCTGGCCGTTTCGTAGTCTTCGCCACAATCATTGGCAGCTGTAGACAAGCCGTCGCCTTCGGGCACGTGCTCTCTCGCCGCGCTCAGTGCGCCCCCGCCGCCGGTCGCAGCCCGAGAAATGCCCATGCCGATAATGGACTCTGCTCGCACGTCGGCGGCGGAGCTCGACTCGCGCCGGTAAATGGCCTGCTGTTGCGCCGTGGTGTCGGTCGTGCGCGCGCCCTCCCAGGTGCCCGCCATAGAGGCCTTGCCGTGCCTGCAAACGTCGGCAGTCGGCGGCTCCAGGAGCAGCGCAGCAGGCTGCGGCGCGGCGGAGTCTGAGAGTACAAACATGAGAGCACGCTGCAGAGCGGTGAGCTCCTTGCCAGGCTGGCCAGTGGTGAAGCGGGCTGACGTGGGGGCGGAGGTGTGGAAGTCTTGGGTGCTGGTGGCGAGGCTGAGGGAGAACTGAGAGGTGGCGCTGCCTTGGCGGGGCTGGACCTCCAGGTCGAAGCCTGGGCCCGGGTGGGCCCACTCGTCAGCCGCACCGCCTGAGCCGTCCCCCACAGCCCCCAGCTGCTTGAGCAGAGCGCCTGCCACGTCGGACTGGGGTGGGGTACAGGCAGGGGCAGGGGTATGGGCAGGGTCAAGGGTGCGTGGGATGGGGGGCCAGAATGGCGGGTTAAGGGGCCAGGTGTGGGCAATGTGTGCAACCCGCAAGGAACGCGTCTCGCATTTTCAATCCCCAATCCGGGTCCTCTCTGCGGAAACCGTAACGCGGGAATGCCTGATCCCGTGCAGCCCATGTCCCCTCCCCCCTCCTCACGTCCAGGTTGGCTGCCTTGAGCTTGCCTCCCAGGTTGAAGGGCCGGTACACGTCCCTGTGGTGGTGAGTGGGATCAAGAGCACAGAGAAATGTCAGAAAACCATACCGTGGTCCCCTATCCTAGCCTCAGTTGCACGGCATCCGCCCCGCTCCCACCTGCCCTGGTGCAGCACGGTGCGCAGGAGCACCACGTCCCTCAGGTCCGGAGCCTCCCCCAGCAGCAGGCTCGACAGCACGCCAGACAGCACGTCCGCAGGGGTGTCAGCTGGGAGGGGGATGGGAGCAGCACGGTGGGCGGTGTTGGTGTCATGCGGTTGAGCATAGCCATAGTAGGGGCCATTCAAACAACCCGGGCTCTCCTGAGAGCAGCCCTTCGCTTGACCACCAACTCCCCTGCCCTGCGCTCACCTCCGTCCACCTCCCGTGCGTGCTGCAGTGCGTCCTGCGCCTTGAGCCCGTCCAGCAGCTCCCGGGGCAGCAGCATGCGCAGGAGCATGCGGTTGCGCTGCCTGAGGGGGAGGAGGCCGGAAAGGAGCGTGGGAAAGCATGAAGGAGCATTGAGGTGGAAAGTCAAGGGATCATGGGGATGGAAGTGTCTGATGCCAGCTTTACACCCTTGCCCAGTTACACTTCGCAGCCGCCGAGACCCCTGTCCAACCACGTGTTGAGGAGCTGTACAACGTAGCAGACGACCCTACCTGGAAGCCAGCAGAGCGAAGAGCAGCAGTCCCGCTGCCGCCGACGCAATCACCACCGCTGCGACAACTCCTCCTAACCACGAGGGCATCCAGCTGCCACTCTGGGGCGCTAGGCGCAAGACCCACTGCGGGCGGTTGATAGGATTTGCGGGGGTTGCAGGACTTGCGGTTAGGGAAAGGAGGTAAGGCACGTACGGATTGCAGCCGACTTGAGCGAGCAAGGGGACTAGGTGCATCAGAGCACCCCCACCGCCGCGGCCCTTGCCACGGACAACTGCTTGGAGCCTTGGACCAAACGTTTACACGCCCGCCCGCGCCATCTAGAGCCAAATGCACACCAGCTCTTGCCCCTCGCAAGTACTTTAAACCTGCAACCCTAAGGCTAAGGGCAACCCACCTTTAAATTCAGGATGGGGATGGCCACCTCCACCGGCTGCCGCAGCCGCATCCCCGCGCCGCCCCCACTGCTGGCGATCACGGTGCCCTCCACCCTCCCGTTCGAGGGCGGGGCAAACAGCTCGAAATTGTAACCGTCGGCCGCAAAGGTCTCGAGCGGGGAGGCCTCGCCTGGTGCAGCGTTGGGTGGATCGTGATGAGGAAGGGAGGGAGGAAAGGGTTGGGAGCGAAATTAACGGACTTGAGCCTCCACGCTCAATCGGGAGTTGGGTCAGGAAGGCAAAGGCGCTCGCAGAATTGGGACACCACAAGAGACGTTGCAACAAGGGAACCCTCAAAATGAGTTGCGGTCATAACATCTGCATGGCAAGTTGCGCACACACCCGCACACCTGATGTCCCGTCGGAGGTATGGACGCGCCCAATTGCATTGAGCAGGATGGTCGACGCCGCGAACCCCCAGAAGCGTGTCCGCGTTACAGGGTCATAGCCGCAGGGCGCGCCACAGACGGGGTTGGGCGTGTCCGGCAATCCGAGGTCATCGTCCGGCCCGGAAACCGGAACCCGGATTGCAGTCCGGACCACAATAACGTACGCTGTGTTTGTGGGGGTGGGTGCGAAGTCCGCGAAGGGGCCGTCAACTGAGATGCCCGGTTGTGAGGCGCCGTACCGCACGGATGAGGATATTGGCTCGGGCACTACAGGGCGCGGAAGGGAGGAAGGGGCGGGCGGGTCGGAGGGACGGTGAGCGCGGCTCCCACCAACCACCCTCCCAAGCAGCCTAGCAACCGCCAACCGCCAGCTGGCGCCTGTACGCACGTGAGAAGAGGTCTGCGCCCATCAAGAACTCGTTGCCCCGGAGCGGCTCAATGAGGCGAATTACGCCCGCCGGGGAGAGCTGTATGCCCTGAAGGACCCCGTCGGGCGCCTACATGACACACACACAGGACGGGGTGGGGCGGGGCGGGGGGGGGGGGCGGCGCGGGCAGCAGCGTCAGCGACACGGGGACTGAGGTCGCGACAGCCAGGTTCGTTGTTCGTCCTGAGCTCCAGCACGAGCCCATGAACAAGGCAGCAGCTCTCCCTGGCAGCCGTCTCCCCCTTCTGCACGAGTTCTCGCGCGCATGTTTGCCACCCTTACCACCCCGAACACAGCTGCTATCTGCCTCATCCTGGCCCAGCACGACCGCACCATTGCAACTAAAGCAGGCGCCACTATGTCCCATATCTGGGCTGTGGTGTTGTAGCGCGGCGCCGCTACGACGAGCCCTGCCATAGCCTTGGTGGGCGCGATGGCGGTCGAGAGCTGCACGCCATACCAAGACGCTACCCCCAGAGCTAAGCTGCGGGCATGATCCTGCGGTGGGGGAGGGCGTAGGGCGACTCGGTGCTGTCGGGGGGTTGCTGGGGTGACGATAGACAACGGGGCGTAGTGCCGCTGTGTTGGCATCGCATTTCGTTTCTGGAGTGCTGATGTGGCGTGCAGCACCTGTCACCACGCCATTTATCTGTCACCCGAACCCCGCCTTGCACGCGCCTGGTCGTTATTTGCTTCCCGTTGAGCAGCGTACCACACCGCCCACACTCCCACGCCGCACAGCACAGCGAAGACTAGTAGTGGCCACAAGAGGGTGGTTGGATTGCTGCGCACGATAGCGGCTAAGCCCTGCGGGCACGCGGGCGAGAGGCCGGGGATGGGGTAGCAGCGCGGGACAGCGTGGGGGCGAGAGTTAGGATTGCGGCTGAAGATTTGTGAGCTCCTCCTCACGACTACTTCCGACGGTAGCAGGAGTTATGGGGTCCCCGAAAGCGGCAAGTAATAAGCGGCGACGCGGGACGGCACATGCCGCTGGCTGGTCAGACATGGCAAGTTGTGCGGAGCACTCTGCAGAGCTGTGTGGAAGCGTTCACAATTAGCCTCACCTCAAACTGCTCCCTGGCAAAAAACGAAGCCGATAGTGGAGGGGGCCTCCCGCGCCTGCGCTTAACTTCGGTGCCCATTCCTGCAGAGTAATCTAGTGGTTTATCTAAGGTATGCGAGTATGCTTGTCACCGCCTGGCAAGGTTCGTAGGCATCGTCGTGCCGTGTCCGCGTGTGTCCGCAGACGTCTTAATGCTATGGCTTCACAACGGAGGATTGTGAAGTCTTTCTGTAGGGAAAGAACTGGTTGGCTCCCAGACGGCCAAGCGCGAAATGGTGCGTGTGGGTTGAGCGCTGCCTGTAACTGTGAAAGCGCCAGAGCTACCAGAGCTAGCTTTGGCTACCAAAGCTCTGTTAAGTATAAACCGCTTTGAGAAAGCCCGGATGTCAGCGGGCACAAATCCACGTCCGTACGTCCAGGCTGACCCCTGCACGATAGTCAGGGGGGGGGCAGGAAGTGTAAATTTGTACACCACGCTTCAATCGTGCACAGCTTGGCGAGAGGACGCCAAACCCGCTTTCAGGTTCCAAAACGGAGGTTTATTTGCAAAGTCATGGGCTCTCAAAGTTGGGAGGAGGGGTGGGCGGGGAGGGGGTCCCAAACTTTTGTCCAGCTCCCGTTCGAACTCTTGTTACAGCGGTCCGACGCAGCCCCACGGACTTCCCTGTGCGCGAACGCATGTCTCGAAGTAAGTCCTGACCCCTGGAGATGCCTGAGGACCACCGACAGCAGCTATGGTGGTCGAAGGGTGGTCCCGGGTGGCACATGTCTGCCATGTCCTTGCGCGGGACACCGCACGACCGCCGCTGCCGCCGCTTTCAGGTGTGC
The DNA here is from genome assembly GCA_016858145.1 of Edaphochlamys debaryana. Classification (NCBI taxonomy): domain Eukaryota; kingdom Viridiplantae; phylum Chlorophyta; class Chlorophyceae; order Chlamydomonadales; genus Edaphochlamys; species Edaphochlamys debaryana. The sequence continues at coordinate 36,301 of JAEHOE010000110.1, forward strand.
GCGTGTAATACACTGGCCATAGCTCGTCGTACAAGATGCCTAGGGCATGACTAGCGCGGATGCAAGTTACCGGAGAGTGGTGCATGGACGCGGGGATGGTCAATGGACAGGACCCAAGCCTCACCAACGCTCCCGCTTCACGCGCAAGGCTGTAGCGCACACGAAGTGCAGTCGATTGGCACAAAGGCAGAGGGGGGTGGGGGGGTCGGGGGGGTCGGAACTCTTGCGGGGTGGTGTATAGATCTTTAGGGAAGTGGTGCTACCCATGTCGCACATGTGGTCCCTCCCCGCCAGGGTGGGCTATCAGGTGCCCTGGGTGAGCACCACCGCCGATGAGCTTGATAGCACATATCACAACTGTAGGACCTCTATCACCGTTGGCAGTACCATAACCAGCGCCTATTCCACAGCTTGTACCATCTTGTACCCACAGGGCACGCACAGCCGCTGGCCACAACCTTGCACCGTCCGGTGCACCTTGAGCCGCACAGGCAGCGACCCACTGCCCAGATACGGAGTGTTTATTCATTCAACTTATCGCATGCCCCCTCTTGAACTCAACGGTGGAGCCAGGAACCCTCAGGCCTGCTCAGATGCATGCCAGCTAGCGCTCATGCATAGTACCTTGACAGCAGGCGCATTTGCAGCCCCCGACATGCCGCACTGGCTGAAAGAACAAAGGTGAAAGAACCAACACTGCCGGTAGCTCACAGGGCTCAGGAGTCCCAGTTCACAGACAGAACTAGCCCTTACCATCGTATGCCATGCGCAGCTACGCCGCCATCCGTACTCCCCGACTGCCTCCCGGAATACTGACAACCAGAGCTCCCGTCATGGGCGACGACAGCAAACCTCAATGTCCACCTCACGTGGTCTTGCGGACGGAGCTAAACATACACCCCAGTGTCGGATGGTAGGGCCGCGGACAAGGGTGTCTGTCCTCCTCAGGACAGTGCTGCTATCTTCCTTTCGTTCTCGTGCAAGTTTCGATTCTGAGGGCTCTGCACGAAAGCGTTTTGGCAACTTTCGTGCAGGGGTCACGAAGGATTCTCTCCTGGAGACCCCATGTTTCGTGCCCATGTACCGAAGGTTTTGGCCCCTCCTGGCCCCCTTTCGGGCATGTGGGCCAAGCTGGGAAACACTTTCTGACAAGGTTTCCCTGACACAAGGGTTCACGGTGTCAGTTGCACACTCCCGGAGCGCTGAAACGCCAAGGAGATAGGGGTTTGCTTGACGGGGAACACTTTCCGACAAGGCTATCATGCTGACGCTGGACCGAACCGTGCCTCCAGTGTGCCCCCCGAGCGGGAAACACTTTCTGGAGCTAGGGTCGGTCCTGTAGCGGGGAACACTTTCTGACGAGGGGCCCTAGCGCAGGGCACGACTGTGGCAGCTGCAAGATGGCCTCCCAACCCCTTGTAAAAAAACCGAAAGCCAACGAAAGCTAACTTTCGTGCACATGTACCGAAAGTCACGACCCCTGGAGGGGGTACTTTCGGTCACAGCCAAGAGCCAAGCCCCAGGAAGATAGCAGCACTGCCTCAGGACAGGGAAAAGGGCTGAGCCCCAAACCCCGCGAGGCCGGGCAGGACTGGGGCCGCGCATTCAAGCACTAGGCCCCACAGCGCACGGACTGAACCCACGCCGCCATAAGTTAGGAGCCTTCGCAACCCCGCAACGCCGGACTTGGCCGGTTGGGTTGGGTGCACAAACACATGCACCGCTTCGTTCAAAGGATCGAAAGAGAAGATGTCCGTCTCCCACCGCTACTGCCCACACGCCAGCCACCCGCTACACTCCTCACCTACACACCATAGAGATAAGGAAGCTAAAGCTTGGGCATTGCGGGCTAGGCGTGAATAGCATGTTTATGTGTGACACAGGCACGCCCCAAAAGGGCCCAGCCCCCTTGGGTCTATTCCCTTCAAGGTCTCTAGCCTTTCCATGCCACCACCAGCCCACTACACAGCCCGACAACTCCCCGGTTCCTTATTATGATGCTCGAAACGCGGGCTCCCATACTTGCGGGCTGCAGCTCGCCCAGCTGAGTGGGCGGGCTGGGCCCAAACACAGCCCGCCTCGATGACTCTAGCATCGCATATATGAGCGTACCGGTACGTACTTTGGAGACGGCTTTGAGGCGTCCTTATCCCCTGAACCGCACAAAATTGTTATTCTAGGATGACGCCGCGCACGCCCCCACAGTAAACGCGGACCTCGCCCATGTAAAACGGCGAGGGCGCTTGGCGGTTCAACAGAAATTGTAAAGCAGTAGCAAGATATGAAGTAGCCACCTGAGAGGACCAGCCAACTCCAAGACATGGGCGCGGCTCAACTGCAACCAACATGTCCTGATGACGTGTGGCAGTGCTCATCAAGAGGAGCAGTAAGACAACTTGGTGCCGCCTATGCGTCCATCAGCTTGTCCCAAAGGAGCTCGCGTCAACTTCAAACCTTTATGAGCAATAAGAAGGCCCTCCACCGCACCAATCAGCCGGCAACACCCCAAACGGCGGTGAAACATGACAACTTGTTTTGTCCCATGAATGTCATCAGCATCGTAGCCCAGTGGACCCAGTGCATGCGACCCACAAAAACGGTGGTCGACGTACACCAAACACCGACCGCAGACCACATGGTCTTGGTAGCCTTACACTTTCGTAGACCAGCGCACCAAACAACTAGTTGGCAACTTTGGACCCTTGACCCAAGCAAGGGCCGAGCTCTCCACCTGATACACCCTAGCTGGCACGCCGCCGCCCTATCTCTGCTGCCTGGTCCGGCTTAAGCGCCGGCCCATGGACCGGTATGGCACAATGGCAGATAACCATATTCGTGTACAGCAGGCAGCATCAACCTGCTGCCTGCTTCAAGTGCTCCCATGCACTGGCTGTTCATGGGCCGATCAGCAGCCCATGGAAGCACCAGCCATACAACACATAATGTGGCCCAGGATACAGACCCCAGCATGCCGGCATAGCCGGGCACAGCTGCATAGCTCGCAGCCCACCTACTTGAGTATCACTCCGACCGCAAGCCCTGCCCTTGCGGCTTCTCAGATCAAGAATATCTTTTACGATGATGAACCCGCAAGGCAAGGACATACACAGGCTGGGCCCCAGGCCCTAATTGTCCCTTTAAGTGAAGGCCTATTCGTGCGAGCCATTGCCGGTCCCGCATTACTTAGGCATGGTAGCTTGCGTCTTGCGGCGCCCACCCACCTCACCAACTCCAATCAGTGTTAAGATAAGCCTGCACGCAGCCACCTTACCAGAATTAAGTTGCATTATGCGCAGCCTCTCCCACTTACAAGTGGGTATAAAGCGGTAGGCTCGCTAGCAGAGGCCGAAATAGAGGTGATACGAACGCTATTAGAAGTGGTTTAGGGAGTCCGGTTTCAAGATCCCTCCAAAGGCCTTTGCCCATCGGTCCATCCATGCGCTTCGCCCTCTCAAGTAGGGAGGCGTCAGCAGGCTGTCGGCGCTCTCAGTCAGGAGGCCTACGCTGTAAGCGTCAAGCAACTGCCAGACCCGCAGGGCCACAGCTCGAAACAGGAAGCTCGTTTCCGTCACGTGCTCGCTTAGTCAGGCTTAGTCATGCGCTTCGATCACAACGACCGGCACTGGCATGACCGGCTCCCCTGACGTCTGCTTGGACGCGGAAACCTTAGGGAGGGGCACGGCCGAGGGCTGCCCCGACCCCGCCTGCTGCGCCTCCTGCACCTCCTTCCAGTGGGCGTAGTTGGCCTCGAAGCATGCCTGGATCGGCCGGGCGCCCGGGAAGGCCTCCCCAAGGGTCCGGATGAGTGGCAGCGCCACGAAGTCAAAAAATCCCACCTGGTGAGGGCGGAACGAGGGCGGGGAGGGGGCGGGCAGACGGCGGGGAGGTGGGTGGGAGCGATGTTGTGAGCGGGGGAGCGCGAGATGCATGGACTGTGTGCGTGTGTGCGTAGATTACACGTTTCCGACCTCTCCATTGCTTCGTATAGTTTTCTATGATCTCAAAATGTTACATGGGCCGGAATGCGAGCGACGTCAGAGCACGTCGTGCGACGCGTGTAGTCGCAAGCTTTATGAGAATCCGTGTTTTCAGTGTAAGCCATTAGGTGGGTGGGAGGTGGGCGGCGGGGAGGGGCTGTGCGTCGCGAGCATGCACCAAACCCGACCCCACAAACCCGCGTTTCCGACCTCCCTTTGCTTTCTATACATTAACTGTGGTCTATATTACTGATAGGGCCTACGCGACAGTTCCCTTCAACTGATCGGTGTTCGACATGTCCGCGACGTGTGTGCGAACGCAAGCTGTTCGCCTAACTTCGGCTGCTGTAAGCTACTATGGTAGGTATTATACTATAGGGATGGCCACAGGGCGAAACTCAGTCTCACTGCCCTTGACGTGCAAGTCGGCATGCTCGAGTGCCATGTCGCAAGCCGAAGCCATGAAGGGCGTGGCGAGGCTAGCGGAGGCACATGCTAGGCACGCTGTCCATGGCGTCCTTTGGGGACCACGCCGCCGTGGGCCACACACCGCAGCTCACCTGGCTCTTGCTGGCCCCCTGCTTGGAGCGGTCGAAGAGCGGGCTGATGGGCAGCCCCAGCGCCTTCTCCCTGTCTCCCTGCAGGAAGAACTCCTCCTCCAGGGCCGCCAGCCAGCGCTTGTGCACCTCCAGCTCCGAGCCCAGGTGGCCCAGGTCGGCGGCCTTGAGGCACATCTGAGAGGGGGGGGGGGCACAGAGGGCGGGGGGAGGGAAGACGCAGTGGAGAGAATGGGGAAGAGGGATTAGCCGACATAGGGCGGGACGGGCCGGTCAGCGTACGCCGGCAACGTGGGGAGGGGCAACAGCGAGGACCGGGGGAGGCAGGCTGCGGAGGTGATCTCGTGTTGTGAAGCAGGTGGGCCACCATCGGTCAGGGGCCCACGGACCGCCCTCGCGCCTCACCCATACACACACATGCACCCCCCCCAACCAACTTCCCGGTGGTATGTTAGCAAGCTTCGCAAGCTATGCCTCCCTGGCGTCGGCGCGATCCCGCTCAGCAACAAACACCCCCCCAACCCCCTTCTCTCCCCGCCATTGCGGTACCCCCACCTGCAGGCTGAGCAGCCGCTCGGTCTCGTCCAAGGGCAAGGGCCCGGTCAGTGCGGCGGCCCCGTTCCCCGCAGGCGCGTCGGCCGCAGCGTCAGCCGCCCCACCGCCGCCGGTGTTGCGTTCACTGCGAGTAGTCGAGGCAAGGAGGCGTCGTGGTCAGCTTATAATCAGCTGCAAAATGCAAGGTACATGTAAGGGAGCTTTCCACCAGGGCGCGAAAGCAAGCAAGCCAGGCGGGAGGAGCTTGTGGTGGGCTGCACGCCCAACCCGAAGGTGGGGGCGCCCAGGACGGGGAGGGTCGTTGCCCGCTGGAGAGCGCACCTTGGGCTCATCCCTCGCGACGTGCTCTCCCCTTCCTTCATGGGCCTCCGCACGGCCTTGTACTGCGCTATCATGGCGAAGTGCTGCTTCATGTCAGTGCCCAGGACCAGGTCAATCACCTGGGGGAGGTGGGGGGGCAGAGGGGAGGGTGTTGACACCAGAGAGACGGCCAGGGGGTGTTGCTGCAACGCCCAGACCGTGTCATGCTCTCCACCACCGCCCTCCGCACGTGTGCCCACGCACCATCTTCCTCAGCGCCGACCGCTGCTCCTTGCTGAGTGGCGCCAGCGCGTCCAGCTCTGGCCGCTCCGCCAGCAGCGTGAAGGCGGCGGAGGCGTGGTGCGACTCCAGGGGGGAATTGTCGTTGTAACGCAGGGCCAGGGGCGCCGAGGTGGCCACCAGGAAGTCCCCGGTCAGGCCGGGGTGGCCCAGGTCGTGCACGATCTGGGGAGGGAAGGCGGAACGCGGAGGAGTCCCGGTGAGGAGGCATGCAATAGGGCAGGGCAAGAGGGCTGAAAGTTTGTTTGTTGGTGAGCTCTACGCACTGCCCTGGCTGGTGAAACCGCTCACCGCCGCCATGTATGCCGCCAGCAGCCCCAGGGGGTCCAGGTAGTGGTCCGTCAGCCGGGTGCCCATCAGCAGCACGTGCAGCGAGCGCAGCACGTCCGCCGCGTGCGTGGCGTTGTGGTAGGGGTTGTCGGTGTAGCCCGCCTCGAGGGTGCGGAGCAGCCGGGCCAGGGTGGTGGGCTTGAGGCCGAAGCGGGACACCAGGCCCTCCTTGACGCACAGGAAGAACCCCAGGGTCGACAGCGCGTGGCCCCCCGAGGCCTCGGCCAGCTGGAACATGTTGAACTGCCACTGCCCCGGGGAGGCGGCCACGGCCAGGAGCGACTCCACCTGGGGGCACGAGAGGGAGCACGGAAGAGATTTGAGCTTTGGTGCTTTGCCTTGAGTAGCTGAGTTACGTAGACCTCGCTTCTTGGGCGGCACGCGCGTTCGGGAGCAAGGCAGCATGTTGGAAGTTATGAGGGAGCAGGGGTAGGAGCTGGGGTTGGGGCACCTAGCCCGAGGCAGGCCCCCTGCCGCACAGCGCACCAAGCGATCTAGTCAGGCGACGACCCCCTGCTACGTACCTGGTCAATCAGAGGCGGCGGCGGGGCCGGGGCGGGGAGCGGGGCGAGGCTGGCCGCGCCCGGCTGAGGCTGAGGCTGCGGCGCGCCGTTGGCCAGCCCCTCCCATACCTCGCTGTTCTTCTGGCTGTCAAAGTGCAGTATGCATCTGGCGCCGCCAGCTGCACCCGCTATGGACCGGGCAATACCGGCTGACGGCACCCGGCTCGTCGAGCCCCCCAGGCCGTCGGTGTCCGGCACGGCTGGAGACGTCACCCCCGGCACGCCCCGACGGCCGCTCGTCAGCAAGCGTCGCGGCGACGAGGGAACCGCCGTAGACCCCTGGCCAGAGCCGGCTCCAGCACCGGTCAGGAGGAGCACGTTGCCGCTGGCTGGGAGCGTCGCGGCGCCCATGCCCGTGCCGCTGGCGGCACGTGGGGGGCAGACCAGGCGCGCGCCCACGCCTGTGCCGAGCCGCAGCCCGCCGGGCGTCTGCGTGCCGGCGACCGTGCTGCCGCCGACGCTGCTGGTCGTTTCGTATTCGTCGCCGCAATCGTCGGCAGTCGTGGACAAACCGTCACCTCCGGGCAAGAGCTCAACCGCCGCGCTAGGCGTCACGCCACTCGTGATGCCCATGCCCATCATGGACTCGGCTCGAACGTCGGTGCCCGAGGTGGACTCGAGCCCGTAAGTGGGCTGCTGTGGCGCTGTGTCGGTCGTGCGCGGGCCCTCCCAGGCGCCCGCCATAGAGGCCTTGCCGTGCCTGGAAACGTCGGCAGTCGGCGGCTCCAGCAGCAGCGCAGCAGGCTGCGGCGCGGCGCAGTCTGAGAGTACAAACATGAGAGCACGCTGCAGAGCGGTGAGCTCCTTGCCAGGCTGGCCAGTGGTGAAGCGGGCTGACGTGGGGGCGGAGGTGTGGAAGTCTTGGGTGCTGGTGGCGAGGCTGAGGGAGAACTGAGAGCTGGCGCTGCCTCGGCGGGGCTGGACCTCGAGGGCGAAGCCTGGGCCCGGGTGGGCCCACGGGTCTGCGGCACCGCCTGAGCCGTCCCCCACAGCCCCCAGCTGCTTGAGCAGAGCGCCTGCCACGTCGGACTGGGGTGGCAGGGGTGGGGGCAGGACAGGGGTCCGGAATGGCAGATCAAGCGGGCATGTCTGCCAGGCCGGGCGGGCAGGTTAAACAACTTGTGCAACCTGCAAGGAACGCGTCTCGCATCTCCAATCTCCAATATCTAATCTCCAATCTCCCATGCGTCCCAAGCATTTCGCTCACGTCCAGGTTGGCTGCCTGCTCCGCATGCCCCCTTGCCCCCACTTACGTCCAGGTTGGCAGCCTTGAGCTTGCCCCCCAGGTTGAAGGGCCGGTACACGTCCCTGTGATGGGGAGTGGTCAAGTGGAGTGGGGTTGTGTGAACAGCTATTGTTGAGAGGGCCTACTGTGGTCCCCTCTCTTATCCCAAGCAGCAACGCATCCTCCCCGCTCCCACCTGCCCTGGTGCAGCACGGTGCGCAGGAGCACCACGTCCCTCAGGTCCGGAGCCTCCCCCAGCAGGAGGCTCGACAGCACGCCAGACAGCACGTCCGCAGGGGTGTCAGCTGGGGAGGGGTAGGAATGGAAGGGGGAGGGCGACGTTGGCGTCAAGCGTTGGAGAAGCCTTCGAGTGAGGGGCCATCCCAGCACCCTACTTCACACTGCCCTGCCCTTCCGCTCACCTCCGTCCACCTCCCGTGCGTGCTGCAGTGCGTCCTGCGCCTTGAGCCCGTCCAGCAGCTCCCGGGGCAGCAGCATGCGCAGGAGCATGCGGTTGCGCTGCCTGGGAGGGAGGAAGCACCGGGGTTGTGTGTGAGGCTGATCGTGTAAGCCGGGGAAACGTGTGTCTGTGGGTGTGGGTGTGCGGTGGAGGCGTACGGCAGATGGCTGTAGGGTTAAAGGCCCACGGGGACGGAGCGTCCGCTACCAGCTTCGCATTCTTTCCCAGTCGCCCTTTGCCGCCGCCGAGGCCTCGTTCCTGCCACCCAAGCAAGCTGCATGCTGCAGCAAACGGCCCACACCCACCTGGAGGCAAGCACAGCGAAGAGCAGCATCCCCGCCGCCGCAGACAAGACCACCACCGCCGCGACCACTCCTCCGAACCAGGACGGCATCCAGCTGCCGCTCGGGGGGGCCAGGCGCAAGAACCACTGCGGGCAGGTGCGGGCGGCGGCGCGGGTGAGAGAGCTTGCGGGGGTTGCAGAGCGCGCGGATGGGGGGAAGGAGGGGGGAGGGAGGGGGCAGGCGCGTGCCGCAGCGGAGCGGGGCACGGGGCTGGGTGCGTACGGCACCGTAGCAACGCCCACGCCACCTCGGGCCCCACCAGCGCTCTACCAGGGCCGACCAGGACCCATATGCACATCGCCCGGCGTGATTTCTACATGCATGATGACGTGATGCAAACAAGCTGCAGCCCCAAGGGTTTACACACCTGCACGTCCACAATCGGGATGGCCACTTCCACAGGCTGCCGCAGCCGCACCCCCGCGTCGCCCCCACTGCTCGCGATCACGGTGCCCTCCACCTGCCCGTTCACGGGCGGGGCAAACAGCTCGAACTCGTAACCGTCGGCGGCTAGGGCCTCGAGCGGGGAGGCCTCGGCTGGCGCGGCGTTGGGTGGATCGTGGTGGGGCAGGGAGGCAGGGAGGAGGCAGAAGGGGGGAGGGAGGGTGGTTGCTGTATTAGAGAGAGAGATCCCGCGCTCATTTGGGAGAGGGGACACCACAAGAGACCCTGCAGTACAAGGCGCGGGCTCTCCCAGACCAAACAGCCTCGGCGGTAAGCTTTGTGCCTGATACAACCTTACTCGGCAGGTGCGCTCAGACACACGCGCACCTGGTGTCGTGTGGGAGGTATGGACTCGGCCCACCGCATTGAGCATGATGGTGGAAGCCGCGAAACCCCAGAAGCGTGTCCGCGTTACAGGGTCATAGCCGCAGGGCGCGCCGCAGACGGGGTTGGGCGTGTCCGGCAGTCCGAGGTCCTCGTCCGGTCCGGAAACCGGAACACGGATTGCGGTCCGGACGGCGATGAGGAACGAGGTGTTCATAACGTCCGGGAAAGGGCCGTCGATTGAGATGCCCGGGTGCGCGGCTCCGTAGCGCACGCCTGAGACCAGCGGCTCGGGCACTGAACGGCGCAAGGGGAGATAAGGAAAGAAGGGTGGGTGGGAGGTAGGGCAACCACAGACCGCATCCCCAGCAACCGCCAGCCGTCAACCGGCGCCCGCACGCACGTGAGAATAGATCCAAGCCCTTCACGAACTCGTTGCCGCGAAGCGGCTCGATGAGGCGAATCACACCCGCGGGGCAGAGCTGTATACCCTGGAGAGCCCCCGCGGGTACCTGCGCGAGGGGACGGGTTTGGTTAGGTTGGGTGGCTGGGGCGGGGCGGGGGGGCAGCATCGTCACAAGGCGGGTGCAGGACTTCCGCGCCCTAGCCAGCCCACGCACGCTGCTGCATTAGTCATTCTGTTTACACCCGACCGTACCATGCTGGCCAGAGCGGGTGCCACTACGTCCCATAGCCGCGCTGTGGTGTTGTAGTACGGCGCTGCCACTACGAGCCCAGCCATAGCATTGGTGGGCGCGATGGCGGTCGACAGCTGCACACCGTACCAAGACGCAACTCCCTGTGCTAGGCTGCGGGCATGCTCCTGCGGTGGGGGAGGGCGTAAGGCGTAGCGTCGAGGGGCGCCTGGGGTGATGTGCAGCGCCTGGACACCATGCTTCCTGTCACCCGTGCCTTGCAACCCAAAGCGCACCCAACGACCACTGCCTCCCACCACCAGCCCGGGCGCACCTCGAGACTTGCCATAGCGGCGCGGGTGTCCAAAGCCCAACTTGACCCCAATGACACTTATACACTCCGCACAGCCTAGATATGCAGTGGGGGTGTCCGGCAGCAATGCTTTGTGCAATTCGTCGCGACATGCACTCGCATGTCGCGCGCGAGATGCCTCACAGCGACCTCAGAGGAGCGTCTAAGCCATGACAAAGCCGTATACGGCGCATGGGCTGGTCGGCTGGGGCTGTAAAGCCCTGTAGAGGAAGGCGAAGGTCGGCATGCCCCGTTTCGCGGTCCCAGCGACCTCCACGGATACGCGCCCAAAGTGTTCTCAGTGCTTCTATATAGTACATAGGCTCACCAAAGAGGCCGGGCGGTCATAGCTGCTGTGTTGTAGCGTCAGTCGGCGACACGTACCCGCCAAATCGACCCCACCCAGTTCTCCGTGTTAGCGAGCGACTGAGGAGCCCAAAAGCGGTACCTGGCATACTCACGCTATATGAAGGCCATTCGAGCCAGTCTACACTAGCAGGGGGTGCTAGAGTGAGGGTCTGGACCCCAAACCATGCCCCCAGACCCCTTGTACGGCACGCCCCGTACGGCGGGTGAACTATTGTCCGTTAAGGGTTTTTGCCAGCTGGGAGCCTTCGAGACGAAGCTGGTGCTATGCTTACGTTCCTTAACGGGCTATCGTTCAGCATCCAAAAGGGGCTTGGCGTTTCAGACACCGTGGGTGCGCCCGGGCTGCCCACCACTCGCCTGGTCGTTATGCGCCTCCCGTTGAGCGGCGTACCACACCGCCCATACTCCCACACCGCATAGCACGGCGTATACTAGAAGCGGCCAAAAGAGGGTGGTCGGGTGCTGCGCACGATAGCGGCCAATCCCTGCGGGCAAGATGGGCGAAACCGCCGGGGCAGCACGCAGCGCGGGCCGAGTGTGAGGTAGGACGGATTGCGGCGTGAAGATAATACGTGTAAGCTTTTCCGACTACTGGCAGCAATAGCAGGATGCATGTGGCCCCGAGAGCAGTAAGCGGCGAGCGACGGCGGGTCAGACATGGCAAGTCGTGCGGAGCAGTCAGCCGAAGCATTGTGTGTGTGTGTGTTCATGCGTGACAAGGAGTCTCACCTGAAACTGCTCCTTGACGCTGGCAAACCACGAAGCGGTCCTCTTGGAGAGCGAAAGGGGCCTCCCCTTGTGCTTAACTTCGGTACCCATTCCTGCAGAGTACTCTAATGCTCCATCTCTGGTGTGCAGATGTTGTCTGCCTTCGCAAGGTTCGGGGTCCCGGGACAAATGTCGTGCCGCGACTTGCTAGCAAGTACTGAAAGAGTCTTCGTGCTGGGGCTCTGCAACTTAGGTTTGTGCAGTCTCTCACAGGGAGAGACTCTGGCGGGTTCCCAGACGGCCAAGCGCAGGATGTGTGGCCAAAGCTTACGAGCTGTGACATTGACAGTGAACAGCAGCGTTGGTTACCAGAGCTTTGACACTTATAAAACGCTATATGGGCTCAGATGTCAGCGGGCACAAACTCCGTCCGTACAAATCCCCACTCCTTCAGTTTCTGCGGGCCCGCGGGAGTTGCGTATTGCGGGCTTGCGGCGGCGCTTGTCCTCTGTCGCCGAGCGAGGCCCCGATCGGCAAGCCGCTGGGCGGGTGGCGAGCCCAGGAGGCAAGCGGTCGCTCTGGGTCGCTCGCAGGCTGCGTCGGTGGCCAGTGCGTGCCACAGCCTTTCAACACCGCCGTCCCCCGCCGACCACCGCCGCGACGGCCGTCACTTGCATCGGCCGTTCCCGCCGAAACCCGAAACTTGCCATTGCCGTCGAACCCATCCCTGTGCAGGCGTCAGCTCGCTCGGGCCCCTAGTCCCCCACACGCGGCAACAGGGGGGGGGTACAAACAAAGTTGCCCGTTATCATGCCCCAAAGTCCCCCGACCCCCCGGGACCGACGACCGACCGACCCGTACAGTGTACGACACTGATGTACAAGGCCTGTACGTACTCCATTTTATGCCTTTCGCGTTTCGCTGTACTGCTGACCGTGTGCTGCTGTGCTCTATCCATGGGCGCGCACAGCACTCCCGGTGGGCCACGTTGGTCGGGTACCATCAACCATGCCACGGACCCGTCAATTGACCAACGGCTCCGCACCGAGGGGCGATATCAGGGCTTTAGTTTGCTAGTACTGTGCGATCTGAGGCGCGGGAGTGGAAGGCGGGCTTCCGGGAGCACCTGGGAGACGCCTTCGGGTGGCCGCGTGTGTGCCCGGGGCCCGGCATGCCGACATGTCCCACCGGTCCCGACTCCCTAACACCGCTGGAAGGGTACCAGTGACTTGCTAGCAGAAGTTCTTGCCATGCTGCATGCTCAGGGCGTGCGGGATGATGCTGGGCGGTGCTCTACGCCGCGGTGACAAAGTCCCGCCACACAGCCTCCCGAAGTCCCCCCGCCCCCCCCGACCGACGACCGACCGAGAACTTTGGGCCCCCATAACTTTGCAATAAAACCTTCGATTTTATTTCTGAAAGCGGATTTGGGATCCTCTCGGCAAGCTCTGTACAGACGAGGCATGATGTATGTCTGAGGAGGACCTACCCCCCCCCTGGCGGCAACGCTGGATCTTGGCGTCGTCCGGCCCTCTCGGGGTACCTGGGGAGGGCCGGACCCCGCCGGTACTGACTGGTCACGTGGACCCAATTGCCTGTGGTGTACATCTGTACAAGCGTTCAGACCACCCCTTTGGCGGCGGGGGCCACGGACCGAGGAGCACAGAGAATCATTGCCGGGCCCTTTGGGCTTTCAACCCAAGGATCGATGGTCTGCTCCTCTGAGCCCAATAGCCCATGCGTTCTCCCAAGAGCCAGACGGATCCCGATGCGACATGGGGCCTCCCGGGACTGCCTATCCTGGTCCCCCCCGCTGCTTCTTACTTGCCCACTCTGGCCCACTTCCATCATCAGGCTTAACACATGCTATCAGTGACATTTCTCACATCGTCACCCTGGAATTGAAACTGCAGCTAGCATAGCATCAGCTTGCACGGCATCAGATTACCTTGAGATACGTGGCAGGGCCGGCGGCTCGTACCTCGTTGCCCGCCCTCCAGGTTTGGACCCGCTCTGGATACTGCAGTAAGCGGGACCCCAAAGGGATTGCTCACACACAATAGCCCCTACATCAATTGTCGACAAAGCGCTCACACAATAGATGGACTCTACAGCAAATGCCAACAACGCAGACGACGAGCATGCACGACCAGCATTCCCGGCCAGGGCCTTCAAGCGCAACACTGCGCATTCCAGAACTCCCCACAACTGTCCGGTGCCCGGGGTTGGCTCAGGTCTTAGGGCATTTTGTTGACGGCCCCCTTTATTGCACTGTAGAGGCCCAGTGTCCCCGACAGATGGATCCTTTGGTAACATCCATAGCCCGTAGCACATACCGTAGTGTACGCAACTTTGCTCATTTCTGCCTTGCAAAACGCCCACACAGCTGCTCCAGGCTGGCAGCTATATATCCACCCAAACTTGAGCAAACCACAGCTCATGACTGCCAAGGGAAGATTGCACTGTCTCCAGTGCACCGCTGTCCCATGCACCAGAGCGCAAGGTAACTCATACCGCTGGCAGGTACACCCTGCCATGCCCATTGAGCTTTTATCGACACTACCGGTAAGCAGCTTGATACTGCCCCGCCCCGTCAGCGAGGGGAGGCATCCTTTAATGAAGGCGTACGACACACCCACATGTACTGAACCCTGGGTTGCCACTTCCAGCTCTAATGCCTCGCAAGGGCACAGAGCGCGCTATTATGAATAGAGCAGTCTCGGCGCAACCCGGCTCCTCTCCGCATGGGGGCAGACAACCGAAGGGTGAAGGCGGAGGGCCCGAAGCTTCACCCGCGTCCCATCAGCTGTGGGCGCCTTACAAACGACATCAGCAAAATGGAGTAGTGCAAGCGCAGGGGCATATCCAAAACACATCGGAAGGAGGAGCGTGCCAACATGAGGCTTACCCACCCGCATACCTACCCGACCCGACCCCAAGTATCGGCATGACATACCCGCAGACTGCCGCCACTGCGCGTCTCTTCAGCTCTTATTGACTCGTAAGCAAATGGGCCAACATGTAAACATACATGCCACCTCATACGCCAACGTCATGACACCCCCAAGCCATGGCAAGATTAAACGCTGCAGAAGCGCATCCTGCTATTATTATTCACCTGACAAAGGACAGGAGATCTTACTTGTGCTTACGCTAGCCTAAGAAAGCATAGCGGGAACGAAATAGCGCCGCCTCAGCGGTCTTATTGTAACATGTGCGCATGACGGTAACACACCTCACATGCTGTCCATTAACGCTCGTGACATGAGAATTGCACCCGACAGGGCGCAACAGCAGCAACATTGCAATGCCATTCACACCGGTAATCCCTAGCATGCGCTGCCGGCTGAGATCACGGCAGCTCTCAGCGGCGTTGGGGACCCGGTGCTAGATTGCCCCCGGCAGTCCACCAGACCTGAGGAAGAACCCATTAAGTCTCACCATGATCTCTCAATGAGCTCGAGCTCGTTTCGACGAAAAAATCGCATGATACCCACTGAACCTGCCAGACGCCTGTCAGTTGCTTCATTCCCGCCGAGGGTCCTGCCCAGCTGAGTGCGTGCTGGCAACGAGCCGGCAGGTGATGCTATGCCAAGTCTGCAGCCTCAGAATATTGTTCGCTGAATTCATCACCACGCATGTAACGCCTTAACTAGGTTGTGAGGTCGTGTGAATGGGGGCCTGTATGCCTAGCGCAGGGAGAGACGGGCGGGTCCTCGCCCCTAGCCCAGGGGGCCCAGGTCCAAGAAATGCACCGCGCCCGCCGCGTCTCCCACCACCACGCAGTCCGGCCGAGAGCCGCCTGCGAAAGAGGCGCCAGGTATGGCACAGCAGATCGGGGAGCAGAGGAGCGGATCAGGATAGTTCACAACGAGCCGCCGCCAACTGGCGAGCCGTGTGTGCCAGAACATGGGCAAGCCAAAGCTTTTCGGTAGCAAGAAAGCCCCGCCCGCGCAGCACACGAGCCCGCTCCAATGCACCGGCAGGTTACCGCATGTATGCAACGCCCGACCCCTGCACACCTGCAAAGCACGCTGCCGTGAGGGCTGTGTCCGCCATAAACACAGCGGCCGGCTCGCCCGTGTCTCCGCTCCAGAGCCGGGCGGTGGAGTCCCGACTAGCGCTCAACAGCAGGCGGGCGTCGGGTCCCGACCAGGCCAGGGAGGAGATGGCGGCGGAGTGGGCGGCGATTGAACCCACACAGCGGCGGGACGAGAGGTCCCAGATCACCTGGGAGGGGGGCGGGAGGGGGGGTCCCAGAAGAGGCGGGTGTGGGGTTAGGGCCTGACATTGTGCCGCTCCCCGCATCGCCTTTGCAAGCACGACGCACACACGTTACCGGTACCTCCCCCAGCCCCCGCCGTCCCTGGACCACCAGCCCAACCCACCAGCGAGAAGTTCTCCAGCACCACCGCCACACGAACCAGAGACACGAAACACACCCGCCGCCCCCCGTCAGGCGCCGCCCCCCGCAGCCCCCCGCCAGGCGCTGCCCCTCACCCCCCTGACACGCACGAAACACACACGTTACCCCCGCAGCCCCCTCCGGCCCCTTGACCAACCCAACCCACCAGTGAAAAATCTTCCAGAGCCACCGCCAGGCGCTGCCCCTGATCGCCTCCGAAGGCCACGTGGCTGGGGGCGGCGGCGTGCGACAGTGTTGCCACCACCGCCCCGCCCACCAGCCGGCTCAGCACCAGGACGCCGTCGCTGCACGCCGTGGCCAATAGAGATTCGTCGTACGACAGATCCATGCAGACTACGGCATCGGTGTGGCCGCGGACCACGTGGCGCGTGGTTCCTGGTTGCGAGGGAGGAGGGGTGGGCGGGTGGTGGCAGAGGGGTGAGGCAGCAATTGGGGCAGGGTACCATGGGGGTAGGGTAGGGGTGGAGAGAGATCGATCCACTCGTGCCAGGGGCTGCAACCAGTCCCGGGGCGGGGCCTCACCGGTCGCAACGTCCCACACGCGGGCGGTGTTGTCTTTGGAGACCTGCGGGTCGAAGGAGGCGAAGGGGCCGCCAGTTAGAGGGGTCAGCCGGCTAACTGGAGGGAGCGCTCCTATAACCCTCTGTCAGGTACCCCCTCCAAGGCCCCCGCCCAAGGCCCCCGTCCAGGCCCGCCCAGGCCCCCATCGAAGGCCCCATCCAGGCCCCGTCAATCCCCCGTACAGGCCCCTCCCAGGCCCTCGTCCAGGCCCCACCGTTACAGCCGTGGCTCCGTCCCTCGTGAGCCGCACATCATTGACGGCGCTGGTGTGGGTGCGGGTGGCATCTCGGTCGCCTCTCTTGATGAGGTGTGACGTCACGCGCCCCGCCTCTAGATCCCATACGGCAACGCTGCCGTCGTACAGCACCGTCACTGCCGTACGGCAGGTCGCATCGAAGGCCATGGCCTTGACGCGGCTGCCCGGCTGAGCTGGCATGGTCGAGTGCAGCGGGTCTGACTGGACGGCCGCCAGGTTGGAAGACAAAGCGTCGGACATGTTGCGCGACATGCGCCCAGAGTAGATGCTGCCCCGTGGGATGTCGTGCATCCCGGGCCCGCCGTACGACCGATACGCCATCTGGGTCAGGTGCAACGATCCGCGTCCCGTACCGGAGTGGTAACTGCCGGCGGTCAGGTGGCCGGACAGGGAGGTGTCGAGCGTGCCGGCGGTCCCGGCGCTAGCACTCGCACCCGGGCTGGGCCCAGGCAGGCCCCGGCCGCTGAGGCCGCGGCCCAGGCGTGAGTGCGCTCGCGGTGCGCACCACGTGCCAGGCCCGGCGCCCCTCCCCACGCCGCCGCCAACGCCGCCGTAACCGTAACCGCCGCCGCGGTCGCGGGCTGAGTCATCCAGCGCCGCCAGGGGGTCATCGTCGCCCGCCATGCCGCCGTCGGTACGGCGGCTGGAGGTCTCTCCGTCGCCCTCCCAGGTGGAAAAGATGGACCAGGGGCCCGCGCCGCGGCCCTGCCCCCGCGGCCCGGTGGGCACGGACCCGCGCCCCGCCGCCAGCCCTCCCGTCAGCGTGCTGGCGGCGGCGGTGGTGGCGGTGGCGAGCAGGAAGTCGCGGCGATCCAGATCCGCGGCGGCGGCGGCCGCAGCGAAGTCGATCCAGTCCCAGCGGCACATCTGCGACGGCGGGGTCAGCGCGGGACGGGTTAAGGCGCCAGTAAGCATCAAGGCGGTCAAAGCACAAGCCACGCTCGCCCGGCCACCCATGCCACGCATTCCGCCCGTGACTGCAGGTGCAGCACTGCATGATACGGTACGGAACATCGGTACGATACCGTACCGTGTGGTACGGTACGGTATGGTACGGCGGCACGGAGCGGTCCCCGCCTCCCCCAACCGTCGTCCACACCCATGCTCATGTCCTTGCCCAAGCCCATGCCTCTGCCCACCTGCCGGTCGCCGCTGCCCGACACCACGCTGTGTCCGTCGTCAGCAACCGCCAGGAACCGCACGCCCGTGGCGTGGCCCCGCAGGCGCCGCACGCACGACCCGTCGGCGGCGTCCCACAGCATGAGGTGGCCGTCGTCGCCCGCTGACACCACCAGGCCCCAAGCGCCCTCGCCCTCGGCGCCGCCGTCCCCCGCCAGGACGCGGATCGCCGTCAGGGGCCCCACGTGTGAGGCCACGGCCGCGGCTGCGGCCGCCACGGGCGCGGGCGTGGGCGTGGTTCCGGGCGTGGAGGCGCGCAGCGTGGCGATGTTGCGCGTGATGGTGACGTGTTCGCGAGAGTCGGCGCCCTCCTCGTCCTCGTCCTCCTCGCCCTCGCATGGTCCCGTCTGCGCCACCAAGTCCAGGTCCCACACCCTGCGTAAAACGTCCGAGTGCAAGAGGGGCGTGAGCAGTCTGAAAGCCTCCAGCCAACAGCCTGCACCAAAGCTGCTGAAGCCGTTGCTGTGCTGCAAACCTCCCGTCCAGGAGCCGCCGGCCTAGGCTCACTTGGCGCTGCCGTCGGCGCCGCCGCTGACCGCGAAGCGGCCCCGGGAGGTGAGTGCCACCGCCACCACCTCCCCCGTGTGGCCCTCCAGCCGCGCCGCGCGCGGTTCGGCCTGTCCGGGCCCCGTGGCACCTCCAGACAGGTCCCAAACCGCCACGCAGCCATCCACTGCGGCGCGGCGGGCGTGAGGCGTGTTAAGAGGTGCGAGGTGAGCTCGGTAAACAGCAGAGCGCACGGACACAACCACCAGCACCCAGCAACAGGCTTGATCCTACGCGCCCAACCACGCCAAGTTTCGTAGCAACCCGGCACTCCGGGAGCCTCTGTCACCAACGCTCTGGCCGGGGCTGACCTGAGGCGGTCACCGCTCGCTGACAGTCTAGGCTGAGCGCCCCGTCCGTCACGCCGGCGCCGCCGTCACTCAGCACCTGCAGGCGGGTGGAGGCGGAAATACGGTGCCTTGACAGCACTGGCGACCGGACGGCACACTGCCTGTTCCCCTGTGTCACCCACACACCGGGCTTGCTGCCTGCTCGCCGCTTACTAAACGCACTGGCACCCCGAGCATCCAAGCACACACCGGTGTACGCTCATAGCAGCGAACAAGCACGCACCTGAACGCACGCCTGGGTTCCCAGGTCCCAGAGCCGCGCGGTGCCGTCATCGGAGCAGGTCAGGGCCACACAGCCGTCGGCGCTGGGGACCACGCGGTTGAGGCGGCCTGTGTGGCCGTACAGCACCGCCAGGCTGGTGCCGGACAGAGCATCCCACACGCGTGCCGTACCGTCCTGTGGGCGCAGGAGGTGCATTACGTAAGTGCTAGACCCCTCTGCTCCGAGGCACAACAGCGATCCGTGACAGCAAGGGCGCAAGGACAAGCGCGAAGAGGGCTGGCTTGCAGACGCAACCGGTGTCCGACTGGGGTGATGCACTCACGTGGGAGGCGGTGATGACACGGTGCCGTACGCCCACGAACCGTACGGACACCACCCAGCCGCTGTGGCCCTCAAGCACCGCCGCCGCCGCCACCACCGGCGGCGCCGCCACCCCGGAGGCCCCGCTGTTCAGCGCGTGCCGCCCGCAGCGGCTGCTAAACTGCCAGGCATCTGCCATCTCGGCGTCCGAGCCGCGACTGCCGCGGCTGCTGCCCCAGTGCTCTGCGGAAACACGTGAAATCAACCATCCACATGACGTTTAGACAGATTGATTCGGGTTCGGCACACAAGCCAAGCAGCCAAAACCAACTCGACGTCGGCTCATGCGCACTGGCCACCGCGGTGCCAGCACATCGCAGACGCCACCCCAACCAGTCCTAAGAAAGGAGGAGCAGAGGTACAAATCCGCAGCGTCGGGCGCAGCCGCGCGGTTCCTCACCCGGCCCCAGGTGCCACACTCGTGCGGTGAAGTCGTCACTGGCGGTGGCGGCCAGGGAGCCGTCGGCCGATATTGCCGCGTCCAGAACGTCCCCCAGGCGGCCTGCGGGCGGAAGCGGTGGGAGAGGCGGCGGCGCGGGGCAGAGCCTCGGTTGGCACGACGCATACAGAGGTCGGCGTTTGGGCGGGCGGGTCGCTGGTTCGTGGAAAGAGCGTAAGAATGTGCTGGCCTGCCATGTCCGCCGGCCAAGCCAACAGTGGGGCCCCCGGGCAACGCAACCAGCGCACCGTCGCCGCCGCCGCCATGGCCCCTCAGTACGGCCTCGCAGCGGCCCGAGCCCAGGCTCCAGACGCGGGCGGTGTGGTCGGCCGAGGCGGTGACGAGGCGCAGACCGATGGGGTCCACCGCCACGGCGTTGATCCTGGCGGGGGCGGGATGGAACGGCGTGGGGGCGCACAGGGGCGCAGAGATCAGAGACAGCCGGGGCTATCTGAGGCTCCCGTTGTTCAAGGGGCCGCCACAATCTCGCTCGGCACGGCATTCGAGCGCACACACACGGACCAGCGGACCAGCACCAGCAAGGCTCCGACCACTGACATTACGGTATGGGCAGCACCCCACCCGACCAGCAGCGCAAACCAGCAAAGCTCGCCCCACAGCCCGCAGCACCACAGCACCACACCCACCTCGCCGTGTGCCCCAGCAGCCGCTGCTCCAGGCGTCCGTCCACCGGCCCGCCCGCCGCCGAGGCCGCCGCCGCCGCCTGGTCGCCGCCCTCGCCGCCGCTGCCCCCCAGGCGCCACACGCTGGCACTGCCGTCCTGCCCCCCCAGCACCGCAGAGGCGCTGTCGGGCGTCACCCCCACGGCCGTGAGCGGGGCGCCGTGGTTGAAGGACAGCACGCAGTCGCCTAACACCATGTCCCAGGCCTGGGGGTAGAGGGGGGCGGGGGCCGAGGTGGGGTGTGGGGAAGGGTAGGGGAGGAAGGAGGAGCGGTGGGGTGGAGGGCAGAGGTGGGTGTGGGCAGTGGAAAAAGGATGGGGTGCAGCAGTGGTGTTGGGTGTTGCCCGCTTGCTTGCCCAATTGCGCGCCCCGCTCCGCGCTCCGCGCTCACCAGGGCGATGCCGTCCGCCGCCGCTGTGATGACGTGGCAGCAGGAGGGCGCGATGGCGAGGCCGCGCAGGGGGCCCGTGTGGCCGCGGAGGGTGAGGCGGGTGACGCCGCCGGCCTGAGGGGAGAAGGGGCGAGGCGCGGCGAAGGCAGGCGAAGCGATAGGGTAAACTGGGACAAAAGCCTCAGGCGTGGGCCTGCCCTGGACTACACCTCAGTCGATTCAGAGCTACGTCCAGACCGGATAGCACCTGCTACCCAATAGCCCCTCGTATCACGAGCTGTGTGGCCCCCCCGGCCCCAACCTGCGCCGGGCAGGAATGATAAGGCAAGGTGCCGAGATCGTGGCCTGAGGCTGCTTGACGCACGGGGGCACGGAGGCACGTGCCATCGTATCAGCGCCGCTACCTTTATCAATACAGAGAGCACAGCACGCTAAGGTCTGATGAGCTTTCCTTCGGCCCCTGCACTCCCGCCGCCCCCACCTGCGCCAGGCTGGGAGAGCGGGGCATGAGGGCCACGGGCTGCCCCTCGGCCGCCGCCTCGAGCGCCCGCACCAGGCACGCCTCGTACTGCCCCTCGAACCACTCCTGGGGTGGGTGGGTGCGTGACGATGGGAAAGGCAAGGAATCAAGAGTGAGACTGTGGCGCTGGCACGGGGTCAAGCGGCGGACCCCATCAAGCTCTGCACGCCTCTCACAGGGCACAGCGTGCAGGTCACAGGGCACAGCACGCAGCACGCAGCACTCTGCAGCTTCCCCCGGCCTCACCCCGATCGGGCCGCCCTCCGCCGCCGCCACCATCAGCCTCGCCAGCATCTGCTCCCTCAGCAGGCGGGCGCCCGGCGGCGCCTCGGCCACAGCGCCCAGGCTCAGCTGGAAGGCGCGAAGCAACAGCCGCACGGCCGCAGTGCCAGCGGCACCTGCGGCGCTCAGAGCGGCGCCGCCGCCGGAGGCTTTGGTCGCAAGCGCCGTCGCCCCCGAGGAGGGGCCCAGCGGAGCAGGGCAGGCCTCTGCAATCTCGGCCGCTGCCAGATACCTGCGGATAGCGGACATCGCGGGTTGCAGACGTAGGTTCGCCTCAAGTTACAAACCGGCGCTTTTCTTGCTGGGTGGGTGCCAAGAGCTGGGGCAAGGCCCGGGTCCAAACCAAGAGGAATATGCCAGCAAAACACCTGGGCAATCCCTGGGTCCCAGCGAAACTTATGGACTCATGCAGTGAAGCCGCAAGCGTGTAGCCCGGCGCTCGGCACCCCGGCCCCAACGCACCTCCTGAAGTCCCGCACCACAGCCCCCGCGCCGTACGAGGCCAGCTTGCTCTCCAACCACTCGGAGTCCATGAGGAGGGACTGCAGCGCCTCCAGGCGGCCGCAGCCAACCAGGTGGTGGGACAGGGCCTGGAAGGGCGTGAGGTCGGAGTGGGCGAGAAGAAGCTGAGTCGCCCGCAGCAACAAGGCCCCCCACGTGCAAACACGCACACATGCGCACACGCACTCGCGCGCCGCCGCTCTCGCCCACTCACGCCTAGTCTCGCTCACCCACACCCCATACCTGGAAGATGTAGCCGTCGTCCGCGAAGCCGCCCCCAAAGCACACACGCTTCTGCCCTCCGACCCCTTCCCCCGCCCTTCCTCCGCCCCTCTCGCCCCCCCTGCCCCCCGCACCTGGAAGATGTAGCCGTCGTCCGCCAGGCCGGCCAGGCTGCGGCCGCCCGCGCCCTGCGCCGCCGCGCGCCTCTCGTAAGCCGCCACCATGCGCCCATGCACCACCGCCAGCGCGTGCACCCCGCCGCCGCCGCCGCTGGAGCCGTCGGCACCGCCCCCAGCGCCTGCGCCCGCGCCCGTGCCTCCAGCGCCCGAGGCTACGGCCGCCAGGTGTAGTGCGTGCGGCGGCTCTAGCAGGGCCCAGCGGCTGTCGTGAGCGAGCGTCGCCACGCGCAGAACGCCCACGCTCGCTAGCGCCGTGGCGATCTGGGAGGGGCGTGGAGGGCGTGGGCGGGTGGGGGGTGAGGCATGGGAGATCGAGAGGCATGTGGAGGTTACAGGAAGCAGATGTGGGTGGGAGCGCCGGCCAGCGCCTTGGCCACCTGGGGGGAGGGGAAGGGTTGGAGGAAAGACACGGGCGGGGAGCGCCGAATGCTGGACGCGGTATGTTGGGTGCGCAGGCGGGCGTGTAGCGGTATGAGCTGGTGGGGTCGAGTGACGGAGCCGCCCCGCAGTGAGGCAGCGCTGGCGCCCTCCCATCCCGACGCGTGCTGTATACGGCACCCACCAGCGCAGCACGCCCCGCAGGCGCGCCAGCGTCCAGGCCCCACAGCATGCCCAGCACGTCCACGGGCACGGGCGTGTCGGGGGGCAGGGCCGCGAGCGCCCAG
This sequence comes from Edaphochlamys debaryana, assembly GCA_016858145.1. Taxonomy (NCBI): domain Eukaryota; kingdom Viridiplantae; phylum Chlorophyta; class Chlorophyceae; order Chlamydomonadales; genus Edaphochlamys; species Edaphochlamys debaryana. Next base: position 59,527 of record JAEHOE010000110.1, read on the forward strand.
TACGCCGAGGACAGCGCAGGAGGCGGCAGGAAGCCGGGCAGCGGGTCCCGGCCCGCGGGGCGCAGCACTACGGCGCAAAAACGGGCCGACAAGTGCAGAGGTGGAGCGATTGAGAGGAAAAACCCTTAGCAATTCAGCGCGTATAAGGGCCCATCTGCCGTCCTGCCAACCCGTATCTTGTTCAGGCACCCAGCTACGGCCGTCCCACCTTCGAACGAAGCGGAGGCCCGAGTCGCTGCGCACATGGCGCTTGCCGCCTGCTCGTGCTCAGCAATCGTGGCCCCCAGCCTTGGCGCCGCCTGGGCGTTGGGGCCTGCGCTTGTGCCGGCCTGGGCCCTGGCGGCACCGTCGCCGCCCGCTGCCAACGACCATTGCGCCTGGGGACGAGCACCCGGCCCCGCCAGAGGCCGCGAAGCATCGGTGGGCGAGGGCGAGGGCGAGGGCGCGGGTGCTGAGGCGTAGGCGTAGGCGTAGGCGGAGGCGGAGGCCGTGGTTGAGGGCATGGAGCGCAGTTGCGCGGAGGCGGAGGCGGAGGCCGTGGAGAGCCTCAAGCCGTGGGCACCGCCGCCGCCGGAGGTGGAGGCGCAGAGAGACGGGGAGGCGCGAGACGGGTCGATCCCCAGCGACAGAGCGTCTGCCGGATGGCTCCCATCGTAGGGGCCGGACGGGGGCCCGCCGATGAGGCTGCTCGCCGCAGCAGCGGCGGGCAGACGGGCCGGGGCCCCGAGGGAGGAGGGCAAAGAAGGGAGGGTGGTGCTGGGGAGGGGCAGGGCCTCGGCCGCAAAGCTGCCGCGCGCTCCGGTTGAGGCTGCGGAGCGGTAGCTGCGCGCCGGAGAGGCAGGGGCGGCCGCGTGGCCCCGCTCCGAGCCGCGGTGGCTGCTGCTGGTGTAGTGGCTGGGGGCTGCGGCGCTGCTGCCGGAGGGGCCGCGGGGCTGCGAGGAGGAGGCTGCGCTGGGAGCGCTGGCGTCAGGGAGGGCGCCTGCGGAGAGGGGGAGGCGGGGTGGGCCGCGGTGGGGTGGGGTCCGAATGCTGCTCTTTGTGTCGTGGCACTCGTGGCATGCGGTACGGTACCCATATGCGGTGGGAGTTGGCCTTGCCTAGGAGACGTGCGGGTTAGCGGGAAGGGGGCGTGCTCACCCAAGTGTGTGGAGACGACAGGGGCCGAGTCCTGTGCGGGGCTCGGCGCGTGGCGACCCGCACCGCCCCCCGTGGCGTTGGTGGCGGTTGAGGTTGTGAGCGACGCCACGGCATCGGGAACAACAGGACTGCGGGTGCAGACAGCGAAGCAGACAGTGGGGTGGCATACATCAGGCGAAGCGTGAGGGAGCACGGGACGGACTGGTCGACGTGGGGTTGCCTGGGCTCGGGGTGCCGGGAGACGTGACCACTGTACCGGCACTTCCGTTTCTATCGCCGGGCAGGCCGCGGTGCCACCCTACCCGGTTCCGTGCAATTCCTGCCGCTCTGGCTCATGATAAACCTGCACACGCGACCAGAGCCAGGGCAGAAACGAGGCTTATCGGCCAACATCTAGACATTGCTAACGACCTCCGCTTTGGCTCCTTCCAGCCCGTTCTGCAGCCCTGTCTTCCGGACTGTTGTCTGCCAGTCCGGCGCGGCAGTCTGCCTTTGCCGCGACGGCCTCACCGGCGAGGATGTCGGTTGCCCGACGAGGTCTGCCTTGGAATGAAAGCACCCCATGAGCTATCAAACGGCGCCTTGTCGTCTGAATCGCGGAGCCCCACGCGCGGGCGCGCGGTTGGGCGCCAAGCGCTGCGTTTCGCGGCAGCAAATGTGGAGTATGCCCCCAAATTTTGCTCCAAAGGTCGAGTTCGTATCACACAGGGCTAAGTTGAAGTCTCACGGGCTGACGTTTTGGTTCTCGGCTGAGGAGCAAGCTCGGAGGCGACCAGCTGGACTGCAGTCATGGGCGCTTCCCATGCGGCATGCTGATGCTGATGTCCACAGAGGAACCACGGAGTTGCCGCTTTGTTTATGAGGTGCGGGCTTCACAAGCGGTCGACCGTATGGGATGTATGACCAATGCTCGGAACGCCGCTTTGGTGGCGCAAGGCGCTGGCGACAAGGCTCTGCTGCTGGCAGTTTGGCGAGTTTTGTCGTGAGAGTCGTTTGAAAGCCGGGTCACTTCCCGTTTCAGCGACCGGCCCCAGCGCCCCACGTGCATAAACCCTCGACGTCTTCGTCTCCCCAACCGCCTGAAGTACAGCCCACTTCGGCCCTGGTAGCAACCTGCGCGACCACCTTTAACCTCCTTGCTCTGGCAGGTCAAGGGTCGAATAGTCCGCCGGTAACAAGGGTGTCTGTCCCTCCTCAGGACAGGGAAAAGGGCTGAGCCCCAAACCTCGCGAGGCCGGGCAGCACTGGGGCCGCGCAATCAAGCACTACGCCCCACAGCGCACGGACTAAACCCACGCCGCCATAAGTGGGGGGCCTTCGCAACCCCGCAATGCCGGACTTTGCCGGTTGGGTTGGGCGCACATTCACATGCACCCTCCAAAAGATAGAAAGAGAAGATGTCCGTCTCCAATCCGCTACTGCCCACACGCCACCCGCTACATCTCTCCCTCCGCCGCCGCCGCTGCTTTTGGGCGCTCAGCCCGGGTCCCCGCTCTTAATCGCAAGCGATAGGGATAAGGAAACTAAAGCTTGTGGCATAGCGGGCTAGGCGTGAATCGCAAGTTCATGCGTGACGCAGGCACGCACGCACGCACGCCTACACGGGGTATCCCGGGGGGCTTCGCCGCCCGAAGAGCCTGACGGCGGCGGCTCAGCCCCAAAACTCTCTCAATAGCCCTTGCAGCCTTGCTTCAGCCCCTCTCTCAGCTCAGCCTGCACACGCCTGCACCAACGAAGGTCAGGCGTCCCTTGGCGCTGCGCATCCAGCAGCGGCCCGGCTGTCGTACACAGCCCCTCTCAATACTGCCACAGCGTGCCCACAGGTGCCCATCGAGCACCGTCCGTATCCAGCCTGGGTCCCAACCATTCATTAGGAAGTAAGCAACACTTTTGCTTCAAAGCGTTGGCAGCGTGTCCAGACGTCCCCGACCTCCCCCAGCCGCCCAAGCCTCGTTCTTCGAATCCGCACGGTGCGCTTCGCCCCCTCACCCGCTTGAAGCTGCCTGCTAGCTGTCGATCCCGGTGAGTCTGTGCCCATCCCCTTCTCCAGAGTCCACACCCTTCCAAGCTGAGGGCCTACGCCGGCCCAGGGAGGCTGCGAAGCCACACACACACACACTCCACACACACACACACACACAAGCTCCCTACTCTAACTGCATCGCCCTCGCATTCGCCTTCTCGCTTCAGACCGGGTACTCCCTAAAAACACACACACACACACAAGCTCACATACACAGACCATGCACTACATGGGGTCAGCACACCATACACGGGCAGCGCCAGTTAGGGCTGGGCAGCCCTGCTGCTTGTGTGCTAAGCGGCGACTTGCCTCGTCAACCTCAGCTCAAAGGAAGGGTCTGCAGATCGCCTTTTTTTTCAGGCAGATCGGGGAGGCCACCTGCCACACACCGACCCCACCGACTACCAATCAATCGTTGCCACGCCCCGGCAGGCACCTCGCTCGCGTGAGGCCAGCGGACGGCGGCGGGTGTCCCCCGGCCACCAATGGCCCTCACGGCGGACATTGCGACTCGCGTCAACGCGCGGCGTTGACGTTCCTGCCTATCTAACTGCCTTGCCGCGGCCCGGGTCCAGCCACCGGCGCCGCCGGCGATGCTGCCCCCGCGCCCCTGGACCCCGACAGCCCCTCTGCCTCCGGGCCTGGATCAGTCCCAGCCGAGGGAGGAGCACCTGGCAGAGCCGTGTTTGGGCCGGCCACCAAGCGAGGTGAACGCGGCGGTAGTGGCGCGGGCCCTGTGCCTGAGTAGCTGGCTGACCGTTCGTACACCAGCCCAAGCGCTACCTTGCTGGTGCTAGTACAGGGGCTGGATCCAAGGGCTGGATCCCGCAGGCTGGCGTCGTTGTGGCCGTACGGCGAGCCCGCCCCGGATCCGCCGGAAGCTGCCCCCGTCACAGATCCCGTCACGGCCCCCGTTACGAACCTCAGCCTACTAGTGGTCGTACTGCGGCTGCGGTTGAGCGACTGGCGGCCGGGCAGTACCGGCGGCGGCGGTGGCGGCGGCGGCGGGTGGATTGGAAGGGCGGGATGGCTGGCTGATGGCGCGGTGTTGGGTTGGTCGGGTCCAGGGGCTGCCGACCGAGGCCAGGGTTGCGGCGCGGGTGTGGAATCTCTTGGGGCCTGGGCCTGGGCCTGGGCCTGGGCCTGGGCCTGGGCCTGGGCCTGGGCCTGGGCCTGGGCCTGGGCCTGGGCCTGGGCCTGGGCCTGGGCCTGGACCTGGGCCCGGTCCGTTCCGTCCAGGCTGCCGCTGGGCAGGGGCAGCGGGGGGTAGCGGTCTCGGTCGGGGCCCGGTCGCGGCGCGCCGCCGCTGAAGGGCCTGTGCTCGGGCACCCGCGGCGAGGGCGGGAGCCAGGGCAGAGAGTGGGAGCGGGTCTGCTGCGGGGAGCGGAGCCCAGGCAGCATAGCCGGCGCGGCGGCTGAGGCTGACGGCGGGAAGGAGCTGAGTGGCGCGGCGGCGGCGGCGGAGGGCTCAGCCGCGGAGGACGGGCGCCATTGCGACGCCGGTGACTCGCCGGGAAGCACGCCCGGAGCTGCAGGCACCGCGTGCCACCCGCCGCCCTTGACCCGGGCTGGGAGCCCGCTGCTGGCGCCGGCGCTGCCAATGCCACCGCTCGTACTGCCGCTGCCTCCAGACTCCGCCAGACTCACCACCCTCAGCGACCCAAACCCGCCGAAGCCCCCGCCGCCGCCGCCGCCAGTCCCGCCGCCGCCGGCGCTTTCGCTGCTGGCGGCGCCGCCAGGCCGGCCGCCGCCTCTTGCGGGGCTGTGGCTGTCGGCCGCATGACTAAGGTGCGGCCCCGATCCGGAGCCCTGCCCCTGCCCCTGCCCCTTGAACGAGCTCGGCGAGCGAAAGCCCGGGAGGAAGGGCCGGCTCGGGGAGAACGAGCTGGTGGGAAGGCTGCTTCGGGTACGGCTTGAGGGTCGGCTGCCGCTGCCGGGCCCCAGGTTGGGACTGCCCGGGATCGTGAGCACGTGTGGCATGGAGGGCACAACGGGTGCCTGCGCTCGGCAGAGGCTGTCCGCGGCTCTGGCGTCGGTCGAAATGCCGTTGGGTGCGGGCGCTTGCAGCGTGGACGCAACGTCCGGCGGCTGGGCGGACGGGGCAGGGACGTCGAGCCTGCAGTCGGCAGGGAACAGGGCGAGGGGCCGCGGTCGGGAGCGGGGCCGACGAGATCCGCCAGCGAGGGGATCTACACCCCACGCTTGGGATTCAGGCGCTGAGCAACGCACAAGGCGCACAGCACAGTGCCGGCTGCGCGTAGAGCGACGTCCGCCCTAAACCTACATCCGTGGGCAGACACTTTCAGCCCCGGCTCCGTTCGGCCTGGGGGCTCTGTGCGAACGCGTCCGCCGCACGATACCGCCTCGAACCCCCAGTCGCACCTGACGTGCCACAGCCCCTCACGCGGATCAGAGCGCAGCACACAGCACGGCACCGCACGGGCCCAGCCCCACCTGACGTGCCACAGCTCGATGGGCTCTTGGACTCCCTTGAGCCGGTGTGCGCCCATGCACCGCGCCGCCAGCGGCAGCCGCCGCCGCGCCGCCAGCTCCGCGCGCCGCCGCCGCGCCGCCTCCTGGCGGCCCCGCTGCGCGACGGCGGTCCCGCCGCGCACGCACCCGCCCGGACCGCCGCCGTCTGAGCCTCCATCGCTGGACGGAGCCCCTCCCACGGCCACGGACCCAAACGCGAGCCCGAGCGCCGCCGGCAGCGGCGGCTCCCCGGCAGAGCCCCGGCCGCCCACCCCGCCCCGCACGGACGCCTCTCCGTCCTCCTCCTCCTCCTCCTCCCCTGCCGTCGTCGCCTCCTCAGCAGCCGCAGCCACGGCCCCTGCCTCCACGTCGCCCTCGCCCTCGGCCTCTGCATCCGCGAATCCCAGCACGATGCCTGTGGTGCTCATGTCATCCAAGCGGCCTTCTTCCTCGGTGCAGCTGGGCAGAGCGCCACCAAAGCCAGGCTCGCCACCGGCCAGCGAAAAGACCGAGGGCCGTACCGTCGTCGGCGCGGCGGCGCTTGCGGCGGGTGGCTGGTTCGCAGCAGCGGAGGCGGCGGTGGAGAAGGGGAGGTCCGCGTCTCGTGCAGCGCCGGAGACCGCGTTGCCCGGGTGCAGCGGTGGGGGCGATGAGGGCGTGGCTTGGTCGGGTGGGGCGCAGGCGCGCCAGACGTCCGAGCTGCACCAGAGCTGCGGGCGGGCGGGCGGGGCGGCGGGGCGTGGGCGGGATGGTGTGGGGCTGGCAAGACCCCGTACCGCGCTACCGTGCAACACGAACGTTTACGGTAAGCTGGCAGGCAAGCAACCAGCAGTTGTCATGCGCGAGGTGGCTGTGCGGACATGCTATGCGGACATGCTGAGGGGCCGGGCCCACCTGGCCGGCGGGCGCTTTGGATGCGATGCGTGCTGCGCGGTTCATGGCTCGGCCGCGGTACGCCACACGACCCGTCACGGAGCTGATCTGGGCCTTGACCGGCCCCAGGTCGAGACCGCACTACGGGGCGGAGGAGGGGGGAGGAGCGGGGCGGAAAGAGGGGGTGTTTGTTGCTGAGGGGCGAGGGGGAGGCGGAAAGAGGGGGAGACGGCGCCACGGTGTGAGGGGCGAGGCTATGGCTGCAATGAGAGTTGCTTGGGGGCTGAGCCGCTCGCCCCCCTTTCCCGACGCGCACACCCACCCGCAGCCGCAGGCCCCGGTACAGCACGCTGGTGTTCCGCTGCGCCAAGCGGCCGCTGCTGGCACCGCTGTCCCCGCCCGCCTCCTCCTCAGCCAGCCGCTGCGCCTGGGCCGCGGACACCGCCGCAGCAGTGGGGCTGCCCGGCGACGCTGCCTTGAGCGCGGCACCGAAGAGCAGCTTGGCCAGAGGGCCCGAGCCGACCCTCTGCCGGTCCTCGTGGACGTGGACCCCGCTTCCACCCGTGCCGCCCGCCGGCCCGGAACCGGAACCGGTGCCGGCGCCGGTACCGCCCCTGGCCATGCCGCTGCCAGAGTCTCGGCCGCGGGCCCGATTGGCGGCGGCAAGGGTTTGGTGGGCGAGCTTGTGGAGTCCGGAGGAGTGGGCGGAGCGTTCGGGCGGCCCGATGAAGTTTGAGGCGGGCGAGGGCGAGGGCGAGGGGGTTGTGGTAGGCAGGTTGAGTCGCTTGAGGGAGGGGTGCATGGACTCGCGACTGAATGGGCCCTTGGCGAGCTGGGCCGAGGGCGGGGGCGGAGGAGGCGTGTCTGCGACCACCACCTGGGGCCGAGCGGTGGGGGAGTCGGGGTTTGAGGCCGGTGAGCGTGTGCAAGGCGTAGGGGCGAGGCAGAGAGGTGGGCGGGGGCGATCCGGCCGTTAGGAGGCCCCACAGACCTCCATGAACGCTGCGGGGCCCCTGCGCACACTTCAGCGCCAATCCTGCTACCCTGAACCACTTCCCACGGTCCCTGCAGGGCACACCACGGCGCCCTCGCCCTAGCTCGTGCCAGCTGGGACACACACGCCCGCGTGCCGAAACACACACGCGTGCGCCCCCACCCACCCCCACCCACCTCCTCGCACAGCTCGTGTGCGAGCAGCCGCGAGCTCCACTCCACCTCGAGCAGCTTGGACAGCAGCGTGAGACCAAACCTAAAAGGCCAGAGTTGTTCAGCAGCGTTAGGCCAAGCACACGGTGCGCACAGCTCGTGTCTACCGGGAGCTTGTGCGGGATGCCGCGAACGCGCGGTGCACGCGCGTGTGGGCCGAACGAGGCATGCCCACTGCCGCTGCGCACCTGACGGCGGCCGCTGGGTCTGTGAACGCTGCCAATACCTGCGGTCGGGGTCGGGGCAGGGGACGGAGCGCTGGTCACGCCTACTGTAGCGTCTCACGTCTAACTACTAAAACACACGTCTTACGTCTGCTATACCTTTGTTCGGAGCGGGCTACTGCCCTGCGTCACGAGCTGTTTCCATTGGCCGCCGCTACCCGAAACTAGCGTGGAGGGTCCTCAACACACACGCTCCCCGCCTGACACCCCCCTCCGCCCCCTCACACCCACCAGCCCATCCGACAGCTCCACCAGGTAACCCCCGAACGCCGCCAGCTGCCTCAGCGTCAGCGCCTGCAGCTGAGCCAACGCGGCCTTGGCCTCGGTCTGCGGGTTGGAGTTTGGGGGTTTGGGGGTGAGGCAGGCGGAATACGGAAACCCAGCTCAGGCCGCGGAGTGAACCCGGGTTGGGGTTTGGGGGTTGTGGTTTGGGGATTGGGGGTCCAGGCTCAGTGAACCCCAGGGCTCAGCACCATCACGCACAAACCGCTGCCTCGCAGGAAGCTCCCCGAAGCCCGAACCCCTCACGCTCGGGCGCCACCCCTGCCCTCAGCACGGCGCACCGCGCGCACAGCCCTGTCCTGCCCTAGCATGCGCAGCACGCACAGCACGCACAGCAGAACGCAGCTCGGGCCCAGCACGCGCAGCACGCACCACGTCCCAGGCCAGCAGCGTGCTGACGCCCACCACGTAGCCAAACAGGATGGTGGCGTCCCCCACGGGCGCCTCCATGACCCCCGCCTGCGTCTGACGCGCGCCCGAGGGCCGCCGGTGCGCGGCCAGGGCGGGGCCTAGGCTGGGCGGCAGCGGCTGCGGGCGCGGGGATGGGGGGGTTGGGAGGCAAGGGAGAGCCGTGGCCAGAGCAGCGGGGCCGGGAGATGTTTGCGATCGATACTGGTAGGCAGTGCAGGTACAGCGCAGCGTGCTTGCCTCCTGTGGTCGCCCCCTCATCTCACTTCGGCTGTGCAGGTGACACCTGCCCTCCCTCCCCCCTGCTCTCCCTTGTATGCACCCCCTGCCCCGTCATGCCCGTGCCGCTCCCTGCGGTCTCCTGCACGCCAGCCCTTGCCCTCCACCCCCTCCGACCCACCATGTAAAGATCCCATCCCCTCCACCCCCTCCGACCCACCATGTACAGATCCTACCCCCCTCCACCCCCTCCGACCCACCATGTAAAGTCCTACCCCCCTCCACCCCCTCCGACCCACCATGTACAGATCCTACCCCCCTCCACCCCCTCCGACCCACCATGTAAAGTCCTACCCCCCTCCACCCCCTCCGACCCACCATGTACAGATCCTACCCCCCTCCACCCCCTCCGACCCACCATGTAAAGATCCTACCCCCCTCCACCCCCTCCGACCCACCATATAAAGATCCTTACCCCCTCCACCCCCTCCGACCCACCATGTAAAGATTCCACCCCCTCCACCCCCTCCGACCCACCATGTAAAGGTCCAGCGGGCGGGGCACGCGGAGCGGACGCACGACGCGGAACTCCCCGATGTTGAGGATGGTGCACTCCCGGGCCACGTCCGGCCATGCGCCCACTGTATGGTTGGCAGCGCCAGGGGCTATGGTAAACAGCAGTGAAGCGTGGTGGGTGGCCTTACAGACCTTACATACTAGCAGTAAGCACGCTCGAGCAAATTCAGGTGAGATGTGTTCGCGGGAAAGGGAAGGTGACAGAGACAAGGCGTGAAGGTTGCAGCGCAGGGAAGAGCGTGCGTGAGCGGTGAGAGCTCATTGTACTGCTGGTAAACTGAGGAGAGGCAGCCCTGACTCACGTTGCTCGTAGGGCCGAGCGGGGCTCGATGCAGGGAACCCAAATTATGCACGTGCGGTGGGAGTCCATGCGGTGGGATGCTAGAGAAGGGCAGCCCTGACTCAGCCCTGACTCAGCCCTGACTCAGCCCTGACTCAGCCCTGACTCACGTTGCTCGTAGCAACGGCCCGTCAGCAGCACCCTCGACGCGGTGCCGTACGCAGCATGGGACACGGCCAGCGCGGCGCCCAGGCACGGGCCGTCGTACTGCACGCGTCGTACTCCACGGCGGTACACCGCATTCTTGGACGAGACGCCCGAGCTGAGCCCCATGCAGACACGGAGGCCCCTGCGCGTGGCGAGGGGAGGGAAGTGAGCGAGCGAGCACAATCCCTGTGAGCGCCGGCCGCGGCTTTCACAGCGGGACACTCGAGCAGGCGAGCAAGCCTTGCGTCCAAACACCGGCAATGCACCTAGCCCGACAGCCTCGTTCGCAATCTCTACGATCCGTTTCGCACCTTTGGATGAGCACGCCCGCCTCCTGGATGACGTCAGCATCCACCGCCACGGGAGCCACCAGCCTGCCCGACGCCACCGCCTGCGGCTGCCCGCTGAGGCCGTCGCCACCATTGGCCGACGCGTTGGCAATCACCGCCGCCGCCGCCGCCGCCGCCGCCGCGACGGCCGCTGCCGCTGACGCCGCCGACACCTTGGCAAAGTTGGCGTCGAGCGCCGCCGCCGCCGCCGGCAGCGACCGCTGGGTCGAGCGCCCCGTCAGCTGCCGCCACAGGCCCTGCTTGCTGCTGGCGGGACCCGGCGCCACGGGAGATCTCGCGCCGCCCTCGTGGCTGGCGGGGCCGCTGCTGGGGCCCCCGGCGCCATGGCTGTACGGCCCGCCGCCGCCTGCGGTGGAGCTGCCGCCGGCGAGGGTGGACGCCGGCGGCGCCGCGGCGGTCACCTCCGCCAGGTCCTGGAAGAAGAGCGCGGCGGTGGCCTCGGCCTCGGCGGCGGCGTTGAGGGTCTGGTCGTCGAGGATGACCGTGGGGGACAGGAAGAGGCCGCTGCAACGGGTGGGCAGGCAGGCCGGAGCGCAGGGGATGTTCAGGACACCGTGTGCTTGTGCAGAGTGGAAGGGCTGTGCGCGCGTACGCACGGACAGGCTGCCGGCGGGTCACGGCAGGGTAGGGTAGGGTACTGCCCCTCGCCAGCTGGTTTGTGCACGCCCGCCTACCTCCACCGGTTTCTTGCCTCACCTCATGCTCCCCGTGGTGCGGAGGTGGCTGCTCTGGCGGAGCTGGATCTCCCCGCCGCTGCCGCGGACCCCGGGTGAGGGCCGCCCCACCAGCGCCGCCAGGAGCCCGCTCACGCCATCCTCGTCCGTCGCATGACCGCCAGTGGCAGGAGCCCCGGCCACCGAGGTCACTGGCGAGACCATCCCAGCCGGTGGTGACACGCTGGCAAAGGCATCGAACGCCAGGCCGTCTGTGCTAGGCAGCGCTGCAGCGCCAGGCTTGGGCATGGTCCCCACTCCTGCTGCCTCTGCCCCTGCCGCTGCTTCCATTGCCCTTGCTGGTGGGACTACTGGGGCCTTGCTCCCCGCCGGCAACAGCAGCGAGGGCAGGGGCTTGGAGCTGGGGTTGCCGGGCGGCGGGTTACTGCCGCTGGCAGCGGCGGCGGCAGCAGCGGCCGCGGCCGCGGCGGCACTTGCGGCAGCGCTTGCGGCAGCCGTCTTGCGGCCGACCGCCCGGTGGAAGATGCCGTACACCACGTGGCCGTACTGGTTTACCACCTGGGGGGCGGGGGGGGGATTTGGCGCTCAGTGCTTTTAGCTCGTATTGCACAGGTGGCTCTCGTACAGGTGACCCATATGTGTACGACATGGTATCTATGCCGCTTATGTATGGTCTGAAAGGTGCTCACGAGCAACGGCGCTTTCTTAAGCACATCAGCGTTCTTGTCGCACGCGCACGCCAGCTCGAAGCTCTGGCCCCGCCGTGATCACTCCATCGCACCCACCTTGTACGCCGCCCGATAGTACTGTGCCATCCGCACAACCTGGAAACCGTGCGACGCCACCCCGCCTGGCGTAGTCGCACCGCCGCGCTGCGGCGACGGAGCACAGGGCTGCTGTAGCGGCGACGACAGCTCCTCTAGTAGCACGGCCGATGCCTGCCATGTGGCCGACGGCCGAGATCCTGCAGCCGATTCCTGCCTGGAGAACGCCGGCAGAGGCAGTGAGGGCGGCGGCATCAGCATCCAACCATCCTGCTGCGCTGCGTCTGCCTGTGTAGCCTGTGCCTGGGCGTCCTCCTCGCCCTCTTGACTGCCTGGTGTGGCGGCCAGCGTCGGCAGCGGCAGCGGTGGCGGGGGGCCTGCCAGCCTGACTGGCGCGAAGGGCAGGGCGCCCATATCCTCAAGCCCGCCGCCACCAGCATTGCTGCCGGGGCCGTAGGGGTACATGGCCGGTGCACTGTACGCATCGGAAAGGAAAGGCATGGATGCCCGCCGACGGGTCCCCACTGGTGGTGGAGGGAGCACCCCGCCGGCACCACTGGTCGTGCTCCCTGCCGGCTCCTCGGCCGTGACGTGCAGGGACCCAATCTGCAAGGACTGCTTGGCGAAGCCTGGGGGTGACACTGGGACTGCACGGCTGAGCAGCGTGGCAGCAGTGGCAGCAGCAGCAGCGGCGGCCATGGCGGCATTAGGGCCAGCGCCTGCACTGCTCGAGCCGACAGTGGCGCCCGAAGTCGACCACGTGGCAGTCATGCTGCGCCGCAGCGATCGGCGGTTGGTGAAGAGCTGCCGAACGCCACCACCACCACCACCCGTGCCCGCTCCGGACGACGCACCACTGCCCCCTACGCTCATGAGGGCAGCGGTGACGAGCGCGTTGCCTGGGCCGGAGGGTGAGCGGCGGGGCATGTACGACCCCGGCGACCCGGGGAAGCCGGGGCTGGACCCCGCAGTTGTGCCCTCCAGGGGGTCGGGCAGGTGCGCCACCCACGACACACGGTTGCCGGCGGGGCCGCTGCTGCCGTAGCTGCCGACCCCCGTGTTGCTGTCGGCTGTCACGCGTTCGTGGCTGCCACGAGCAGAGAGTGTGTCGGTAAAGGCCCCTGCGTGCCACCCACGCAGGCCCGCTACACCGCCCGCAGTGGCTGGGGAGCCAGACCCCGCAGTGGACGGGGAGCGGACCGGTGGCATCGGGGGTAAAGGTGGTGCGGGTGGCGGCGGCAGCGGTGGTGATGGCGGGCTTGGTAGCGGCACCTGTAGCGGAGTCCCATGGAGTGCCAGTCGTGGGATGGCCCTGGATCCGGATCCGGTTGCCGACGTGATCCCCGTGCCCATGAGCCATGCCAAGGGATCTATGGCCGTGGGCACGTGGTGGCCCCCAGTGGTGACTGTCCCCTCGGAGCAGGAGAGCATGGCCGCCAGAGCATTGGAGTCCGCCTGGGGCAGGCACGTGAAGCTGGGTTCCTGTGGGGCATGGAGGACGGGGCCAACCGCTGTTGTGATCTTCGGGAGGGGGTATGGACGGTGAGGAACAGGGCACGCGGAGGCTTCCACGTCCGTGGATGACGCGTCATCATCCGTCCAGGTGCCTCCCATGCCTCCCACTGAACTCACCCCTTGGCCGTTCAGGTTGTCCTGGCCCTCCCCTGACTCCTGCATGTCCTCGTCCAGCGAGATCGTGGGCAGGGGGTGATCCATCTGCATGAAGGAGGTGCCACTGAGGCCCTCGTCGACTAGGCTGCCCCGGCTGCGTGCTGCCTCTGCCGCCGGGAACAGGTCCAGCACACGCCGCCGAGCCAGGAGTGCACGGGCGGTTGCACTTGCGGCTGTGGGGGGCCAGAAATGAATGGGGTGGGGGCGGTTAAGGTGGGAGAGCCACTGTTTTGTGTGTGACCCCAGGTGAGCCGTCTGAGCCATGCCCTGCTATGGCATGGAGGTGGCATCTGTCATGTGCACTGTCGTACCTCTGCTGATGCCTTTGGGCTTGGCGGACCGCTCAGCGGAGCGTGCTTCAGGAGGCCCTGCTGAAGGTGCGCCCAGATGCTCTGGCGGGCGATCTTGCATGGGGCGCTGTCCAGCCGGTGCTGTGATCTCAATAGGGAGCTGTTCAAGGTCCGCATGTACGGCATGGTCCATGTCATCATGTGGTACCGCCGTTTGCCCCAGCCCGCTTGGCGAAGCGACGGCCTCTTCAGTCCATACTGGGGGCTGGCCCTCGGGCGGTAGGGCACTGACCTGCGGACCAGCACGCCACAGCCATAGGCGCAAGGAGCTCGCGGTCAGGGGCCACTCGTCCACCCCCACGGCACACCATGCATTAGCATTCATAACCACGGTCCACCAAAACACGTATCCTTTTGGTCCCCCGCCCTGACATGCTCACCGGCAGGGCGTAGAGCGGTGCGCAGGCCCCGTGCGCCAGCAGGGGCGCGGGCCAGTCGACTGCCATGAGCGCCTGCTGCGCGGCGGTGGCAAACTCCAGGGCATCGCGCGGCGAGCGAAAGCAGCACACCAGGTACCACGACTCGGCGGCGGCGGCCGCCGCCCGTGACGGCGGCTGGGCCGACGCCGGGTGGTGCAGAGGCGTCATCCCGAGGCAGCCCGACCCGCGGACCGATGACCAGCCTGCTGAGCCGACCGCGGCCGCGAAGGCCGCCGCTAGGCTCGTGTGCGCGCTGCCGGCCACGCCGCTCCCAACACCGCCTGCTCCTGTCGGCACTGGGCCCTGTGGTATCGTGGCGCCCGTGTTATTGCCGTTGCCGGCTGCGGCAGACGCGCGCGCGACGCCCACCCAGCCCGCCGCCGCGCCGCTCGCGAGCAGAGACTCTGGGCTGAGCGGCTGAGGCACTCGCGCGTCCGCGGCGCCGCTGGCGTCGGCGCCGGCGCTCGCGGCCGCGGCCGCGGTCCAGAGCTTGCCGATCAGCGCCGCGGCCGAGGCGGTGCGGCCCGCGGGGTGCACAAAGCTGACGTCATCGGCGCCGCCGGCCTCAGCCAGCGCGGCGGCGGCCGCCGCGGTGCTGGCGGGGCCCACGCCCTCGTAGCCCTTGTGCTCCTTGAGCAGGCGGCGCATGGTGTGGAGGTACAGGGACAGCGACCTGGCCGGGGCCCAGGTGGGTGGGTTGGCGGGGGTTCATCAAGACCTTAAGGGGCGATGCTACTTGGCCCCTAGTAGACTCTGAGCCGCCCTCAACACATTTTGCAGATGACACAACAGCAAAGACATCACCCGCGGTTAACTACTCACTTTGACAGCACCGGGAACGGCATCTCGTCCAGCAGGTATGGCAGGTCCGGAAGGGTGGCCACCAGCAGGGTGGTGTCGGCCCCAGTAGGGGGCGCCAGCGGCTGTCCCAGCAGCGTCAGCCTGCGGGTGGCATCCATGACGGCTTGGATAAGGTGGAACAACATCACCTGGTCCCCCAACAACACAACCTTGTCCCCGCTCACAGCAACACATACAGTCTGTTCTATGCTGCATCCTTCCCTGCCCTTCCCTGCCCTGCCAACACTCACCCAGCGCTTCTTAAACGGTGCCAGTAGAGGGCAAGGGCTGCCAGACCGGCAACCCCTACTATCGACAGCACAACTGCTGGCACCACCACACCCGCCACGTTGGCGGCCCGCGCCTCAGGCTCAGGCCCCGGTGGTGGTGGCGGCACAGGCACCTCTGCTGGGTACCCCAGTGCGGCGCGGTAGGCGGCGCGAATCTGCGTCGGCGTTGGGAGGGGTTGGGAGGGGTTTAACACAGGGAAGGCGTGAGGGGTGACACCTCTCCTACCGACGGCGCCTCTCCACCGCCACCCGCACACCGCCCGACCCGGGCTCGCCCCCCTGGATCAACCCCGGCGCACCGCCGCCCTGCCGCCGCTGCCCGTCAGAATGGCCTCGAACTGCTCCGCCACCGCCGCAACAATGTCCGGCAGCGGCGTGGAGGTGACAGTGGCGTTGGCCACCGCGGCCGCCAGGACGGCCCTGTCAAGCATGGGTGGGGGACAGGGACGCACAATGTTCACAGGGAAGTGCATGTGGGCGTTGGCGGGACGCAGACGGGCTCGAGCAGCTCCCAGACGGCGCACCACTCGCAGCGCGGGCACCCGCCCTGGATGCGCCCTGGCACGACACTCGCAGCACGGGCACCCGCCCTCGACCTCCACGACCCGGCTCGCTCACGTGTAGTTGTTGGCGTTGCGGATGCGGATGTCCATGGCAATGTTGGGCGACTGGATGTGGTCCCGCCAGGAGGCCATGAAGCGGAGCGTGTCGTTGGCGTCGAAGCCGCGGGCGGTCCATCTGGGAGGGAGGGAGCGGGGAGGGGGTGAAGTGGGCAGGCGACAGCGAAAAGCGGGAGGGAGGTCCGCCAATGCGCATGGGCCAGCAGCAGTAGTCACACCCGTGGGGTGGGGCCGGTGTGCGGCCGGGGCGTCCCCATGGAATGAAGGCACCCGACAGAATGAGGGACGACGATGGTTGTGGGCGGGCGGCACTCACCGGTCCAGGTTGGCCGGGTCAATATGGGCCGCCCGGAAGGGGCCCACGCCTGTGCCGGGGTCTAGCAGGAACTGTGGCGGGGGTAGGGAGGAGGGGAGGGAGGGGGAAGGGTAGCTAAGACGACGAGGGGTGGGGAGATTGGTGGCGGCCGGCGGACGGGGATTGAAGGCGTGACCAACACGATGCTCTGATGACACCGACACACAAACCCACCTCCCAGCTTGTCCTTGGCGATGCGAGGTAGGCGAAATACTGTGGCGGGGCGGGGCCGGGAGACTTCAGCAGGGTGCGCCCAGCAGGGTGCGTATTAGTAGCGGTGTGTCCGTACGTGTCCGCGGGGGCTCGCCCCTCTGGCATGCAAGCCCCGACGCCACCCTTCCTCCTTTCAGGTCCCCGACACTCGAAGCCACGACGCCCTTTCCCCATCCCACACCTGGTAAGCCGCGCGCTGGTAACCCGGGTCCAGACCGGAGCGGGCGGAGCCTGTGACGGCAGGAGTGGCAGGAGGGATTAGAAAGAGGCGAAGCCCAGCAGTAGAATGGGAGGATTGGTTCGGTTGTTCAACAGCTGCAACCCCTCCTCCTCGGCGTTGCTCCCCCTCCGGTCCTGACGCCGACCTGCAAAGCCGCCGAAGCCAAAGTGCGGCGCCCGGTTGACGAGCGTCGGCCGACCCGTGGCCAGGCTCAGCTCCATTACGGCGTCTGGGCATGAATTGGGACGAAGTATGGGGGAGGTTCAGGAGCCACGCAACAAAGGGGAGTGTGGGGGGAAGGGGGGGGGGGACAGAGGGGGGGGAGCGTGGCCAGGCTCAGTTCCATCACCGCGTCTGGTGGATTGGGTTGGTGGGAGAGGGGCGGAAAGGGGAGGCCAGGCAAGGGACGACAGTCAACAAGTCCGGTGATGAGCAGAGTAGCGCCCCAGTAGTAGGGCCCCCTCAACCCTCGCCCCCACCCCAAAACCCTACCCCAAAATCTCCACCCAAAACCTCCACCCAAAACCTTCACCCAAAAACCTTCACCCGAAAACCCAGCCCCCCGCTCACTCGGGCACAGCTGCGGAGTGCACGGCTGCATGCGGCCGCTGCGGCGGTCCAACACGGAGGCGAAGCCGGGGAGCTGGGAGGTGCCCAGCTTGCCGCGCAGGGGTGGGACCATGACTTCAGTCACCTGGGCCGGGCGGACGGGGGAGGAGTGGAGGGGCGTGGAGGGGGAAAACCGGATTGAACGAGAGTCGAGCGGCTAGGATTTGGTGAGCAATAGAGAGTGCGTGGTGCTCACATCTTCTACCTTGAATGCTCTGCCCGCTTGACCGTTAACCCTCACCTCCCTCGTCCCATTCCCCCTTGCCCTCCCTCCTCCTCCCCCAATGCGATCCTGCTCAGTGACAAACACCCCCTTCCTTCTCCCCCTCGAACCCTCCCTCCTCCCCTCCCATCTCCACCTCCCATCTCCCGCTTCCCACCTCGAACTGCTCCGCCCATTTGATCGTGAGGGCGCACCCCTCCCCCTCCTCCCCCTACCCCTTTCCATCTCTCCTCCTCCCGTAAGTTCTCCACCCCTTTCCCCACCTTGAACTGCTCAGCCCACTTGACAGTGAGGGCGCAGGCACCCGTCAGGAAGGGCATGTGGACCCGCTCGCAGCTGGGCCCGGGCCACGTGACGGTCTGTTGGGGAGAGGGGAGGGAGGAGGGAGCGTCGGAGAATGGACTGAGGGGGAGAGCAGGGGGCCAGGCATGTTGCCGGGTTGGGGCTGCGGGCGCACACGTGGCTCGAACCCTGGTAGCCACACGCACACGCGAGCAGCCTCATGGGCAACGCAAGCTCAACGTTGCCTTCCGGTGGTCTCTTTGAAACACACATCCTTCGCCCCCAACCGCCCCAAGCTATAGGGGCAGCCGCACAGCCGGCTCGGGCCTGGTCCCCCCGTCCACCCCCTCCCCGCCCCCAGCGCCAGCCCCGACCCACGTGCAGCCGCCGCATCAGATCCAGCGCCCGCAGCAGTGCCGTACTGCGACCGGGACAAGATCGAAAACAAGATCGGAAACAGTAGCAGACATCAGTGGACAAGCCACAAAGTCAGGATGTGGTATGCTATGCGTCTGAAAACTGGGTGGAACCGGGCGGCAGCACTGAGAGAGCGCCTGACCAAGTTAACGCCCCGAGTTCCCTTCCCCAAGTCCCTTCCCGCCCACCTGTTGAGCAGGTTAGTCATGTCCTCCGGATCGAAAAGCCAACCGCTGCGGGTGCCGTACGCCTGGATCATGGGGGCCACGATCTGGACGAGCACCATGGGGGCCTCGAGGCACTGCTCCACCTGCCTGAGAGGGGAGAGGGACGCGGGGGAAGGGGGAAGGGGAGTCAGACCGGGATCCCAATGCTGCTCAGCTCCTCACCGGCTCCTTAGCAGCCTCACCCCTGCCCCTACCACCGCGGGGGAAGGGGAGTCAGACGACAAGATTCGTAGGGGTGTGCCTAACCTCACCGGCTCTTCACATGTGACGGCCTTCCGGGCAAACCCTGAGCGATTCCCGGTGCGCGTCTGCACGCGCCTTTAGAAGCCTCACCACTGCCTCTTCCAATCAGCGGTACAACCCACGGCCCAGGAACATACACATGGAGCAGGGCTGCCACACACCCCTACCCCGCCCCTCCAAAGCAGCGAGGCCCCTTCGCCCTCCCCCTCCCACACTCATACACCAGTGGGAGCCCAGCCCCCCGGCCCGGGCCCCATACCACCGGCCGCTTCCACATCAGCCGATGCTGCCTCATGGCATCTGCCACCCACCCTGCCCCTCCCAAAGCGCGTGCGCCCCTTAAACCCCACCCATTCCCCGCCCAAGCCCACCACCGCAGCTCTCAACCACCCCCACCCGCCGCTTATCAGCTCTCAACCCCCCCCCCGCCCCCCCCCCGGCCGCTGCCGCCCCACCAGCAGATGGAGTAGTCGCCAACCCCGTCACCGTTGAAGTCTGGAGGGGGGGGTAGGGGGCAAGGGCGGAGACAGGCATCAGCGCCACCCCCGCTGTGCTCTTATTCCCGCCACGGCTCACTTGCGCTGATGCGCCAAGCCATCCGCGTGCTGCCTGCTGCTGCCAAACCCGCCCGGCCAACCGCCCCTCCCCCCAGCCCCCGACCCGTCCCGGGCCGTTGAGCGCCCTAGGGACCCTCCGGCTCGGGTCGAATGCCCCCCCTAACTGCCCAAACCACATTGCCCGTCATGACGCGTGCCGCTGCCAAACACACGCGCCGCCCCCCCCCCGCCCCCCGCTGCCCACCCGAGCCGTTGAGCGCCGCTGCCACAATGAGGAAGTCCTCCCACGTGGATGGCACGGGGAGGCCGGCGGCATCCAGGACGTCCTGACAGGGGGGGGAGAGGGATCGGGGGGAGAAGGGGGAAAAAAAAGGACTTGTGTGCGAAGGGAGCAGGGGGAAAGGGGTGACATGCGGAGTACACATAACCGAGACCTGCCAGTTGAACTCTTTTCCCTGTCCCACGATGCTCCGATTTGCCTTTTGGCGCCCTGATCACCTCACCCCCGTCAACCCAACCCCTTCACCCACCTCGCGGTAGTACATGACCGACACCTGCCCCACCTTGCCCACTCCTTGCCTCCCCCCTCCTCCCCCCTACCATCCACCCCCCCTGTCAGGTAATCCCCCCCTCCCCCCCACCTCGCGGTAGTACATGACCGACACCTGCCCCGTGAAGGGGATGCCGATGAGGTGACCCTCGTAGATGGTGTTCACCTTTTGGGGTAAAGGGGGGCAGCCAGGGTCGAGAGGGCGAGCGTGTGTATGACGGATCGGGGAGGCCAGTTGCTTCGAGCAGCGCTTCCCCTCGCCAGCACTACCCCTCGCTCCAGTCCAGGTCCTCACCTGTCCTCACCCTTCGCCCTTACATGCCACAGCAACCTCTT
This sequence comes from Edaphochlamys debaryana, assembly GCA_016858145.1. Classification (NCBI taxonomy): domain Eukaryota; kingdom Viridiplantae; phylum Chlorophyta; class Chlorophyceae; order Chlamydomonadales; genus Edaphochlamys; species Edaphochlamys debaryana. The sequence continues at coordinate 79,644 of JAEHOE010000110.1, forward strand.
TAAAATTTGACCCCATTGCCCCTGCATAATCCAATTGCCGGGGACATTGTGCCCTTCTTGAGTTTAATTAGCTCACCTGGCGGAAGAAGGGCAGCACGTCGCTCCAGTCCAGGTCCTCGTCCTGCAGCACGAAGCCCTCCAGGGGCGCCAGCGCATCCAGCGCCGCCAGCCCCACCACCCCCGAGGGCTCGATCACAAAGCCGTCGAAGCGCGGGGCGGCGCCGGAGGTGAGGTCGGAGAGGACCGTGGCGGCCAGCTGTCAGGGGGAGGAAGGGGGGGGGAAGGGGGGGGGGGAGAAGGGTTGGAAAGAGGGGGAGTAGAGGGGAGGGGGAGGGGGAGAAGGTGCGTTGGGGGCGGCGCCGGAGGTGAGGTCGGACAAGACCGTGGCCGCCAGCGGGGGGAGGGGAAGGGGAAGGGGTAGGGGTAGGGGTAGGGGTAGGGGTAGGGGTAGGGGTAGGGGTAGGGGTAGGGTAGGGGTAGGGGTAGGGGTAGGGGTAGGGGTAGGGGTAGGGGTAGGGGTAGGGGTAGGGGTAGGGGTAGGGGTAGGGGTAGGGGTAGGGGTAGGGTAGGGGTAGGGGTAGGGGTAGGGGTAGGGGTAGGGGTAGGGTAGGGGTAGGGGTAGGGGTAGGGGTAGGGGTAGGGGGTAGGGGTAGGGGTAGGGGTAGGGGTAGGGTAGGGGTAGGGGTAGGGGTAGGGGTAGGGGTAGGGGTAGGGGTAGGGGTAGGGGTAGGGGTAGGGGTAGGGGTAGGGGTAGGGGTAGGGGTAGGGGTGGCTCGTGATGTGTGCTCGGACGGGCGCGCCGGCGCGTGCAAGGGGGACTGAGCGCTGGGCCCGGCGGCAAGCAAGGTGAGGGGCTGAAGGCCCAGGCCCAGGCCCAGGTGGGCCCAGGCCCAAGTGAGGCCCACCTGGTCAAACTCCACGAAGGTGAGGTTGACCTCGAAGCCCGTGGTCTGCGTGACGCGCTCGGCTGCGGGCAGAGGCCGGGGCAGGCAGGTGGAAGGGACGGTGAGGCGGGCGGAAGGCGGCGCCTGGGTCACGCCGTAAGCCGTGCCCTTCAGAACGCTGACGCGCCACCCAGCAGCAGTCGCTCCCCGGTGCCGAATCCAACGCCTCGCCCCTCTCCCCCCCCCCCCTCCTTCCACACGGTGCAGACTCCAACTGTGCCGCCGCCCACACCCTCGCCCCCTGCCCCCCGCCGCCCCTGTCTCCCCCGCCCCCCCCTACATGGCGGTATGTACCTTCTCCCGCTCAGCTTTTGACACCCCCCTCCCTCGCCCCCCTCGCCTCACCCAGGATCTCCGCCCCCCGGCCGCTGGCCTGTGACATGGCCAGGATCTCGATCGGCTGCGGAACAGGGGGGGGGAGAGGGGTGATTTTCTGACAAACTGGAGAACAGGGCTGGGGGAGAGGGGGTGTTTGAAGCTGAGAGGGGGGGAGAGGGGCGAGGCGTTGCTGCTGGAGCCAATGCTGCTGGGTGGAGGGTTGGGGCATGGGAGGAGCACGACAGGCATGAGCCCGGGTGTCAGCGCAGTGCAGTTTGGATACGGCCTGGATGGCCGGCGGAGAGGGTGCCCATTCGGCGGAGTGGGGGCCTGGTGGGACCCGCAGCCCGGCTGAGGCCCGCTTGCCGCCGCGGCGGCGCTGACCACCCCAACGCACGCCTGGGGAAGGGACCGCCCGAGCCAGCCCGAGGGGGGCCTTGCAGCTCCCAATTGCTCCCGGTTGCGGCAGGCCCCCGCAGCCCCCGGGCCCAGGCGCTGCGGCCGCCAGGCTAGGGGCAGCATGACGAGTCCCACTGGCCCCACCGCCACCGCCTCGGCCCGCCGTTGCCTGTGCCGCTGCACGGGGCGCAGCTGCGGCAGTGGCAGTGGTCGCGGCTGTGGCTGCAGCTGCAGCCTCCTGGCTCCCCGCCGCAAGCACGCGACGGCCCGCCCTGCTCCGTTCATTGCGCCGCAGCTGCTACATCTGCGGCTGCGCTGCCGGGCGCCGCAGCCACAGCCACAGCCACAGCCACAGCCTCAGCTACAATCGTGGCCGCTCCCTCCGCCAAGATGCCGTTACCGGCTCCGCTCCGTAGGGCGTGGCTGCGGCGGCGGCGGCGGCGGCGGCGGCGGCGGCGGCGGCGGCGGCGGTACCCCGCCTGCAAGCACACGACGGCCTGCCCTGCTTCACTGCGCCTGTCGCAGCCGCTCCGCTACCGCTGCGGCTGCGGGCGCCGCAGCCACAATCAGGGCTGCTGCCTCGGCCTCGGCCTCGCTGCCTCGCTTCCTCGCCGCCGCTGCCACTGCCGTTGCCGCTGCCGAGTACGCAGCGCCTCGGCCAGACCCGCGCTGACGCACACGGGCGGGTGGGTTCCAGCTCCTCGTTCGCGGTCGGAGCGGGCACCAGCCCCCGCCTGCTGTTTCCGTTGGCCTCCTTCAGCCCTCCCCACGAGGGCTCCGCGTACAGAAGGATCGGATCCTGATCCCGAGCCCGAGCCCGAGCCCGATCCCAATCCCGATTCCGATCCCACCCCGGGGGCACCAGCTCCCGCCCCCCGGGACGCCGGGAGGATCCAGAACCCGTCCAGACAGATCCAGAACCTTGCACGCGCCACCCAGCACCCACCCTCAGCGGCTCCCACCGCACCAGCTCCCGCCCCCCGGGATCCAGCACCCCATCCAGACAGGATCCAGAACCTGTTCAGCCACCCACCCTCAGCGGCTCCGTACGCATGCCCAGGCAGCCCTGCAGGAAGGCGTCCACGGCCTCCTCCACGCGGGGCCGGGGGTTGCCCGAGGCGGTCGACACATTGACGCTGCCATGGGCAGAGAGGGAGGGACGTGTTGGCATGTAAACCGCGAACATGTAGGAAGCTATCAGCAGCGGGTGCAGGGTGACGTCAGGGGATAGTAGGGGCCCGCTTGTGTGTGAGGGCGCTGGGGGCCGGCGGGGCACCGGTGTGCGTGTGCGGGGCCGGCGTCCGGCGCTGGCGTGCCCTAGCTTTAAGGGCTCACACAGTCACAGCAAAGACAAAGCCTGAGCGCAGGGCCTCCGCCGTCAAATCGCGTAACAACGACGGGGACCGCGCGGCGTGGGAGCAGCTCTAGGGGCGACCGGCAGGTGGGAGTCGTGGTCCCACGAGTGAGGGTCGTGCGCTTTCGGTAAGCCGGCTTGTCCCGGACCCCGACCCCGGTCGCTGGCTTAAACGCATCCGCCAAGTCGTGCTATGTCTTGCCACAGCCGCCCGGTTCCTACCCCAAGGGAAGAGAAACAGCGCCGTGGCTTACAGCGACGCATGCGGCTCACCTTTGGACGCCCAGAACGCCTGCAAGCAGACTTGCTTTGCAGGTGTTGCTGGCTTCCGTTGCACACCGAGTTGTCGACGCCGTCTGCACTGACTCCGCAAGGGCACATTGCGCAGAGAACAGCAGGAGAAACGCCAGCGCCACGCCGAACGCCATCTCCTTGATACGCTACATCTGGTAAGGTTAATCTCCCTTGCGCTTGGGTTGTCCCTCGCGGGGTGCGCAACCAGAGAGCTTATCAAAGTGCGGCTGGCCGCAGCGTGTTTCACGCTCGTATCGCGACATTCTGGTGTACTCTAAGCGTGCAGTCTTGTGGAAACATGGAAAGCCGGCTACGCAGTGTGACCTAGTGCCGACACCGTACACGCTGCGGCCTGCGGGTTTTGAAGGTGCGAGCTCCCCCCCTCTTGCCCCGGGAGCAACCCGTGCCAAGCTCTGCACTACTCTGAAGCGCAGTTACGGCGTCACTGGCCCAGGCGAAGCCGAAGCATCCATCCCACCATCCATACACGCATCAATCCACGCCTGTATGTTCGCTTTGCATCGTTCGCTGTGCGGTGGGCGTACGGCGTGGGGGCAATGGCGGTCAAGTCCGATGGTCTAATATGTGCATGCCACCGTTCAGTCCAAATTGCCGTCGGCGTCTCGGCCCCGGCACCCGACCAGTTCACTCGCCCATTTCCCGGCACCCCTCTTTCCCGGCGACAGGTCTCATTTTGTGTCTGGTGTCTCATCGCCACCAGTCTAGGGAGCCCATACCCTCCACTCCAAACCGCTGGCTGCGTACACCCGGGGGGAGGAGGGAGAGAGAGGTTACACAGGCTGATAGCACGGGAAGAGGGCATAGCGCCATAGGCCCTTAACCCCGGCCATAGGCCCATAGCCCCCTAGCAGGCCCTCCACTCCTGTGCACCCGCAAAACAACACCCGCTGCACCTCAGGAGGGGCGGGGTTGCCTCAGTGCCTGTAACTGAGCGGGATCCTCCCCCTGCTGCACCTAGGGGGCCACGTCGACGCGCTCAGCTGCATCGCCCGGCGTCGTCTTGACTACGCTGCATGGCCCCTGTGAGTACAAAACCCGCTGCACCAAGGAGGCGCGGGGGTGCCTGTAACGGAGTGGGATCACGTCACCCGCCTCGGTTGGCTGAGACCCGGGTGAGGGTCAGCCCGCAGGGTGTGCTCCATGCTCAAGCCTGGGCCACAAGGCGACTCGCCATCCATCCACCGAAATCCGTGCCGCGCGACTGGTCCCGTGGCGTCGCCAGGTTGGTAGCTTCTGCACGCCAGTACCTTGACCGACAGGCGACAGCACCGCCGCCAATCTGCGTTTGCCACCCTTTTCCGCCTGCTAGTGGCAACCCACGAACTCCTTGCGCTCCTTGCGGCTCGCGGCGCCCCGCATTGAGGCCCTGCCCTCCGACGTCCGACCCCTCGGTACCGGTACCTGAGCTTGCCAGCTTGGACCAGCACAGGCGTCCTCCTACGCCACAGCCCTCTGCCTCCATCCCTCCCAGCATACCGCACCGGTGCCCCCGCGCGTCCACCACGAGAATCGTCCCCGCCCCCGCTGCACCCGAGCAGCAACACCGCGACCCTCACACCCCTGACCGAGGCCGGGTCCCCCAGCAGCACACCACACAGCTCACGCGCAGTCTGCATCCTGGCCCCTCCTGGCCCCTCCTGGCCCCCGCCTCCCCCAACCTTCCCATGGTCCAAGCCACGTCCCTCTCTGAGAGACCGCAGCGGCCACACAGCGGCCGCAGCCGCCTCCACCACCCCGGCTCCGCCCCCCCCTCGCATTCGCCCCAGGCCCAAAGTGCACGCGGTGCCCCGCCGCCTTCGCAATCACCTTCGCAGCTACGGTGCCCGCCTTCGCCTCCGCCTCCGCGCCTTTGCATCCGCCTCTCAGCCCGTGCATACGGCAGGTGCCGCTCAGGCCTTGCCCTCGTAGCCATCTGCTGGGCTTCCGCCTCCGCCTCGCCGCCTCGCCGCGACTCAAAGCTGCCTGCAGGACTCCGCCTCCCCGCCCGCTCAGAACTTGCCCTTGGTGGCGGTGGCCGCGGCGATGCGGCCGATCACGTCCTGTGTGTGTGGGGGGGGGGGGCGGTAGAGGGGGTAGAGGGAGGAGGGGTGGAGGGAAGAGCGGGAGAAAGGGGGCGAGGAGAGACGGAGAGGAGGAGGCGGAAGTAGGGAGGACCCAGGGACCGCTCCCCTCCACCGGCTGGCAAGGGCGTCCCTCGCACTGCAGCTCACCCAGTGTTGCTATCTTCCCTGGGATTAGTCGGCTGATCCGGCGACTAACTGGCCCAGACCGGCCCTTTTAGTCGGCTGGCTGTGGCGACTAATCCGGCTCCACCGCCCTTTTAGTCGGCTGGGGGCGGGCCCGCGCCACACTTTCCCTGGACCGATGGCACGTACCCCCTTGTATCCTGCTGCGGGCACAGGACTCCACCGTCCTTTACCTATGCCCTTGGTGCACAGCCCCCTCTGGCCCCCTCGCCCCTCCCATTGTCACATAACTGCGGTACCCATGAAGTTGCGCGGCAGCTAACCTGCCCAGGCGGCGCCTTTAGTCGGCTCTTAGTGGCGACTATTCCGTGTGTGGGCCAGATTTAGTCGGCTGGCACGGCGGCTAATTCAAAACTTCCTCAAGGTTAGCCGGCGCCGGCCGACTCCCCAGCCGACTAACCGACTAACATAGCAACACTGAGCCCACCCCATGCCTTGCCGCCCCCCCCCCTCTCGTTCCCCCCGCCGGTCCCACTGCCCAGCACCGCACCCCCCCTCCGCCCACCTGCGACGGCAGCGACCCCAGCTCCTGCCCGCCGTACAGCCGTACGCTGAGGGTGCCCGCCTCCGCCTCCTTGGCGCCCACCACACAGATGACGGGCGTCTTGGCCTTCTCAGCGTTGCTGGGGGGTGAGTGGGTTTGGAGGGGAGGCGGGGGGTGAGGGTGTGCGTTTGGGGGGAATTGCAGCGGTTGCGGGAGGGCGGAGCGGCGATAAGAGAGAGAGAGGCCGCGGCCCGCGCCACGTATCCCCTGCATGCAACCCGCCCCCCTCTCCCTTCACTCAGAAAACTCGAAAGCCGCCCGAAAACCTCCCCCACCCTGCCCCCTCCCCCTACCCACCGGATGAGCTTGGCGATGGACGCCTGCCCCTCGACCGCCACCCGCACGCCCGCCTTCCGCATCGCCGCCGCCACCTCCTGGGCATACGGCACCACGTTGTCGTTGACCGTCAGCAGCCGGACCTGACAGGGGGGGGAGGGGGAAGGGGGAAGGGGGAAGGGGGAAGGGGGCAGGGGGAGTGAGGTCAGGATGCAGGGAGACACGACAAATCAACCGTTCCTGCGTGCCCCCGCCACTGCCACCATGCCCCGCCTTTGCCACCATGCCTCCCAACCCCAGTAACCCATATACAGAACGGCCACCCCCCTACCGCCCCTCCACCCTGCCCCCCACCCCCTTCCTCTCTCCCCCCAATCCCACCTGCACCGGGGCCAGCCACAGCCGGAACCCTCTCTCCCAACCCCCTTAGCCCCCCCTCCAACCCCCTCCACCCCAACCCCCTTACCCCCTCGCCCCCCACACACACCTGCACCGGCGCCAGCCACAGCGGGAAGGCGCCCATGTAGTTCTCGATCAGGATCCCGAAGAAGCGCTCCAGGGATCCAAAGATGGCGCGGTGGATCATGATCGGCCGCTGCTTGGAGGCGGAGGCGTCGTGGTAGACCACGTCGAACCTGACAGGGGGGGGAGGGGGGGAGGGGGGGGGGGGCGGGGGGCCTTGTTGTTGTTCATGTTGTTGTTACACGGACAAGGGCATCAGCCGTGAACTCCCATACGGGCCGTTGTGATGAAACACACGGCCGCGGGCGGTCGCCCGGCCGGCGCCCTCGGCCCCTCTTGCCTGCCCCCTAGATCCCCTAAATCCCCTAGATCCCACCTCTCCGGCAGGTTGAAGTCGAGCTGGATGGTGGAGCACTGCCACTTGCGGCCGATGGCGTCCCGGATCTTGATGTCGATCTTGGGGCCGTAGAAGGCGCCGCCGCCGGCGTCGACCTGACAGGGGGGGGATGAGGGGAGGGAGGGGGAGTGAAAGGGGGAGGGGGAGGGGGGGGAGATGACTGACTGGGCCAGCACCCCAAGGCCCAGGCCACGGGAATCCGCGCTAGGGGCTCGGAGCAAGGGTCGCCGCGCGACCGCATGCACCCGGGCCGGACCCCCAACAGCCCTGGCCCACCCCGCCCAACGCCCGCATCCCTCCCAACCAACACTCTCCCCCCCCCCCATGCTTGTTCGCTACCCACCTGGTACGCCCAGCCCTTCTCCCCCAGCGCCTCCACCAGGGCGCTCTCGGCCGTGTGCCAGATGGCGTCATCGCCCACGGACTTCTCGGGGCGGGTGGACAGGTTCACCTAGGGTTGGGGGGGATGGTTGGAGAGCGTGGGATGGTTGGATGCGGGGTTGAGAGGGCCTGGCACGGGCCTGGCGCCCTGCGTCCCGCACACGCCGCTGCCTCCCCAGCCCCTCCTCTTCCTGGGCCTCCCCTGCCTAGGCCTCCCTGTCACGCCCCCTCCCCCCTCCCCCCTCACCTCGTAGTCGTTGAACCCAAAGGTCCCCAGGATCTCCTCCACCAGATCCAGAACGCCCTTGATCTCAGACGTGATCTGAGGGGGGAGGGGGCAGGTTGTAGGGCGGAAGAGGTAGGAGTCGGAGGCGAACGCTGACGCGGGCTCCCAACCCACCGCCCCTTCATACACACACCACCCCATTCAGGGTCAGCACACACCACACCACACCACACCCACCCTCAACTCCCCCCCCCTTACCATCTGGGCTATCCAACCTCTAACTCGTCAAAGATCACCCCCCCTCTCCCCCCCACCTGGTTGGGCAGGCAGAAGATGTGTGCGTCGTCCTGCGTGAAGCCGCGCACCCGGAACAGGCCGTGCATGGTGCCGCTGCGCTCGTAGCTGGGGGGGAGAAGGGGGGGGGGAGGGGGGAGGGGAGAGAGGGGTTGGAGGGGAGAGGGTAGGGGGGAGGACCCCTCAGGGTTGGACGGCGCAAGGGCGTGGTACGAGGGGTCGTCGTCCCCCTTCCCCTCTCCCCCTCTCCTTCCCCTCGCCCCCTCGCCGGCCGCCGCCTTATCGTTTCCCGCTCATTAATACCCCTCTCCCCCCCTCCCCCCGAGCCCTCTTCCCCCCCCACCCACCGGTACACGGTGCCCAGCTCCGCCAGGCGCAGGGGCAGGTCCCGGTACGAGTAGTAGCCGTCCTGGGGGGGGGGGGGGGGGGAGTAGAGGGAGGCACAGGGCAGGGTAGGAAAGGCGGGGGAAGGTGGAGGAAGGTGGATGTAGTACAGCGGTGGGAATGGGTCCTCCACCAGGGTCACGTGCCGGGACAGTCAGCAATGTCAGCGATGTCAGCGATGTGGGCGATGTCCCGCCGTAACGGCACGGCCCCCCAAGGGCGCACCTTGTACACCGAGATGTGGAAGGGGCAGTTCATGGGGCGGAGCTGGTAGGTCTCGTCCTCCACCTGGGGGGGGGAGGTGGGGTGGCAGGTTGAGAAGGGAGGGAGGCCGGGTGTTGGGAGGCACGGCTGAGGCGGGATGGATGGGCTTCTGCGGAGCAAGGGCCGCAGCCCGTTTGGGCAGTGCCCGCATGCCGTACCCCCCTGCCGTACCCCTCTGTCGTACGCCGTACCTGCATCTGCTCGTACATGTTCTCCCGGTAGAAGTCCAGGTGGCCGGACGTCTTCCATAGGTCGGCCTGGCGGGGGAGGGGGAGAAGGGGGAGGGGGGTGATGATGGAGTGGAGCGTACGCGTACGGGGTTTGTGAGGGGGAGGGGGCGGTGATGGGTTGTAGTAACCGTATTAGTGATGGCTTGTTGATGTGGGGTGTCCTTTGGGTTTGGTACCACCTTGGTTCTCTAGACGGGACATCTTCCTCTTCACCCTATCCCTCTCAGGGCCCCTCCCACTACCCCCCCCCCCCTCCCCCTCCCCCTCACCTTGGCGATGTGCGGCGAGTAGACCAGCTGGTAGCCCCGGTTCAGGTGCAGCTCCTTCCAGAAGGTCTCGATCAGGTGCCGTACCATGGCGCCCGGGGGGTGCCAGTACACCAGGCCGCCGCCTTCAGGGGGAGAGGGGAGAGCGGAGGGAGAGAGGGAAGGAGGGGGGAGGGCAAGGAGGGGGGAGGTTGTGAGGCGGAAACGTCACTTTCCCGAGCCAAAAGGACCCGGTTCAGGCGCAGGCCCAGCCAGGCCCACAGTCGCCCACCCCAGGCCCAGGCCCAGGCCCAGGCCCAGGCCCAGGCCCAGGCCCAGGCCCAGGCCCAGGCCCAGGCCCAGGCCCAGGCCCAGGCCCAGGCCCTCACCGCTGCTCTCCTGGATGGAGAAGAGGTTGAGCTCGGCGCCCAGCTTGCGGTGGTCACGCTTGGCCGCCTCCTCCTGCAGGGGGTGAGGGGGGGGGGGCAGGGCAACGTTAAGGGTGTGCTTCCCAAGGTTGAGAGCTGTGTCCCAAAACTCCAGACCTACCAACAAGCGCAACAGCAGGTTACCCTGGCAGAGCACTAGGGAGGGGGCTCGCGAGCCCGATTCGCGAAGAGGCCGGTAGGCCGTCCTCCTCCACCCGTCCCTCGCTTCCCCCTGCCCCTCCACACACCCGACCTTGAGCTGCTTGCAGGCCGCCAGATGACGCCCCTCGCCCCTTCCCCCTGCCCCTCCAACCTTTCCCCCCCCTTGCCTCCCCCCCTCCCCTCCCTCCCTCTCCTCGCTCCCCTCCCTCCCCCCCCCCACACACCTTGAGCTGCTTGTACGCCGCCAGCTGCTCCGGGCTCTCCCAGGCCGTGCCGTACACGCGGGTCAGCTGCGCGTTGTTCTCGTCGCCGCGCCAGTAGGCGCCTGCGGGGGGAGGGTGGGGGCAGCCGTTTGACCTTCTGGACAGCCGGGGGAGGGTGGGGGCAGTTGTGGATGAGGGCTGGGCAGGTTTGCTCGGGGGAGGATGGGTCGAGGGGCGCGGGCCTGCACCCCGCAGCGGCTACTCTGGACTCCGCGTCCGTCCGTGCAAGCCAAGGGCTTGCGCCGCTCCACCCCTTACGCCAATGCCCTTGGCATCCAGGTTTCCACGCTGCCTCTCCCTGTCGACTAAGCGCATGGGGCCGCCTCAGGCCGCCGCCCACCCCTCCCTGCGCCCCTCCCCGACCCCGAGCGGGCGGCCCCATAGATGGCCTGGCTGCACAGGTCCACAGGATGGCGGTCGCAATTGTATAACCTGTTCAGCCAAGTCAGGCCAGCGCGTGCTGACGCAAGCGCCATCGGCTGCCAGCCCCATCGGGAGGATGGCCGCTCCAGGGAACCGGGCCCCAAGCCCAACCCTCCGCCAGCCGCCCTTCCCCACCAGCAGGACTCCCGCCGGCTTCCCTCAGACCGCGTCATCCCCCCCCCCAGCTTCCCCCCGGGCGTACGGGTTGATGTCGCCGGTGCGCATTATGCGCCCCCCGCCCCCCGTGCCATCCGCCCTCCACACTCCCCGTTTCCCCCACCCACCCGCCGTGCTCTCCAGCTCCACGGCGTCCGGGTTGATGTCGCCCGTGCGCTCCACGTGCGGCCCCGCGCACAGGTCCCACCAGGGGCGCAGGCCCTTGGGGGCCTTGGCGGCCTCGGCGGCCTCGCCCTCGGCGGCGGGGGCGGCCGCGGGGGCGGCGGCGGCGGCGGGCTCGCCGATGTGGTAGATGGTGATGGGGGCGTTGGGGTCACGCTGCGGAGCGGCCATGGGACAAGGCGTGGGAGAAGGCGTGGGACAAAGGGATGGGAGAAGGCGTGGGTGGGGGTGTTTGAAGCTGAGCGGGAGTGTAGGTCCATCCATACCCAGGGGCAGGGGGACGGGAGTTGTGCAAAAATCATGCGGCGTGTGCACCCGAGTGCGCCAGTGCTGATGCACGTGCGCGCAGCCACCAGTGTGTACGGCAGGTACGGTACTGCCGTACGCACGTGCGTACCTGCAGGATGGACTGCAGGATCTCCAGCTTGTACGGCTCGTTGGCGGCGCGGATGCGGGACTCCGCCTCAGAGGGCGACACCTGTGGGGTGGTGGAGGGATTGGGGGCGGGGATTCAGGCCCGGACGCCACAGCACGCCGCCCCACCTCGCCCCTCACCCCGGCCGCCGCCCCACCTCCTCCCGTACGAACGGTAGATCCGCCTTCATGATCTTGGCCATCTCCTTCTTGATCTTCTTGAGATCCTTCTCCGTGATCGGCGAGTCCGCGGGCCACACAAAGTCATAGAAGAACCCGCGGTCCGTCCAGGGTCCCACCGTGACCTGGCGGTAGGGGGAGGGGGGAAAGAGGTCAGCCATGTGGGTCAGCCCCGACGCCTTCTGCGACCAGGCAGGGGGAATGACGGGTGGGGTGGGGAGGCCATCGTTCCACGTGGCCCCACGTGGCCCCTCCAAGGATCCACAGTTGCAGTGAGGAACGTGAGGAGAACCCTGTTCTCTTAGGCTCATGGATTTCACGCAGTGCCCGCGACCACGGTCCAGCTTGGAGCGAGGGGCGTGAGCCCATGTGGGTCGCCGCAGAGGCCCTCCAGCACCCCCACGGAGACCGCAGGTGGGCCGGGCGCGGCCACCCGCTGGGATCGCCCCACGGCCCCTCCCCCCTCAGTCACGCACGGGCCGGCCGGCCCGCCTCTGCCGGGCCTATGCTTCCGCGGCCTCCACGGCCTGCAGCCGTTCACTGGCGTCGGTCGCCCCGATGCCGGAACTGCCGCCTGCCGACCTGTGACCCGGCACCGTCAGCGGCGCTGTGGGACTGCCCCAGCGGCCGCTGCCTCGCGCGCTGCCGGCTCCGTGGATGCGGCTCCTCCCACACCAGCCACCGAGCTCCCGACGAGCACCCAACGCGGGCACTTGGGTCGACGAGACCGCGCCAGGAGGTGCAGGGGGCCCTGGTGGACCATACCCCACAGCATTGCGTGTGCCTCGCATGCCTTCCGCGTCAGTCCCGCATGGTACCGCATACCCCGGGCGGCAACCGAGGCAGCCGAGGCACCGGCAGGTGTGGCTGGGGCGGCCCCGTCCCGACCGGGGAGTAAGGCTGGCCCCAGCCCGCGGACGGCGGCCCCGCGCTCCGCCCGCCGCAGGGCGCAGGCGGCCACCAGCGGCGTGGTGCTTGGCTCAGGTCCAGACGGGCCCCACCCCGCTTCCGTGCTTCGAGCCAGGCAGCCCCGCCCCCTGGCTCAGCCCCGGTCAGCCCATGGGTGCACCCGCCCGAGTGGCGTCGATCCGACGCCGCTTCTGATGTAGGGACCTCAACGCTCGCCCCAGCGGGACGCCTGCGTTGGGCCAACGCCCTCGCGCAACGTGTGCGTATCGCCAAGGTGCTGAAGCATGGGCGCATAGCCCCCATCCCGCACAGGGTTGCGTGTAGGCTGATAGGCACGGCTGCCCCGCGTTGCTGCGCGGCAAGCCTCACAAACGCAGCCGCCCTTGGGCACGCACACTCCATCCCGCCCAGGCGGCAGTGCCTCGCACTGGCCGCCGTAGTACCCGCCCCGGCTGCCTCCGGGTTTGGATGGTGCCCCTGGCTGCTCCAGCCGAGGGCACCGGTACCGATACCGTTGCCCGCTTCCTCCCAGGCTGCCGGGCCGCAGCGCTTTGTGCCCCTGGCCGTGGCGTGCGGCCCCTTCTGCCATCCCCATTTCTACAGGTGCCGTACGTCCCCGTACCTGCACGTTCTTGTACAGCCGCTGTACGGCCATGGCCATGATGTGCGCGCACTGCGGGGAAAGGCACGGGGTGGGTACCGGTAGCCGTTAGAGGTGCGACGGGCCGGGCAACTGGGTTCAGGGCGTGGACTAGCTCCCTAGAGGATAGTTGTGGCCCGTCGTGTCCAGGGCCTGGCAAGTGCCGCGTAAGCACGTGTGCAGAGCTGGAAGGCCGACACAGTCGAGACCGCAAGTCGACCCGGCCAGTTGCTGGCGTGCCAACGTTGCCAGCCCCGGCGCCACGCCCACATACTGTCCGCCCCGCCCCTGCAAGCCCGCTCCCTTAACGGATCCCCGAGCGCTTCCGGCATGACGGGGCGCCGAACAGCTAGCTGGCACAGCCTGCACCGCACGGCAAGGCCGCAATTGGTTCCGCGACCTACGCTGTGGCGGATGCGGAGCAGCTTGTCCGACTCGTCGCTGGTCTTCAGCTCCAGGAAGATAGACTGCTTCATCTTCGACTCGGCCGTGGGGGCATCCGCGGCAGTCGGGGCCTCCGCCACAGCTGCAAGCACTCGCGATGGGCCCCGGAGCTGCGCCGTTCCGCGAGCAGAGAGCAGGCTGCTCGCGCTTCCAAGGAGAGCGCTAGCAACGCTAACATTGCTGGCCGGGCTGCTGTTGGAAGGCTGAGCCTGCGATGCCTGCCGAGCGGCACGCAGCCACCCCAGCGCACCGCGACGGCCAAAGGCCGCGTTGGCCTTCTGTTGCAACATAGGCCGCATAGCTCAGGCAATTGGGTCTCAACCCCGGTTTGTGGCTCGGGACGCCTTTCGCGTTTTATGCACGCGATTGGCCCGGGTCGGCCGTCCTGTTACGCAGAGTAATTACCAGGAACTAAAGGCGTAGCCCAATTGCGTAGGGCGTGGCGAAAAAGTGTGCATGGAGTCACTCGGCGGAGCAACATGCACCCTGCGACCGTGCCATCGCTGCAGGGCCACGGTATGGCTTGCTCTGCATATATTGGGTGGGTCAGAAAGCAAATTGGGGGAGGACCGGCCCGCGGGTCCGTGTGCCCCGCCCACCCCAGGCCCGTCCGTGTGCCCCGCCCGATCCAGTTCCCCGCGTCGCGTGCTCAGGTGCAGGTCTCACCTCACCAAAGGGTTAACGTCTTCAATTTGCTTAGCCGAGCAGTCCCACCAGCGGCAACCGTATGTATAACCGTCAGCCTTGACACGCTCTCGATGCCGTTGCATCCGGTCAAGGCTAGCCGCAAGCATGTGCGGCGCGTGTGCCCAGGTCCAGCAATGGGGCAACACCCCCCAGCTGCACATTGCCTTCACCCCCAACTCCAGGTGGTCCCCCATCGGCATAGCGACCAACATACCCCCCACCAGGACTCGGCTTCCTTGGGCTCAACTTCTCTGCTTCTCTGCTGCTTCCCTCAGCCACCATGAGGCGCCTCACCGCCTTGTTCTTCTCACAACAGTTCTACCAAGACAAGCGGGGGCGCCCCCACGGGGGCAAGCTCAGGCACGAAACCTTGCCCCGACCGCCCAGTCCGCCCCAGCATGCGCAGAGATAGACCTGCTGCCTGCACAACGCAGCCTCATGGTCAAATTCGTTGTTAACGGTATCCCAAAGGCGGGCTCCTTGCCCTCAAGAGAAGCCATCACCAGACCCAAACGCCACATCTCAACAAGCACAGCGCTAAAAGCCCAGACGCCCCTGAGCCAGGTGTGCGCCCGGGAGGTTCTACCAAGAAAGGCCGAGCTGACCACAGCCTGCAAAGGCCCACCCAGTCCGCAAAACCTGGGACACATCGGCCAGCCTCCACAGCAGCCAAGGAGGCTTCACTCTAGGGTGTCTCTTCAACTACCGCCCCGCACATAGCACACTCATAAGTACACTTCTTCAAGACAGTATCAGTATAGTGCAAACGCTCAAAGCCGGACAGCTTCCCTCACGGCAAGGGGCCGAGCGTTCCGCCCCCGCCAGCAGCCAACGCTGGACCCTCAGGGAGGAGGGACGCGGCATAAATAGGCACTCGCGGCTAGAATTTCAGGCCTGCAACAGACTGCAGACCACAGCTGAGTTATTCACACCCGTGGTCCTTGCAACTGCCGCCAAGCTACGGCCAATCATTATTCTACCGTTTGCGTTTCTTCGTGTGCGACTCATCAGTTCTTGCGCCCCGCCGCGGCCGATTCCCATGAGGAACGGTTACTCCACGCACGCTGCAGCCGCCAGGCACGGCCTGTGTGGGGCGGCGACCTGGGCGGCAACCCTCTCGACGAAACCAGGTGAAACCCCATTAACTTATCACCTGAACTATTGCACACACATCCTGCGGCAGGTCTCAAGACCGCATTCGCTCACTCACACACAGCCTCCTCCCTACTCTGAGGGTTCGGCATGTGCGGGGCCACGTGGGGTCGACAAGCCTCCAGGTAGGCAAGCCTCCAGGGTTCCCGGCTTGAGCCCCCTGTCTTAGGCCCCCGGCCAGGCGCGGGTCATCGCGCCCCAACCCAGCCCTCCCTAGCCAATCCCGGCCGGGCACACACTAGCACCCGCGCGGTCTCTTACTTTCCCTCGCCTGTGCTGCGGCGGCATAAAGAATATTTCTTCCGCCCTTTCACTATCTCTACCATGTACGTCAGTCCCAACACCGCATGGGCTCGGCCAATCCGCCGACGGCGCTACCTTACCCCTGCTGAACCGCAAACGAGTCGTCCGCGCCCTCCGTCCAGCTCCCGGCCCATTGGAGCCCGCCAGTCCTGCTTGCCCTCACCGCTACTGCGAGGGGGATGGGCGGCCAACGGCGTGAGTACATGAAGCAATCAGGGCCGCGCTACAGCCCTACAGCTCGGGCTCGGGCGCTGCGCCCAGGCACCAGCGCCCGCGCCTGCCCTCCAGTCCACGCATGCCCCTCGGTGTAACTGGCCCCTCCGTGTACTGGCCACTCCGTGTACTGCCCCCCCGTGTACTGTCAGTACGTGGTAATGCCAGTGCAAGAACGGCCAGCTGCTGGTGTACTACGCAGGGGCCATGTATGCCCACAGGCCCACGTGGCTCTCCCCAACTGCCCACTGCATCGAGTCGCTACCTCGGCCCCGCCCCAGGCCCTCGCCAGCGCACATGGCCAGCCCGGCCCAGTCGGGCCCGGTCGGGACCATGTGGGCCTTGACTTACCGTCAGGCTGTAGCCCAGCGACTCGAGCGCCTGCGCTGCCTCCCCCGGTAGGAGCGCTCCGCTATTGAGGGCGCGACCAAGACGCACCAGGTACTCGGGCTCGGGCTCCGTGGCAGGGGCTGCGCGCGGTGCGCTACGCCATAGCCGCCCGTGGCTGCTGTCTGTGAGACAGCTGGCGACGGAGACCTCAGAGGCCGAGTCGCGAAAGCGCGTGGCTGAAGAGATGGCAGAAGTGCGAGGATGGGAGCTGGCAACCGACGTCAGCCGTGCGCGAACCGAGGCGAAGCGCCTGAACTCGGTTTCATCGCGGTCGTCGTACGCCCCAGGTGCTGTGGCTGCAGCGAGGCGTAGGGGCCCCTGCTGCCGGGGAAGGGCGGGGAAGGGTGGAAGGAGTGTTCAGGGGGGGCAGGGGGAAGGGGCCCCACTGGACGTGCCAACCTCCGAGGGAGCGACAGAGGGCGGTGGACCCTTTCGCATCACCAATGGTGCGAGGGCATTATGAAAGGCCCAGAACGACTGCCCCTTGCTGAACGGCGACAAACGAACAAACCCCGCCTCGGGGCGTGTGCGCCGGCCGGCCGAGACGCATACGTGCGACGTTCATCGTTGCTTGCTTGCAATATAGCGTAGGACGCTTCCAATGCGGCGGGAACTCGCTCACCGTTGGGCGATGCGCCGAGTCCGTTTGGCAGGACCTAAACCGCTGCACCAATGCGAATACCGACCCCGCGGCTGCGAAAGCAAGGATGGCCAAGCAGCTGCTCAGCACCACGACGAGCGAGGTTGGCGTTTGCGTTTCAGGTGTCAGTTCCATCGGCAAAGTTGTGAGGCTCGCGCCGTTAAATGCACCTGCACATGTACTAGCTTGACTGCAGACGGTAATTATACCCGGGGCTGCCCAAGACGGGTGCGAACAGCTCTTGCACGGCACAACGCTTCTGTGTTTCGGAGCTCCCTGACCCACACACCCCTCGGCCCCCAGAGCACTCAATCCCCCGCCTTACTCCTCAAGTCGTGCAGCGGTCGCGTTCATAGTAGTTTGAAGCTGTGCTGATCTAACGTGGCCCCCATCATCATCCGTGAAGGGCGCGAAGGTGCCTCGGGGGCTCAAAATGGTACGCTGTCCGTCGGCGACAGCGCCTTACTTGGTCGGCGATAGCCGCGAACGCCGCACTCAACCTCGACCCCCCTTCCCCAGGCCGCGCCCGGACCCCAGGCGATCAGATCCCGGCATGCACGAACTCTGCGCCGTCTCCTTGTCTACCTTTGGGCCTTCCTATTACCAGGACCTCCCCAGTGCCCATGCCCCAGTAGTCCTGGGTCCCAAGGACCGGGGCGCCAGGAGTGCTTAGCTCATCAGTCATGAGCTCATGTTCCTCCCAGCCTGGACCTGCCTGGACGCTTCAGTCCCATTACCGGTAGCCGGTGACATTACCCGTTCCGTTTTCCACCGTCTCCCGTCTTGCTGCCCTCAAGCTCGGGGTCCCTTTGCGGGCCTAGCGCCCTAGCCCCATGGGAATGCGAGGTCTCGGGCTATGCAACGCCGGCCCCGGGTTACGGCGGGGCCCGCCGTTGGTTTAGCTTTCTTACATATGAACGTACCGTACACATCGGCCCCTGCGCCGCGACGCTGGTACATACTACGGTCTCCAACTCAGGCCACTAGCGACTGGGCGGCCCAGTAGCAGCACCCCCACCAGACCTTCAAGACATCGATCCCCACCCCAGGACCCACGCGGATCATCGTGAGGCAAGTCCATCCCAAGGCCGCTGCTCCAACACCCGCCACCCATGCGCCGTCGTCCTCACTTCGCAGCCCCCGGCTACGTATCACGGATTCTTAGGTACGTCAGAGGGCACAACCTCCCCTTATTTACCACCCCTTGGTGACTCTTGGCCTACGCCACTCTGCCCCCCCCCTAGTACACCACGTAGGCATCTGGCCGCCTGCGCTCAACCTCGCCCCCACCTTGGGAGGGTTCGGGAGCGTGCAGGGCGTCCCTTCAACGCAGCATTGTCCCTTTGCCGCTTACCACGTGCACAAGCCGCCAGCTTGAAAGGCGTACGAGCCCGTACGCACCCGAAAATTGCATTCAGCACACGCTTGTGCTGAACGCTCATACATACATACATGAAGCCCCCGAGACACACACAGCACACCGTGTGCTGCTCCTTACGGTTTTACCGCCATAAAGTTGCACAGTCTCCATCCGTCATAAGGTTACACAGTCACAACGAAAGTTAAGCCGCGCCGTACGCGCGGGCCTCGGCCCGGCAGCAGGGCAAGCGGGTGAGTCAGATCTCAGGATGCGGATCTGGTATGTAGAGATTGAGATGAAAGAGTAAACTTGGTCCTCAAGCACCATCCAGGCACCCACACCACTTGCTGTAACGTCCCTTGCCTCCGTGCAGAAACAAAATGCATCGTCTGATGCTCAGGGATGCGTGTGAGGCTGCAGGGGGGCCAGAGGGATGGCGCCCTCTATGCTCAAGCGGTGCCTCCCACGCCCATGGACTGACTTTTCTTAGAACTCTTTTGTGTTAAGTCCACTAGCTCCTAGCCAAGCACGGAACCAAAGTTGATGAGTTGGAATAACAAGTGGGATGAGGCTCAGGGGGTTCCCCCTGCCATTGTGGACACACAATACTCGCCGCACATCAAGCAACCCCCACAGACGTGGTAAAGCAGGCACAAGTGCGTGCAGTCAGGGCCCAACACTACCGATCCAAAATGGAACCCCCAATCAAGTAAGCAAGTAAAGCGGTGCCGGCATTCCATCCTCATATGTAGTCACCCACGCTCCATGCCCAAGGCCCCCGAAACACGTAAATAGGGTAATTCAGCTATTCGATTGAAAGAGCCTTCCTTGATCAAGCATGCACCAGCAGGCCGACTAGCTCAGATGCTGTGCGGTGCGTGTCCCCCCTTGTAACGTAATACAAAAGTCGTGTCTGATGGCTGAAATGAGTGAGAGGTAAGCTCTGCAGCACGGGTGCCACGGGCGGGCCCGTCTAAGCAAGTCCGAGGGCAGTGCTCTTGAGTCAAATGCGCAGGCCTTGATGCAGCTGCTGCCCTTGACGAACCAGTCTTGAAGCTGGGTCACCAACAGGCTTTTCCAGGATATGTAGGCACAGGTAGGACAGTAATAGCAATCACACATGTGGTACGCAGTCATGACACTCGCACGCTCACGCACGCTCACCCACGCAGCTTCTCTCGGGCATCTCCGGTTCATCCACTTGAACCCATCCCCATCAACCCTTGCATGCGCACCCACACACCCACGCACACACGCACCCAACCACCCAGTACTCAAAAGTCAGTAGTCTCGCTATGCAAGTTGTGCAAGCAACAACCCACACGGGGCAGCACATGCCCTTGCATCCTGCGGCAGGTCTCCACACCCAAGTCAAGCACGGCCGTCTGCGGCCGTCGGGCTTCAAGTGCGCCCGCAATCCCCAATCACACTTTTGTGCAGCATTCGCTCACTCACACACAGCCTGCTCCCTCGAGCGAGGGAACCCCCGCCCGCAACACGTGTTAACGCCTTGAAGCGCACGTGTCGACGGTGCAACCGCCGTCTGATGACCGGTGCGGGGCGGTGCGGGGCGACGGCCGGGCGTCTCGCGCTCTGGGCAGCAGCGCGCGGCTATGGGCGGAGCGGCCGGGGCGCCGCCGCCTGCAACGCAGCCTCCAGGCGCCCCAGCTCTGCGAGCACCTGTGGGGCCGGGGCGGGGATGCGAACGTGAGTACGAAAGGAGGTAATATGGCAAAAGGCCTGGCTGAGAGGTGGGTGCGGGGCCACATGGGGTCGGCAAGCCTCCAGGTAGGCAATCCAGCAGGGGTCCCGGCTTGAGCCCGTTGTCGAAGGCCCCCGGCCAAGGGCGGGTCATCGCGCCCCAAGCCAGCCCTCCCTAGCCAATACCGCTCTGTGGCACACGTGCGAGGCCCGGCCGGGCACATACTAGCACCCGCGCCCTGTGGCACCCGAGGGCTCCCACCCCGCCACACAGTGCGTGCGGACCCCGCCACAATGCCCCCCCCCCCCGCCCTTGCATGTCAGCATGTGGCACGCAGTTGACGCCCCCCGCCCCGCCACCCGGTGCGGTCCCACCTCCTCAGCGGTGGGGCGCTGCGCGGGGTCGAAGGCAGTGCAGCGGCGGACCAGCGGCTGCAGGTGCGCGTGCTGGCCGCCGGTGCACAGCGGCCCGCTGCGCCACTCGGGCTCCAAGCCGCCCCGCGCCACGGACAGCAGCGTGGTCACTGCGTGGGGGCGCAGGTGGGGACGCGGGCAGGGCCAGGCAGCAGGGCTCCGTTAGTAAAGCCATTCCTGGCTGGCCAGAGTAGCAGGTGACACGTGTACGGCACGTTGACGGGATCCTGCCAGGCCCATCCATGATCCATCCAGCGTCGCCCATCCAGGCAGGCACTCACCCAGGTGCTGGCCCTGGAACGGCATCTCGCCGTGCGCCATGAGGTACAGCAGCATGCCCAGGGAGTAGATCTGCACGTACACAGCACGTGCGGCACGTACGGCAGCAATACACGTGTCAGGCCCAGGAGACGACACGAAGCTGAGCCCCGTCCATCACGATGCCCCGACCCACATCGCCCCCAGCCACACCGCCCCCGACCCACATCAGCCGCCGGCGTGAACAGCAGCGCCTCATTGACCAGGCCCTCGGGTGACGCCACCACCAGGCAGCCGTGCTCCTCGGGGCCGCGGCTCCGCACGGCTGCCGCCAGGCTGGCGCTGCCCGCGTCCGCCAGCCGCGCCACGAAGCCCCTGCGGTCGGCCCGCGCCGCGGCCAGCAGCACGTTGGAGGGCCGCAGCGAGCCGTGCGCCAGGCCGGCGGTGTGCAGGGCGCGCAGGCCGCTGGCCATCTCGCGGGCGGTGCGGAGCAGGGAGTGCTGAGCGACGCGGAGAGGCCAGGAGGGCGACGCCAGGAAGGGCGAGGGCCGGCGGCAAGAGGCGACCAGGAGGTTACCCTGCACGGGGGTGGCCAGGAGGGAAGAGGTTTTTCGCGTCACGCGGGGTCGCGAGGAGGGTGATGAGGAGTGAAGAGGTCACGCGGTGGTTGTCTGGGATGTGCGGGGCCTGGCGGGCAGGGGCTGCGGGACAGAGGCCATTGAGCTCCACCCTCCTCACTATGCCGCCGGCGCGCTTGCCCTCCCAATCTTGCCAGCCCGCACGAACGGTGCGCGCACACCCTAACACCCGCCCGCTCCGGACGACGCACCTTGGGGCAGTACTCCGTGAGGGTGAGCATCACCGTGCGGCCGGCGGCGGCCCCGGGTCCTGCACCCACAGCGGGGCTGGAGCGGCCGGGACCGAGCCGCGATGGCCGCTGTGGCATGGAAGGGTCAGTCAGGAGGCCGCACGTCTGCGCCCCACCGAACGCGCCTGCAGGCAAACAGCACGACCAGGCGGTGAGGTTCTGGGTCGGGGGTGGGCTCGGGCTCGGGCTGCTTTGGTGTTTGATGTGGGGCGGATGGCCGGGTGCGCTCCAGGCGTAAACGGCATGGATGGAACACCCGCCCGGGCAACGCAAGCTGGTGGCTCAGTTCTCTTCCCAGAGCGCACCAGCGTCCCAGCCCTGGTCCTGGAGAAAGCCTTGCAGGCGGGCCGTCACAGGCGGGCCCGACGATGGTTTCGAGTCGGCGGGTGGGTGTCGCTCGTCCGTCAGCACGCACGTCCGAACGTCGTACACGTGGGCCAGATTGGGGTGCCGTACACGTGCTGCGGCCGTGGTTGTGGCCAGGCCATTGCATACCATCTGGGCGAAGGCACGGACGGGCAGCTCGGGTCGGCGGACCCGAATGGCGACCTGGGTGCTGCTGCCCTCGGCATCCACGCGTCCTAAGAGGGGGGGGGGAGGCGACGAGGGAAGGGAGGAGACGGTTGGGGCTCTAAGCAAGGGAGGTAGCCGGCCCTTGTTTTGAACAGTCCCCAGGGGATGCGGCAGCTCGGGGGTTCAGGCACAGGGTCCCCGGGCTTAGGGGAAGCGGGCCGTCGGACTTCTTTCTTGTGAGGAAGGCTTGCTTTGAACACCGGAGCATCCAAGGAAGCACCCCGGCCTAGCAGCGATGCCCCCCGGCTGCTGGGGGGCTAAACCCGGCTAGCTGCACGTTGCATTGGACCCCCGGGTGCTGTCCCCTTGCCCTCCCTTGCCATGTTACTCCCCTGTTGCCATGTTACTCATCCTCGAACCCCAGCTGCTGCCCGGTCTCACCAAGCAGGAGGCCGTGCTCCAGCTTCTGCGCGCCGCCGTAGGCCTTCAGCCCGGTGCAGTCCCCGAGGAGGTCCAGCGGAGAAGCCACCGGTCGGTCGGTTGCGGAAATGTGGACAGTCGAGGAGAGCATGCCGGGAAGGTCCCGGTAATCTCGGTCGCTGGTGTAGGCGTCAAACCCCGACAGCGCGCGGACCGCCGCCTGCTGTTGCGCTAGGCTATGGCAGGCGTGCGTTGACGCTGGCGCGCTGTGGACGTCGGCGTCCGCGCGAGGTGACAAATCGGTGGCGCGGTTTCCACTCCAAGCGTCGCCGGCACCACCTCCGCCTAACACAAAAAAACATGCCAGGTCAGACAGACGCACGGCGTTAGCCCCATGTTCGTCGCAACAGGAACATTGCTCCTACGGCCTGGCGCTTCCCACCTTTGGGGGTACCGGTTTCAGGTGGACCGTTAATGGTGGATTGCGGGTGGGCCGACGCGGAGTGCCCAAAGTCGAGCGAGGATGGTGCCGCGAAGCGCACGCGTTGCTCCAGGATCATAGACCGCTCGAACGCGGCGACCTCGTAGTCGACGGCGTGCGCAGCACCACGGCGGAGCATGAGGTCCGCCGCGGGCACGTCCACCGGGAAGCCGTCATCCGCAGAGCTGCAGCTAAGACGTGGGGGAGAGCTGGGCTGTTCGCTCGTCTCCAGGTGGAAGTGCCGACGCTCCGTCGGCGACGCTTCCTCGCGCCGCTGCCCTGCGGAGCTCTCGCTCCTGGGCACGTCCCATACTCCGCGCTGAGGTGACTCGGGCAGTCTGAGAGCTAGGCGTCGCGCTGTCATGTGGGCGACTCGAGCAATAATTGACCATGCGTCGTTCAGTTTAGGAATAGGAACGCCTTCGAACCATCCCTATTGGAACAGGATGGAAGCAATATCTATATGTTCTGCAGTGTATCCCAACGCGTAGATTTCTGGGCCCGACGCTTCGGGCCACGCGCACGACATGGAGAACCCTGCGAAACCAGGCGCATCAGGGCGAGCGCCGTCACCCTCACATGGTCGAATCAGAATAACGTGGCAGACTTTGTTTAGGCTGGTTGGGGATGGAGGGGAAATTACGGTTTCCTGACCAGCGCCCCTTCCCCTTCCACGCCCCGTGCCCTGGGGTTCACGCTTTACCCCTGGAGGCCCCCAGCGCCGGTGCCCACACATGCGCACTCTATCCGACCTGGCTCCCTAGCCCCATGCTGCCGATACGCATAGGCTCAGCTGATGGCCGTCTCCTGGAAGCTGGTTCGCAAAGTCCGGACCTGACGGAAGAATCAACACCATTGCCGCCATGTCGAGCTATGACTCATTGGTGCGGGTCCACGACCGGGACGGCGCCACCCACCGGAAACGTCTGTCACGACGCAGCCAGGCCAAGCCTTTCGTGTAAGCCAGCGTGCAAGTCGGGCGTTTCAAGCCAACCTTGATCACCAAGCGATGTGCCCTGGCCCTCCGACGCGTGCTGCCCTGCCGATCCGCAGCCACCGCCACAGACCCCCCCCCCCCCCGGCCCCGCGTCCCCGGCGCGTAGCACCGGCTCGACGTGGACCCCTTTGGCGACGGTGACGTCGGCTTGGGGCACAGTCACTGGCCCTGGGATGCGGCCCTCACCCCTGCCATGCTTACCATTCCCGGGTGGGCGGGGTCGCTGGCTCGCACCCAGACGTCCCCACCCGGACGCTGGCTCCGCCACCCGCCATCCCTCACCGCAGCTGCCCTTGCTCATCGTCCGCTGGCCACACTTGCGGGGCCGTACTGACTGCTCGCCTTCCGGCCTCTCGGCGGCGTGTCTTGCCATCCCGCCCGTCGTACCCGGTATGTCGGCTGCCTCTGCTCCTCCGGCGGCTCGCTCTTGGGTGTGCTAGTAGTGGCTCTGCCGCCTGCGTCGCCTCGCCTGATGCATCGCCCACTCCCAGGGCCCAGATGACAAACTTGCAGGGAGCGGGGTACGACCGCAACCCCCGCCTCCCCCGGTCATCATGCCACAAAACCCCTGGACCCCCCCGAACTTCCCCCCCCCGCCCCCTGCCCCCCGCCCCCCGCCCCCCGCCCCCCAACCCCCAACCCCCAACCCCCAACCCCCGCCCCCCAACCCCCAACCCCCAACCCCCAACCCCCGACCCCCAATCCCGATCCATGGGCCGCTGCTGAGTACCGCCAGGGCCGCTCCCCACTTCGAGCCAGGAGGATGTGCTGCTGTTGGCCATGGCGCCGAACTGCCGTACAGTCGTACTTCCCGCACCCCTGATTCTGGGGCTCCAATTCAATGCTTGACTCGTCGCATTACCGGCTTGTGGGCCAGCCCCAGCTAGCTGCACGTTGCTTTGACCCCTGATCCTGGATCCCATTCCCGGGGGCGTTGTGGGAGGTCTGGGAGAGGCACATCGGGGCCCTCACAGCTCTGGTCGTGCCACACCATAAGCACATTCCTTATATGACCACGGCGGGTGCGGAGAGTCCACGGCTAATGCGTGCGTCCATGTGATAACAACAGCATTGACCGTACGCACTGGAAACCCGGAGGGCGCGCCAAGCCGTCATGCGCTTCTTGGCGGGAGCGGGGAGCGGGGAGCGGGGAGCGGGGAGCCCCGGAGTAACAGAACGCGTAGCCTGGCAGCGGCTGGAGGGAGATTCTGGGGTTGCGGCTCTCTTGCTTGTGGGCGTACGGCATGAAAGCAATTCAGGGAGACTCGGGGGACCGAGGGGTGCTGGCACAGGCACTACCGGTCGTACCGGTAGCCTGGGCGCTGGTAGGGGAGTTGAGGGGTGCCTACAGGTGCCTACGCAGGCCGAACTTACCGGGCGGGAGGGAGATAGCGTTGCGTTTTGGTGAGGAGGGAGAGACTGTGTAGCTGTAGCTTTGAAGATGTCTGGGCTGCCATGTCGCCGAAGCATCGGCGAGCTTTGTCTCGCGTGCGGCCGGGTATGCGCCCCCGCGTGTATGCCGGGCGTCCCAGCTGACCGCTCATAGCGGGCTCTGCATCGAAGCTTGGTGCAGAAGGGGGACAGCGGAAACATGTGAAGCCATGTGACAGTTGTCGGTCACCGACGGCCGGGGCTGGCTGGGGGCTCAGGCGGGCGTGGGTACTGGATCGACGGCGAAGACCTGGGCGTTAGGTGTCAACCGCCAGCAGCAAGCCCTTCACCATGCGGTACACTTCGCAGCAGATGTTCCAATGGCGTCAAGCTAATGTGGAATTGGCGCTTTACCACTTCTCTCAGGCGGCAGTACGGCAGCGTCTGGCTCCAGGAGCACGTAGCACGCCCTATACCTTGACCGGCACATTAGAGTCACGCTGCTGGGTCAACACCAGCACGCGTTGACGGCCTTCCGCACAGAATGGGGTCGCCCCGACGCCCCTGCCTTCACGTATCCCTCAGTGGTAGCTGAAGGCCTCTGGAGTAGCTAACAGAGGCCTAGAAAGGAACGAAGTCGGCGACAGCGTACGCCGCTCGGGTTTCGCTTACCATAGCGTTTCAGCACAGGTTTCGGCCCTGCGCGTTCTCCAGCATGGCTGAGGGGCGACCACAGACGGAGAGCTGTGCTGATACAAGACAAAGGAAAGGGGTAAGTCGCTGTCGTCGCTGCGCGCCATGGCACGAACGCCGCGCCGAGCCGCAACAAGAGGAGACGAGTACCTTCCATATTGTGGCGGGATGAAGCGACACAAGCAGCCGTGCACTGCTGCAAGCGCGGATACTCTCTGGAAGTCCCGGGCTTGCGTTGGCACGTCGCCTTCTGCCACCTGTTCTGTCGCGCAAACCACCAGCCCAGCCAAGCAAGCTAGTTTGCGCTTACACACTGCTGTTCCGGTCTTCTGCCCCCTGGTCCTGTCCTGCCGCACCGTCGGTTATGATTCTTGCTCTGCCGCGCCACGCGCCTCCCCACAGACCGTCGGCGACTACGCACAGCTACGTCCGCTGGGTGAAGGTGAGCGCCCGGGGGGGGGCGACACTGTCAATGGGGGAAACGGCGTCTACAAGCGAGTCGCGGCACGCGTGGCACTGCCTGCGGGCGGCAACGACCAGAGCGCGCCCGACAAGGGCCGGCGGCACTATCCCGTCGCCGCCAAATGTATGCCTTCAGTGCAACGGCAGTTCACTCCTCAGCTCGCCGCGCCGCTTTTGTGACCTCGGTGTGTGCCCCTTCCACTTGCCCACCGCTGGCACCAGGCTCTTTCTCTGTGGTGTACGAGTGTCTGCAACTTTCCACCGGGAGACGCGTCGCAGTCAAGAGATTCAAGGCAAGGGTCGAGATGGATTGCTGGAGGGATAGCTGGGGCCAATAGCGTGTCTGGCACCTCTACGGGGGCATGGGCTTTCCGGCGGCGGCGGCGGCGGCGGCGGCGGCAGCGGGGGCGGGGGCTCAGTGCGAAGAACACGGTACGTTCGGTGGCAGGGGGGCCAGGGCTGAGTCCCCGCCCCAGCACCCTGCCAGTCCTGCCCATCTAGCCTGTGCCCTTCAACGGCGACCCAGCCCGCCAAGGGCGGCCGTGTACGGCCGTGTGACTGACGGCCAGTGCTGTGCTCTGCCCCGCTCCCTGTACCGCCCCTCCCCCCCCTCTAGGACGAGCATGTTGATCCTTTGGTGAGTGGAGGGGCGAATCGGCGAAGGCCTGAAGGGCGGCAGCATAGGGGTGGACGTACGGGGCCGGAAGGGCGGCCGCGCTCGCCGCAGGAGGGTGGACATAAGAGGGCGAGGGTGTGAGGGCCAACCGGTGGACAAGGGGATGCAGGGCGGGACGGGTCACGGGTGGAATGGGCAGGGTATTCTTTGCGACTACTGCGGAGTAAGCGCTGCGGTTGGGGGATACGCGGGAGGCACTGCGGCCCCGCACATAGCCGCGCTTGTACAACCCGACGGGGCTGAACAACAGTAGTGCCTGCATGGAAACCCTCCGTGTGGCTGATCATCTCGCCCTTCCCCTTCCCTTCCAGTAGCCATCGTGCCATTCGCTGCACCGCCCTGCACCGTCCCCCAACAGCCTCCGCTAATCCTGAACAGCTCTGCACAGCCAAACCACACCGGGCGCCCCCCCCCCCCGCCCCCGCCCCCCTGGCGCCCCCCCCCCCTGCAGACCCGCCGCCTGGCCCTCCGCGAGCTCCGCGTGCCCGGCAAAACACACATGCTTCTGCCCTCGACCCCCCCCCCGCCCCCGCCCCCCTGGCGCCCCCCCCCCTGCAGACCCGCCGCCTGGCCCTCCGCGAGCTGCGCGTGCTGCGGGCGCTCCCCGCTCACCCCAACGTGGTCACCTTGCTGGACGCCTTCCGCTCCTCCTCGGGTCGGCTGTACATGACGTTCGAGCTGCTTGGGGCCAGCCTGGTGCAGGTGGGGCCGGGGGACGGCGGGGGGTGCGGGCTGCAGAAGCGTGTGTGTTTCGGAGCAAAGGACCAGCCCCGTAACGTGCAGGCTAGTGTGGGGCAGTTGGGGTCGTCGAGGCCGCGGCCGGGGCCGGGTCCAGCCCACCTTCCCCGCCTCTTCCCCGCCTCTCTCCGCGGGCGTTGCAGGGGTGTCTATCAAGCCCCTGAAGGATTGTGCGGGGCACCCGCGACCGACGGACGTGCGCAACGTGTGCTGACCGTGCTGCGTGCTGTGCGGCCCCCGCCCTGCCCCGCCTTGCCCGACGCAGGAGATGCATTGCCACCCGCGCGGGCGCCTGCCCCCCTCGCTGCTGCGGTGCGTTGCGTGGCAGCTGCTGGGGGCGCTGGAGCACTGCCACGCCCACGGGGTGAGCGGGTGGGGAGGCAGGGGCTGGTGAGGGGGGCCGAGGTACTGGCATCATGCATGGGGCAGTGAGCAAGGCGGCAGAGTGTGGGCGCTGGCATGCCTTGTTGAGCCCCATCTTTGCAGCACTCAAGAGCTCACGGAAACAAGCGTGGGGCGGACATAGAAGGATCGAGAAGCGTGCGCTGGTTGCGCCGTTATGCCCACCACGAACCCCTCCCCACCTTCTTCAAACCCCCCCCCACCCCCCCAGGTGGTCCACCGCGACGTCAAGCCGGCCAACGTGCTGGTGGACAATGTGGCGGGGTCGGCAGCGGGGGAGACGGCGGCGGTGGTCAAGCTGTGCGGTGGGTGCCTGGCATGCCGTCTTCTTTTGGGACTCAAGGGGGGTTAGGGTGCGATGGCGGCTCGCTTTACGCCACCCTCCCGGCCGCCCCCTGGCTTCCTCCCTCCACTCATCATCCCACCAGCAGCCCTCCTGTCCGGCGTCACCTCTCTTCTCCCTGCCTGCCGGGAACACACTGCAGTCTTCCCAGCAATCCCAGGGCCTTCTTCGCCGCCTAATATCTCGTGATCATCTCTTCCCTCCACCACCAACACCCCTCACCTATCTTCCGTTTCCGGTCCTGCCTGCTCCTGCAGACTTCGGCCTTGCGCGATGGCTGCCCGGCCGCGAGCCGTTGCCCTCCGGCGAGGGGGGCCACGTGCCCCGTTCCAACCGCCCGGGCGCCGCCATGACTGAGTACGTGGTCACGCGCTGGTACCGAGCGCCCGAGGTACGGCGATGCAACTATGCTCCACCCAATATTGTGCGCTCAGATTCTTAGGTTGAATACAGTTATAGTCTTGTACGATGTTGGCGACGATGCCGTGATGCGAAATTCGTCTCATCCCTTCGATGCTGTCATTCCCCCTTCCCCAACGACGTCCAGCTGCTCGTCGGCAACAACCAGTACGACAGTGCGGTTGACATCTGGTCCTTCGGATGCCTCATGGCGGAGCTCGCCACGGGCCGGCCGCTCTTCTACGGCGCTTCGGAATCGGATCAGCTGTGGCACATCGTACGATGCCTGGGGCCGCTGCCGTACGGATCTCGCGCTCTGACGAGCAGCAGTCGCCAGGCCGGCGGGCTGATGAAGGGCGCTGATGCGACGTCGCGGCCCGCAGCCGGCAGCGGCGGCGGCGGCGGCACGGGCCCCGGCGGCGGAGGGACTGCTGCCCATGGCTACCGGGGCCTAGCGCAGCGGCTAGGGGTGAGTGGGAAATGCAGGGGGACTATCGTAGGCCTACAACGCCCGCTTCAGCTCCATACGCTTTCAATGCCACCGCTCCTACTTACGCTAGGCTACACAAAACAGTAAAGAAGATGAAAAGCCCGCTCATAGCGCGCGCCGCGCGCTCAGATCTTGTCATTCAGCCTCATCATCCGGGGTCCCTCTATATAGGGAAGGCTACACAAGTACGGCAACTTTCTCCCTGGTGCATCATGCGGGCTTCTATTGCTTGCTATGACTTCATGAGACTCTTGGCTTTCACAGTGCTACGCAGCAGGTGTTTGCGTCGCTTCTCGGCGATTTCCGTCCTCGCATGTCGCACGGCCTTTTCGCCCTGGGCACTTGCGGTCCCACGCTCCAACGTTATGTATTCACAATGACACCTAGTTGCGGGTGTAACACAGCAAGTCTACGTTGCGTCCGTCGGGGCCATATGGCCACTAGTCAATTCGCGATTGGGGAAATTTTGGTGAGCCTTGTCTTGCTCTCAGGCAGCTGCAGCAACCTATAACTTCCTTGTAGCACCCATAGCTCAGCATCACCTCATAGAACGCCGTGGACCCTCTGCAGCCTTTGGGTGGGACGCTGCTGGCGGGGTTAACAACGCGCCCTTCGGCCTGCCCGTGCCAGCCACGCCCTCTAGCGGGTCTCCCTCGAAGTCCGAAGGTAGAGTCTCACCAACGACATGGCTAGAAGGGAGGGCCCATGGGGTCCTTGGTTGCTATAACGGGCAAGGTGCGACACTCCATCCCCCAGGGGTACCCTGCACTCCCCCCCCCCAACCAGCCTGCCTCAGCCCCCGCCTCAGCCACGGGGGAGGAAGGGGTCAAGCGGGTCAGTCTGACCCGCGATGACCCCGCACTCCCCCTACCCAAATCACGCCTGTAACGAAACGGAGGAGCGGTGGCCCCCCTGATTAAAACGTAGTGATGGCCCTCGTCGTGGGCAGCAGGGGTGGGCAGAGCACCACCCCACCCCTGGTGGGCAGAGCATTCCGGCAGCTGGCGCCGCGCTAACACGGTGTCTGCAGCCCCTCCCTCCCTCTGCGTTTCCGACGACAGTCCTGTCCCACCCCGGCCCTTCCTTCCGCCCTGCCCCCACAACAGTCCGCCGCAGAGCCGACGCTGCTCCAACTGGTGGGCCTGTGCCTGGCCCTGGACCCCGCGGCACGGCCAACCGCCGCGCAGCTACGACAGCTGCCGTACTTTGGAGGCGGCCTGGGGCAGGCCCCCCGGCCCGCGCCCTCGCCGAGGCCCCAACCCTCCGCCGAGGTCCCACCGCAGCCCGCCCCCGGCTGGCCCCTCTCCGCCCCCGCAAGACCCGTTGTGGTGCTGCCGTCTTCACAACCGAATCCCCCGCCGGCGGCGGCCGCAGCCGCCCCCGCCGCGCCAGCAGCGCCGGCCGCCGCCGCCGCCACCTCCTCTTCCCTGCCCGCCCCGGCGCCGGCGGCGGGCGCTGGCGACCAGCTTCCCCGCGCGCGCGCCTCCGCCAACGCCGCCGCGCTGGCGTCGGCGCCGGGTGCTGTCACCGCCGCCGCCAGCGCCGCCGTCAGCGGCGGCGGCGGCTCCGCCGACTGCGGCCCACGGGTCCTTCTGGGCGACGGCGTGGAGCGGGGGCAGCTCAGCATTAGCATGTCGGCGTCGGGCCACGTCAGGGGAATGGGCGCGGCGCCTGGCGTGACGGCAGGCGAGGTCTGGCACGCCGCCAGCCAGATCCAGTCCGGCGCAACCGACGCCGCCGTCGGCGACGCCAAGGGCCCCGAGGAGGGCCAGGGCGCCGACGGCGGGCTGGCGTCAGCGTCGGCGGAGACGTCGGCGGAGGCGCCGCGGCAGGTACGGCAGGCGCCGCAGGCGCGGCCCAACGGCTCCGCCGCCGTCGCCGTCGCGGCGGCGGCGGCACTGACGGCGCCGCCGTCGCCGCAGCGGCTGCTCATGCGCTACGCAATCAGCAGCCCGCAGCCGGGCGTGCCATACGCGAGCCAGCCGCACGCGACCTCGGGGACGGTCCCCGAGGCCTCCGCTGCCGCCGCCGCCGCCTCCCAGCGGAGGCTTGCGGAGGTCAGCGGCACAAGCGCCGCCGTCGACTCGGCCGCCTCCGGCGGCCTGCTGTCAGGCGCTGCCCTGTCGCCGCCGCCGCCGCTGGCGCCGCCGGCGCCGAAGCGCCGCGGTGCGGAGGGCCGTGCGCGGCGCAGCGAGGGCGGGTGGGGGTCACGGGGCGTGTCGCGGATCGTTCAGGCTATCGGCGGCCTGTTGCCCCTGTCCCGTCGCGGCGTCGCCGGCGCCGATAGTATCGGAGGCATCGGACGCGTAGGGTCGCCTGTGGCCCTCGGCGGCGCCGCCAGCACAGGCACCAGCGCCGCCGGCCCCGCCGCTGCCGCCGCCGCCGCCGCCGGCCGCCGCCTGGGCGGTACACAGCCTCGCGGGCTGTTCAATCGGTCTAGCCTGCCCGCCGGGCCCCCGCGGGCGTGCACGACGGATCAGGCGTTCTCGCGCCCCAGCCTGGACTCCATTGCGCCATGCGGCATGGGTGCTGGCGGCGGCGGCGGTTCGGCGGCGGCGTTCCGGAGCCGCGCCGCCACGGCAGTCGCCGCCGCCACGGCGTCCGCCGCCGCCGCCTCCGTCGAGACCATGTCTGGGAGCATGCGATCTGCCATGGCGGCCTTCCTCGACGGCGAGGATGGACCCACGGGCCATTCCGCCGCCGCGCCGGCAGCCGGCGGCGGCGGCTCCGGCGGCGGTGAGTACGGCACGTCTGTCGTACCGAGCCGTAGCCTGCACGGGGTTCTCATGGAGGAAGACGAACCGGCGGAAAACGGAGAGGACGTGTGGGAGGACTTGAATGCAACGGGCATGAGGCTACGGTCCAGCTCTCAATCGGTGCACCGGCAGCGGGCAGGCCGCGCTCCCCGCACCGTCAGTCGCGGCATGAGCGCTGGCGGCGGCAGCCGGTCCGGCCCGGCCGCCTCAGCCGCCGACGCGGCCGCCGTCGCCGCGCAGGGCTGGGTGGCGGTGGTGTCGAGCAACCCCGCCGCCGCCGCCGCGCCCGCCTCCGTCAGCCAGCCCGGCGGCCTCGCCGCCCTCGCCGCCGCCGCCACCGCCGCCGCGCAGAGCGCCAGCGCTGGCGGCGGCCGCCAGACCAGATCTTCCTTGGCGGCGGCGGTCAGCCGCATGCTGAACGTCGTCAGCGGCGGCGCTGGCGGCGGCGGCGGCGACGACGGCGGCGACGAGGGCCGCACGTCCAGGCTGCGGCGTATGGCATACGTCAAGTCCAACTCCTCCGTCACAGACACCGAAGAGCCAATCGCCGCAGACTCTCGCTGGCATCCCGGAGAGTCTGTTGCGGCCGGCGTGTGGGGATCTGGGTCGGCGGGAATGGAGCCAGGGGCAGGACACCTGGCCGCCGCTGGCCCGCCAACGGCGGTGCTTGGCAGATCCTCGCTTGCTTCGGTGCATGAGATGGAGACGGAGCTGGTGGAAGCTGCGCCTGCGCCAACGGATGAGGGCGGGGGGGCGCCACTCGGCACAGAAGAGGGGGGGCGTGTGGACGGGGGTGGGGGGGCCGCCCGTCGTGGGTTCGGCAGGGGCCTGGCCAAGGCTCTGGCGAGGCGCGTGAAGAAGGCGCTGGGTTCGGGGTCGTGAGGGCGCGGTGAGATGAGAGGGCATTCTGAGAGGGCAAGGTGAGAGGTACGAAAACAAAAGAGAACGGTGCCGCAAGAAAACCCGAAAAGCGGACGCCGAGGGCAATTGGTTGAATTTGTTACCAGGGGCGCTGGCCCCCAACTTTTCTCGGCTTGAGCATGAGCGCTGGGCTAGATCTGGACGGGCTGTGGACAGGGATGGCTGTGAGGGCCTGTCATTTCAGCAACGGCTCTAACTAACCAAGGCCTTCGGTGTTCACGGAAGGAATAGCCGCAACGGACGATAGAAAGAAAGTCAACAACGTGTTGACCCTGTGATGGGATGCAGTCACGTGTGCTTTCCGTACGGGTTGCCGCAGTCATGTCGGCGGAGGCTATGCGATCATGGGCTTGCGTTGTGCTTGTGTGTGGTATCAAAAGTACGGCACTGGTGATTGTGGGTGTTCGGGGTCTTAGCAGTGCTGTGCAAGGGTGCCCGGCCAAGGGATTGTGGCTTCAGCGGGAGAGCGTGGACTGAGATATGTTGGGTGCGGTTGAATTGGGCCTTGCACAGTAGTGGAGCTGTTTGACCCAAGCGAGGCGCGTTTGGTGCCACGTCCGTCCAAGACAGGGGGTTCTCACGCACGCAAACGCGCGGTCGGCGGCTTGTCAACTACGGGGCGGGCAAGGCGGCGACCAAGGGGCGTTAGGGACGCGTTCGGCGCCACGTCCATCCAAGGATTGATTGGCTTCACTAAGGCCTGAGTCATCTGGGTAGGCTTGCGTGTGGGTGTTTGACTGGGGTCGCGTGGGATGCCCCCTACTTATCTTCGTAGCTAATGTGCAGCACGTTGCCTGCATGACTCCTTACTAACGTTGAGTTGTTAGCGGGACAAGCTGCCTGTGTGGCACGGTGGAGGGGTCACGTGCGCAGCACTTGAATGAATGTGTGCAATGGGTTCGCGTGTTTATGGGCTAGCGTATGGGAATGGTTGCGCTGCGTACTGCTGGTCCTGAGCCAAGCTCTGCATCCGGGGCTTGCTCCTAGTGCATGGGTTTGCTTGAAAGCATGTTGATGTGTTGGAGTTCAAAGTAGGAATCACGCATTGTTGGCTTCCCTGCAGCCCTGGTCTTTGCACCCTCGGCGAGCATGCACGACCCATGCCTTCATCGTGCCGTTATCGTCTGGTATCGACATCAACCGTTATCAAGGATAATCATGCCCCACGGAAGTTTTGCCTGGTTGGGCTTTGCTGTCCTCGGGACCTGGAACCGAAGTTCGAGTATGCTTTGCTTTCCCAAAGGGGGTGCGGGGGACGGCATTGTGGGCGCTGCTGCGTGGCACAGCAGCGCCTGCATGTAATGGTACGTTTGGATGTCCAATGGCCGTGGTTTACCCCGAGCGCGGCAACAAAGCGGGAGGGCCCATGACGCTTTTGTGTCAGGAGCTGCGGCAGTACAGGTGCATGCATGTTCTTATCGTGTTTGTGCTTATGCGGGTTTTGGGCGTCGTGCGTCGGTCAGCCTGGTAAAATGCCGGGATAATCTGGGATTAGCAGGTCTCAGTGTTTGGTAGGATGGTTTCCATGGCGTGCCTGCGGTCTAAAGGTCTAGAGAAAGTGCCCCCTGGCAGTCTGCTAGCCGCCAGGCTCACCACCTCGGCGGTGGATCTGAAGTGACGTGAAGTGCCTTGGGAGTGAAGTCAGCCTCCTTTCCAGGGCTACAAATCGGGCTGGGGTTGGAGGCTCAGCCCTCTTCCGCTGAACACAGTATAGGCATGTGAAGGCGGCCATCCTAGTGCACTCATATTGCATCTGATCAACCACTGAGCTCCGCTGAAGTCGGGGCTTGCCCCCTTTTTGGGAGCGGGATGTGTGCTGGATGTGGGGTCGGATGTGCACGGCCTGGGAGGCCGCAACACGCAAGGTACGGCAAGCAAGCATTTGGTGGCGCCAGGGCTCTCAGGGCGGTCCCAGTGCTGCAGCTGGGAGCCTAGGACTGGAATGCTTGGTGGGTTTGGCGGGGACGGAATGGTCGAACGGTGGGTGGCGCGGGACGAGATGGCTGCGGACGGGGCAGGGGCGTGGTGTGTTGCAGGGGCCCTCTCTGGTCCTTAGGGATTGCTGGGCTTGATGGGGCCCGAACCGGGGCCCGGGGGCCTGGGCCTGGCTGGGGCGCTGTGATGGTGTTGCTTGTCCCTGAGAGCGCCGGTGCTCTCAAGCTCTGTGCCAAGTTGGCTTTATCGCTACATCAACGTCCATGCACAGGACCCCGCACCCCCGTCTCGTGCGCGGTACACGCGCAGCACCACGCAGCCTTAGCTCCAGCAACGGGCGAGCGACGAAGCAGACGAGGGTGGGCAGGGGCAGACAGCCACGCTGGGCCGAAACCACGTGCGATGCTTCGCACAGCGCTTGGGGAGCGACGCGGTGAGGCGAGCTCCCGCCCTCTGGCGATGACACCGCCCCTGCCACCGCGCCCGCTGGCACTCGGAGCGCCCGCCTGCTATATGACAGCTCCGCCAGGCTTCGCCTTCACAATACGGTTTGTTACAACGGGTCGCCTACCGCAACCCACAGTGCCAGCCTGCATGGCCGTGATATCGCCTCGCCAGATACTCAGATACAAGATACTCCGTTGCCGGCGCAGGCATGTCGCCTGCCATGCTCACCCTGCGTCCCTTCATGTTTTCGCCGCAACCCATGCATACCATCCCATGCCCCAACAACCATTTGGAGTGGTCCTTGTTCCAACCGTCCACGCCTTCCCCAACGCCCTCGTCGCCTTCGCCAACCTTCTCGTCGCCTTCCCTAGCACCCTTGTCGCCAGGTAGCCGCACGCTGCCTTGGCCCTCATCGCCTTGTCGCCAACACACCATACATACCTTGCGCCCACGTTTCCATGGCTTACACGATCAGCCGTTCATACATACCCGCCTGTGCCCATCCCTCTCGCCCACGGACGGCCCATTCCAAGGACTTCCACCAAGGGAGGCCCCAACGCTCGCGAGCACCGCCACATTCGCTGTTGCAAACACGTCGCCGCAACAAGCACAAACCACACGCACCGTGACAACACACCGACAGCCTCGGGGTCAGCCGCCCCTCAGTGGCATCAGAAAGCGGAAACCGTCGAGTGAACATGCCGCTTCGATCGAGCACCGCCAGTGTCGTCCCCGAGCATGCATGCCGTACGGTTTCAGCGGCCCAAGCCTCCTGCCCGATCGCAAGCACGCCGTATGGGAGAGATAAGAGAAGGAAGCACACAGGGAAAGATACAACCGCCTGCGCGACACCGAGCGCAGGCATCAAAGGCAGGCCAGTTGTGAGGGTGATGCCAACCCGGGGCGACCCCCTGCAGCAAAGCGATTGCCATCTAACACCCGTAAAACAGGTATGAGTTCGCTATTGTTAGGTTAAGTTCAGTCGACATGGGCTCGAGTGATTCGAGCGATCGAGGAATAGAGAAGGATTCGCACACGCACCAGGCAATAACCCCACACGTAGCCCCTGCGTACGTCTCGCCCCGAAGCCGACCCCTGCCGAAATCTTCGTTATACTTGCAATAGAGATAAACCCTGTCTTCTTTCGTACCGGTACCCGCCCAGCGCAGCCGGAGGGCACCGCAAACGCGCAACGTGTGCAGTGTAGACCCCCCGCTGGCCACCCCCCACCCCCACCCCCCAGCCCAATCACTTAAATAGCCTAACAAGCATTCCACCCATTCCACCCTCCAAGGAAGCGCAGTGCAAGCACTGCACGTGACCAGCTTTACAAACCCAACAGCCCCTGTCCCCCGCCCCCGAGTCCCCACCTAGGCGGGCCTCGCCCCGCACTCCCTGCCTCACGACAGTACCCAAGTCCCACGCTACGAGCGCGAGCTTTATATCGCAGTCCCAACGCCTTTCCACACATGTCTCGAGCGCATACAAGCCCACAAGGGCACCACCGCAGCCTAATCTACAGTGGCCGGTAAACGCAACGGCCGCAGAAACCACACAGCTTGCGTGGGTGGGCGCTCAGCTCTCGGCGTGAAGCGCGTCCAACCCAAGCGAACGGGAACAAACGGGAGCGGCCGGGCCTTTCGGGGCCGGAGTTCAGGCCCCAGAGCAGAAGAGGCCAGTCGAAAGCACCGAGCTCCGATAACGCTGCACGCGAGAGCGTAAGAGAACGCAACCGTCTGCAAACAACCAGCGGAAACCCTGGTGCCAATACGGCACCTGCAGACCCCAAATACCCCGGGATACTGAGAGCCCTCCGATGCAACCGCCCACCCACCAAGGCCGAACAGCACTCCTGACATGAACGACGCCGGTTGTTGGGCGCGCAAGTGCTTCTGGGCTAGGCCTCGCGGGGTTCCGGGTGCATAGGATTTTACTGCTGCTGCTACTACGATGCTTCTACAACTACCATGGCTTGAAGTTAAAACTCGAGTAACGAGACGGTTCGGTCGTTCCCGGGCCGTGAGCTAGTCGACACGTGGCGGAAACCGTCCCGCCCTACCGGTGTTCGAAAGCACACGGACCAGCACTCTCAGTATCCAAGACCCACTTGCCTTCATGCGTTATCCGGGGTAAAATTGACTAGGCCGCACTGGACTTCCCTGCTCCTCTCCAAGCCACCCGCCACAAACCCTCACGGCAGATGCTGCGCGCTCCCACCCCAAAACCGGTATCCAGCACCAAAACCCAGCACCTGCCCGCTCGATACCCAGTGCGCGCCACAACCCCACTACGCCTCGCCCAATGTGCGTAGCAGCCCGCCCGGATCACAGTTACTGCTAACACCACTTCTACGATGCTACGACGGTGCCGGCCTGCACCAGGAAGGCTCGGGAAACCGCCCGAATCCGCACAACTCGACCTCCCGCGCCATCTCACGCTCCCCCCGCTCCTCTTTTGGACTTGCGCGGCATGTGTTGCCCCCCCCACTTGATACAAGCAGCAAGGCTAGCGACAGCTTCACGGAGCGCTTCATCTCGGAGCGCTTTCCTCACCGACTGAACGCTACCACTGCCGCTAGAGCCACAGGTCGAGCAG
Source organism: Edaphochlamys debaryana (assembly GCA_016858145.1). Lineage (NCBI taxonomy): Eukaryota > Viridiplantae > Chlorophyta > Chlorophyceae > Chlamydomonadales > Edaphochlamys > Edaphochlamys debaryana. The sequence continues at coordinate 117,750 of JAEHOE010000110.1, forward strand.
CGGATCGCCATCGAGCTGCCATCCACCCGCCTCGGCCGCCGCCGAGACCGCCGCCGCCGCTGCCTCCGCCGTGGCCCGGGCGCTTCCCAGCGACCCGTTCGACTCCGACACTACACAGAAGTCCGCAAAGGTGCCCAGGCAGACAGCCGAGTCCAGGAGCATGCCCGCGCGGGCCTCCCCGCTGCCAGACGGGCGCTCCGACGCCGCCGCGGGCGCCGCCAGCGCTTGCCACGCGCCCGCCGGCGCCGCCGTCAGCTGCGGCGCCGCTGGCGGCGGGTGGGCCGCCCAGGCGGCCGACGCCATCCAGGGCATTGGCTCCGGCGCAGGCCCGGGCGCGGCGGGCCCGGGCGGCGTGGCGGGGACCGCGGGGGGCGTGGCGGCGGCGCCGCACGGCTGCGGAGACAGCGCCTCTGACGGGGCCCTCGTGAGGCCGCCTAGGTCTGGGACTAGGCCGCGCCAGGCGGGGCCCTCGGATGCGGTCGGCTGGTCTGCCAATTGCAGGCCCTGCAGCTGCTGCGGAGCTGAGAGCAGCTGCCGCTGCGACTGCAGGTGCGGCTGGGGCTGGGGCTGAGTCGGCAGCAGGGGCGACTGAGCAGCGTCGTAGGTGGCCTGGAGGTGCTGCATCGGAACCCAGGAGCTGCCTCCGGCGGTGCCGAGGCCAGCCGAGCCGAACGCGAGCGACCCCGTACCCACGAGCCCCTGGGCCTGGGCCTGGGCCTGGGCCTGCAGTTGGGCCTGGGCCTGGGTGAGGGAAGCTGAGGCGGAGGAGGCCCAGGCTCCGTCCTGTGAGGGGCGGGGGCTGGGGATCCAGGCCGGCGCCGACTGCCGTGCAAAGACCGGGGCCTGGGCCTGGGCCTGAGTAATAGCGGGGGCCGAGGCGGCAGCGGCGAGGCAGATCCGACTGACCGGTGCCTGCGGGCCCAGCTGCTGTGGAAGCCACGCGTAGCCCTCGGCGGAGGTCCGTGGGGAGGCGCTGACGTGGAGGCTGGCGGTGGCGTGGGTCGGCAGGCTGATCGCCCGAGCCATGTTGTAGCCTGGGCCGGCGGCCCCGGCCCCTCCCATGTCCATGCCGCCGTCGGTATCGGCCCGCATCAGGAGACCGGCCGCCGCCGCCGTCGCCGAGGCCGAGCCCGCCCAGCCGCCGTCGCTGCCGCCGCCGGCACAGCCGAAGCTGGCGAGCCCCGGCTGAGGTCCGGCGCTGGTCCAGACTGGGGAGGGCTGGCGGAGGCCCGGGGACGAGAGCGGGGTGCCCCTGGCTAGGTCGCCGCTGCTGCCGCTGTGCCAGAGAACGGGTGCGGGTGGCGGCATGTGAGGTGTGGGCTGCCCTCCGAGGATTGAGGGCGTGGAGGCGGGGTCCGAGGGGATGAGGCTGCCGACGTCGCTGCCCGTGGCGGACGTTTGGCGACCGAGGGCGAAGGAGGAGGAGGAGGAGAGCGTGGGGGCGGCGGGGCCCGGGGTGGGGGAGTTCGAGGCGTGGAGGAACGACCGGTTGCGAGAGACCGCTGGCCGCCGCCGAGGGGGCGCTGGCTGGGCGGGCCGCAGGGGCTCTGACGACCGGGCAAAGGAACCCGCACCCGCGAGGGGCCCCGAGGCACCGGCCTGAGCCTCTGATACGCTGGCTTCCTCAGGCACGCTGCGCCGCTCTAAACGCGGCGTCGCTTCTCGCCCATTATCGGAATGGATGCGTTTACGCTGCGTCCGCGCGGCGAGCGCCTCCTCTAGCAGCTGCCGCGTTTTGTCAGCCTGCAGCAGTCCGGAAGCACATGCGACAAGGCGCCGAGGGTGCGGAGGAAAAGGCGGCTATGTGAAATGCGGTTCTCGGTTGCAGAAGAGCTACCGCCTGGCCGGCTAAACAGGAAAGCAGGCAGACCTCAACGCACTTACCGCTTGCACCATGCTCATCAGGTCCTGCTGCATTACCGAGCTGACTTGCTGCAAACATAAGTGAGCTTCCTTCAAGCTCGCGGCCAGCGCCGCGGCATCCTCCTGACGCGACATTTATGTGTAGTGACGAAGCGCGCGCGCGTCCGCTGATAGTTGTGCTCCGTGGCGACTGGCTTCGTTCGACTCGCGTCCTAACCTTCCTCGAACTCCAGTCCTTGCCGGACGCAATCTCACTAGACTCACTACACAACACGCCCGGGCAGGCAAGCTCGGGGAAACACCTCTAGCGTGCAAAAGGCGAGGAGCGGGGAACGAAAAGCTCTGTGGGCCTTGGACGAGGCAGGCTAGCGCGACCCGGGCTACGGGCTCGGGTGCGTCTGTGAGCTCTTGGTAATATTGCTCCAAGCTTAGGAGGTAAGACAAGAGCCGGCGGCGTGACGGCCCCAAATCGATACGACCCCGTGGACGCAGAAGGGGTCCACGCCATGTTCGCACTGTTGTCGTTCCGGGTTCGCACTGAAGTGTGAGTGACTACACGTCTGGACCGCAGCCTGGCACGCCTCGCCACGAACTAGGCCGACTGCCCCCAGCACTAGATCTTCCATCTTGGCCAACCGTCAGCTGTGTATTTGTCCGTATGGGTGTGAAGGTGTGGATGAGTGGCTGTCACGCACAGGCCTGGAGTCCCAAGGAGCACTTCGCTTGCCACACGCCAGGCCACAGCAGGCGATGCACCGCCAATTCATCTTCCGCCCGTCGGCACCCACCCTTCGCTCCGCCGCAGCCAATTGCTCCGACAGCCCTCCTCTTCTAATTGCGGCCAGGGCCGGCCAGGGCCGGCCAGGGCCTGAGGGCGCTTCCTCGCAGCAATATCTGCCCTATCAGTCCAGTGCCATCGTGCTCTGCGCTGCATTGCGCTTTGCTGTAAGCCCTATCAGTCGGCGCCCGCCTGCCCCATCCTCAGCAGCCAAACTATTACGGTACTCCGCGGCCGCCATGCATACCCTCCACCCTCCATTGATTGATCTCCGTATGTAAGGAATGAGTCATCCGCCGCATTAGGATACCTGATCTCATCCGAGGCGAAACCCTGAGTCTTCCTTGGATCACCCGCCGCTCAGTCTGCAAAACCCATGCGCCAACCTCACAACACCGCTCACGCTCTCAGAAGTGCAAGTGCTGCTCTCATACCAGCTGCATGGCTCACCCTCTACACGGTGCCGGGGGTGGGAGGCCTCGTAGGGGCGACGCCATTCCAGCGCTGCCACCCGTGCCCCCACCTCCTGCCTCTCACCATGCCCTCACGAATACGATACAGCGCCCCTGCCCCTGCCTCCGCCTCCGCACCCGCTTCGCCCTCCGCCGGCCGCCTCGTGCCCCCAACGCCCGGGCCGCCACACGCCGCCCGCAGCCCGGCTCCACCGCCGTGCGCCTCTCAGCGCCTCTGCCGCCTGCATTGCTGGGGCCCCAGCGCCCCTCCCCGGCTCCACTGCCCCCATACAGCGCGACGCCTCTGCCTCCGCCGCGGCCGCGACCGCACTTGCAGGCCGGCAAGCCGTGCGTGTGCCACGCTCTGGGACCCCCCCCCCCAGGGCCCTGGCGCCCCTCCGGACCCCGCAGGGCCCTCCACGCCACCCCCCTCTACACGCGGGAGATGTCGCGGCCAAAGATCTTGGTGCGCAGCCAGTCGGCCGCCACCAGGCACTGGTTGCGGAAGGAGAACTGGGGGGTGGGGGAAAGAGGAGGGGGGAGGCGGGGGTGGGGGAGGGAGGGGGTTAGGGGCATTGGCTGGAGGTCCGTTTGGGTAGGTTACCGCATGTGTGGTCACCCCCCCCCCCCCCGGTTCGTCGGGTGACGGGGCGAGCGGCGGTGCAGCAGTGTTGGGCGGCTCGCGTCCCGCACGCGTCGCGGCAGGGCCGCACAGGCCCCAGCCAGGGAGCGCCCGTGTGGGTGGGCCCGTGTGGGCCCGTGTGGGTCCGCAGGCAGGCGCGCACCTGCGAGAGCGTCTCGTAGCTCTTCCACACGAAGCCGGCCGAGGTGCCGGTGAGGGGCCCGATCTTGGGGATGTCGAACACGGCCTTGTCGGAGCCCACGTAGGCGGCCGAGCCCTTGTGGAAGTACCTGGGGTGGGGCGGAGGGGGGGTGGGGAACGGGGAGGGATGGTCGTTGTTGCGAAGCCCCTCGGCCACCATTCTGCCCCATGGGTCCGTGCCTCCATGGAGCTTCACGGCCGCCGCCCCATTCCTGAAAGCTCGTAATCCCCCCCCCCCACACACAAATGCATTTCCCCTCGCCTCCACCCCCTTTCCCCAAACGCACTTGAAGGGCTTGATCTGGTCCTCAATCTTAGCGTCCTGTACGGCAACGGGGAGGGGGGGGAAGGGGGAGAAAGGGTGAGGCAGTGCTCAGTGCAGCTTTCTCATGACACGATTGGGTCCAACCTTCAACCGTGCAACCTGAGCCGCTATCCCTGGCTTTCCCCACCTGCTCCTCCAATGCCCCCCTCGCTTGACTTCCAGCCCCCCGCGACAACTCCTTCCCCGTTCGAATCCGCCCATCCCCTTCCACACAACTGTAAACCTGCCGGCTATTCACTGCACCGAGGGCTCTCCAGCTCATAAGAGCAGCCCTTCCCTTCCCCCCTGCCCCCCTCCCCTCCCACCAGCTCCGGGCTGCCGGTGATGCGCGTGCGGCTGAACATGCCGGCGAGGTACTGGCCCTGCTGGTTGGCGACCTGACAGGGGGGAGGAGAGGGGGAGGGGAGGGGAGGGGAGGGGAAGGGCACATGGTGGTTGGCGGTTGGAGCAAGAACCGGGGGAGAGGGGCGAGCAGAAGTGCGTCCCGGTCCGCTCTGGCGACTCTGGCCCAGAGGCACGCGACCCGAACGGCACCGGACATCACAGGCATATCACCGCCGGCGGCGTGGCGGGGGGCGCCGCCGGGGGGCCGTGGCGGGGGCATCGCCGCGGGGGCGTGGCGAGCCTCGCACGCACGACTTGCTCTGCAGCCCCACGCGCCTCCTCCCGTTGCGTCACGCCGCGCCCCGCACCCGCTGCGTCCCGCTCCCCACCCCAGCACGTTGCCCGCCCCGCCCCGCACCTGGGCAGTGGCGGGAAGCGCGCGCAGGCCTGTGGAGGTGCGGGGGAGGAGGGAAGAGGGGAGGGTTGATGGGGGCAGGGACGAGGGGGAGACGTGGCGAATAGGAAATGGGCAAAGGGGAGCGGCCACCGGGCCAAGACCGGGAGGGCGGCGGGGAGCCCCATGCACGCCCTTGCCCACTCGCCTCCACCCGGGCCCACCCCAGGACTGCTCGGGCCCACCCCAGCCCCCCCCGGGCCCACCCTTGTCAATCTTGTCCAGCACGTCGTGGAACTGCTGTCGGTCAACCGCCACTCCGTCCAGCAGCTGGGGATGGGAGGGGGGGGGTGAGGGGGTGGTCGCTTGGCGAATTGCGCGAACCGTAGCCAAAGAGAAGGTTTGGGGGTGAGGGGGTTAATCAAAGAGGGCCGAGAGAAGGATGGGGGCCAGGACTTCGGGTGCCTAGAGTCGAGGCAGGCAGAGGGGGACGGGGAAGAGGAGGAGAAAACCCGCATCCCCCCCGCCCGCTCTCCCCATGCCCCAGCTACTCCCCAGGACGCACATCCCGGTTGTGTTGACTCTTCCTTGGCCGCACCCCCTCCCTCCTCCCCCCCCCCCCCCCCCCCCCCCCCCCCCCCCCCCCCCATCCTCCCTCTGTAACCACCCGCCTGCCCCCCGTCCCACCCAGAGCGACAGCCTGACCCCACCTGCGCCATGGGGCTGGGGTTGCCCACCAGGGTCTTGGCCACCAGACCGCCGAAGCGCCGAGCGCCCGTGTTGCTGCAAGGGGGGAAGGCGGGGGCCGGCGGGGAAGAAAGCGCAAGATTGAGCTGGAGGCCATCTCTCGCCGCTCGCGCTGTCCGCCCCCAACTGCGCAAGACGCGCGTGCTCCTCCGGGAATCCAGGTGCGGACCGTGCTCCTCTCCGCCCATACACACACGTTTTCCCCATCCCCCCTCCTACCCCTGCCCGCCCCCTTGCCCGTCCCCACACACCTGTCCAGGAAGCGCGCGTGCTCCTCCAGGTGCGAGAACTCCTTGGACGCGTCCGCCAGCAGCTTGCGCATCTCCTCCAGGGAGACCTGACAGGGGCGGAGAGAGATGGGGGGTTAGAGGAGGGCGCCCCTACTCTTCACCGACGTCCCCCTCCCCTGCCGACAACGGCATCCTGACACCGGGCCACTCGGCTGCCCTGTCACGCTTTCGAGCGGCCCTGGCTTGCCCTCCGCTGTCATTACTCTCCCGCCCCGCCTCCCCCCTTCCACCACCCCCTCCCCCGCCCCCCGCCCCCACCTTGCCGTCCCCGTTAATGTCCGCCTGGTCGAACAGCTGATCAGCGTAGTCCAGCGCCTGAGGAAACAAGGGCGAAGGGCCAAGACGCAATCAGCTCAAACCACAAACACCCTTTTCTCTCTGCCTGTTCTTCCGCTCGCGCCGCGCCCGGGCCTCCGGCTCCATCATCTCTACAGCCTCCCCTCCGCCCGCCTCCCTCCCGCTAGTGCTCCCCTCTCCCTCCGGCCCGCAGGCAACCTTCCGTCCCTCCAACCTTCCAGCTTCCACCCCCACCCCCCCGCACCACACCCGCCCCCACCTTGGGCTGGTCGATGGTGGATGCGTCCCCCAGGGCCCAGATGGAGCCGTCGCTGCCCTTGACGCGCAGGCAGTCGTCGGTGAGAACGGACCTGGGGGGGGAGGGGGGGGATAGAACGGGGAGGAAAGGCGGGAGGGGTATGGGTGCGCGCGTGGTAGGGGGGGCTGCTCGCTCGTGGGCTCGTAACAGCAGTGCCCAGCAACGGCGGGGGCCCGGCGGGGCGGGGGCGCATCTGGCCTGGGGGGGCCTCACTCACCGCCCCCTGCCCCGCGGGGGCGACACCGCCGAGGAGGGGGAGCCACCCGACCCGCGATGCCCCCCGGCCTGGGCCTGGGCCTGGGCCTGGGCCTGGGCCTGGGCCTGGGCCTGGGCCTGGGCCCGAGCTCGGGCGATGCCCCCCAGCCCGAGCCTGGGCCTGGCCGAGACTCCCTCGTCCCGTCCCTGCCCTTGCTGGCCCCCGCCCTGCCGCTTGGTCCAGGCTCGTATGACTGCCCTCGCTGGGCCCACTGGCCCAGCCCGGGTGCCTCCCCGACACGACGGCCCCCTCTGACACCCCCCTCCTCCCAGCCCGCTCTCCGCCCACCGCAACCTCGCTTCACCCGCGCAACTACGTGCCGCTCTCCCTTCGCCGTCCCCAGCTCCTCCCCGGCAGCTTTTCCTGCAGCTGCTTCACCCTCCCCCTCGTGCCTCCGCCCTCGCCTTGCCTCCCCCTCCCCACCTGAAGTGGCTCTGACGTCGTGCAGCTGCTTCATCCTCCCCGCTCTTGCCTCCGCCCCCTCTTGCGTTCCCCCTTCCCTCTTGCCTCCCCCCCTTCCCTCTTGCCCCCCTCCTCCCCCTCTCTTTCCGCCCCCCCTCCCCTTCTTGCTCCCCCCCTTCTCCCCTCGGTGGTATGTACCATCGCAAGCTAAGCTTCCCTGGCGCAGGCGTAAAGACGCTCTCCCGCTTCTCAGCTTCAAACACCCTCCTTCTCCCCCCTCTTGCCCCCCTCCTCCCCCTCTTGCCCCCCCTCCCCCACCCCACCTGAAGTGGCTCTGCCCCGGCAGCTTCTCCTGCAGCTGCTTCACCAGCGGGTTCATGGCAATGCCGGTGGCCCACACGCAGGCGCCGAACCTGGGGGGTGGGGGGCGGGAAGGAAGGGAGACAGCGGGTCATAGCCTGATCCCCATGCGCTACCCCCTCCCCCTCCTCGCGAGGCGCTGCCCACGCGCACACCCCTTGGGACTCCTCCAGGTCTGTCTGAACCCCTTGTCGGCCCCCCTCCTCGCTGCACCTTCCCACCCTTTACCTCTCCCTCTCTTCGCCCCCCCCCCCTCTCCCTCTCTAACCCCCTTCGCCCCCTCACCCCCCCCCCTCACTTGATGTCGGTGGCCTCGTTGGCCTTGTTCACCACCCGCACACAGCCGTCCTCCACGGAGGCCACGCGCGAGTTGAGCACCAGCTTGACGCCTTGGGGGGTGGGGAGGATGGGTAAGAGGGGGGGGTACGGGGAGGGGTGTGAGCGTTGAGGGGAGAGGGCGGTGGTTGGAAAGAGGGCGGTGGGGGAGAGGGGGTCAGGCTCGGGAGTCGTCTGGCTGGCGGGGCTCTCCTGACCACCCCCATACCCCCGCCGTCACCTCCGGTAGCCCGCTGTCCCCTGTGCACCCCGCCCCGCCTTCCGCCCCTCGGCCCGTCTGCGATTGGACTTGACCTGCCAGACCTCTGCCACTCTGCTCGCCCCCCGCCCATCCGCTCTCCCCACCCCGTAACCCCAACTGCCACCCCCGCCCCACCCGCTCGCTTGAACTGCTCGGCCGTGTAGATGCTGATCTGCCTGTCGTACGTCGACAGCACGTGATCCATGAGCTCGATGATGTAGATGGAGGCCTGTTCGGGGGGCGGGTGGGGAGGAGGCAAGGGGTGGGGGTCAGGCGCACGGCACGGACTGTTGGGAAGTCATCCACTGATCGCCCCCCTGCCTGATGCCCACCCTCTCTTCTTCACGCCTCCAACCCCTCCCTCCCTCCCTCCCTCCACACCCCCTGTAACTCCCCCCCGCCCAAAGCCTCCCCCCTCTCACGTCCTTGGCGATGTTGGGGTAGAGCTTATGCAGATCCTCCTCAATCATGTCGTACAGCTCCGCCGCCACCTCCACGCCCGTGGGCCCGCCGCCCACCACCACGAACGTCAGCAGGCGCTTGCGCTCCTGACAGGGGGGGGAGGGGGATCGGGGGGAGGGACGGTTCCAGGGTTCGGCAAGCTTCGAGACCCCCATCCCCGTCCCCTGTCTCCAATCCCCTTGCCCTTGGCCCTCGACGAAACCGCCCATCGGCCATCGCTGCATCATTACCACCACCAAACACCCCTCAGCCCTCCCCTCCCCCCCCCCCCCAACCACACCCCAGCCCTCCCCTCTTCCCCCCAACCACACTCCAGCCCTCCCCTCCCCCCCCCCACCACCCCCACCTCCTCGGGGGTGGCCGGCAGCGCCGCCCGCTCGAAGCACTCCGACACGCGGGCCCGCAGGCGCGAGGCGTCCTCGATGGACTTGAAGTAGGTGCAGTACTGGTCCACGCCCTTGATGCCAAACGTGTTGTTCACCGAGCCCACCTGCGGTTGTGTGGCGGTTTGTGGGGTTGCTGATGTGCTTTCAGGTGCACGTTGCGATTTGGCCTGTGGACAACGCACTCCCGGCCGCGAGCCGACCCACATCGGCGGCGCCCCAACTGTCCAACCGCCAACCGCTCAACCGCCAAACGGCCAACCGCCAACTCACGCTCATGACGAGCACGTCGTAGCTCATCTTGAAGCAGGCCGCGTCCAGGCCCGCGTCCTCGGGGAAGCAGCAGACCAGCTCCTTCTTGACGGGGTCAATGTCCTTGCACAGAGCCTCGTAGAACTCGCCCTAAGGGAAGAAAGGTGCAAGAGTCAAGGGGAGAGGGGAGAATACCGTCAGGAACTGAAGGGGAGAGGGGAGACTACGGTCAGGAACTGAAGGGGAGAGGGGGCCGGTGTGTCGGTGTCCTTGCACAGGGCCTCGTGAATTTGCCCTGGGGGGCGAAACAGCGGGGAATGGAAGGATTCTCAGGGCCGTCACAGCGGGTGGGGTGAGGTGGGATGCGGGGCACGCGTGCGGGCTGTTGAGTCGGTGTCTGGGCGTAGGGGGGTGAGAGGGCACTGGGGAGGCCTGAGTGCGTTGTGCAGAGGCGGTGCGGGCAGGCGTCCGCAGGGGCCAGGCCTGGGGGTCACGGGAGGCTGTCCGAGATGCCACGCAGGCCGTAGGCGTGTGGCAGGGGGGTGCTGACCCTGACCCACAGGCTATGCGTCTAGTGTGGAGGTTGCACTCCTGACTTCCGTGCCCTGTCCTCCACGGAGTGCGTGGTCCATTGGCCCTGGGCGCGTGGCCCCACGGCGTTCCACGTACCCTCTGCAGCCAGGGCTAGCCCCGGCCCCCCGGCAGGATGCCACCCGACCCGCCGCCGTGCCTATCCACTTTGCTTCGTTGTGGCTGTGGGGTCACTGTCCTGCCCCCGAATTGCCGCACCTTGCCAACTAGGAAGTGGCGAACCGGCTCCACGATGGACCTGCGGGCGGGTCGGGTTCGGGACAATCCCACAAACACGCACACGTAGTGGGAACCGGCAGGGCCTCGGGCCACGACAGGCGTGGAGACCCCGCGCAATCCCAGCAGCCGCGGATGTGGCTGTCTTCCCGAACGCCACGTACCGCTCCTCCATCGTGCCGGTCGCCACAGCCGGTAGCAGCGGCGTGTAGAGGAAGTAGTTGCGCGGAGACACCACGATGACCTCGTACATCTCGCTGCAGCAAGGCACATGGACGCGTTGTAAACAGCAGGCCGGGCAATCAATTGGAGACTCAACATCCTTCCGACGAACCCTTGGGACGCGCCGCTGCCGGTTGGTTCTCAGAACCAAAGAGGATACCCACCTGATGTTAGCGGGCAGGGCCTTGATGAAGCTCATCGCGCCCCAGCCCGAACCCAGCACCACGAGGCGTGGCCGGGTCTTGGACACGGGCATGTCCAGCGAAGTGTAGATCTCTCGCTCCTTGGCCGGGCCATCCTACACACCGTGGGAGCGCCGAGCTTGTGGGCCCAAGCAGCCGAACATGAAGGTCCAGCAAGCCGACACAGCCTTCCAACGCACCGCCGCTTTAGAGGGCGCGTCCGGGGTCATCACGGCCTTGCATTGAAGTGGTCTCCGGGAGGCACACGCGCGGACGGTCGAAGAGCGAGGGCAGCCGACGCGCGCAAGCCCAGCGACTTGCCGCGTGGCACGCCCCTCCGCGCGGCCGCTGGCCTGAACCCTGCCTCCTCGCTGCAGCTGCATCCTTGTGTCACCTAGAGCGAAACGGTTATGACTCTCGGTGGCCTAGGTTTCGGTGTTGGGCGTTTTGCGTTGGGATTGGGGCGTGTTTCTATGGCACGTTCTCTTGTCTGTGAGTGGCCTTGTGTGTGTGTTGCCTCGTTCCGGAGCAACAAGAATAGTGAGTGGCTGGCGAAGAACATTGGTAAGGGGTGAGGGAGCAGGTAGGTTGGCGCGGGGCGACGTCGCCCATCGCGACCTCGAAAGTGCGGCGGCCAAACCGCGATGTTCCCTCTACAAGACAGCTGAAAACGCAGGATAAGCGTTTCGTGCTCGCGGACGGGCAGGCGCCTCAACGGGCCGTGTTGGCCGCCGACACAGGCCTCGGGCAACGTGAACGCGTGAGGCCGCTTTTTGCGTGTGCAGCTCGCAGGGGCTTCCGGAGGCAGGACTGTGCTGTCGCCGGCATACAGCGCCCGGTACCGCCTGGGTCCCGGAAGCAACCGCTCTGCGCCACGGGCCGTATTGCCCTCGCCGCGTCGACCCCCGTGCCCTCCCCCCCCCTTCCCCCTTCCCCCCCCCCCTCGCCAGTCCCTCAGCACCCGGCCCAGTCCTATGGCTCCTCGCTACGCCCCCCCCCCTTTGCCGCCCCCACGCACTGTCGATCAGGAGGGATGACACGCGGTCGGGATTCGGCGGACCCTCGCCTGACACCAGTGACAGGATTCGGCGGGGGGGCAAGTCTGCATTCAACGGGGGAGGGGGGACACACCTGGGATTCAGCCAAGCCCATGTCTGGCATCGGCGGGGGCCAAGTACGTATCTCAGTCTTGGTTCCTCGCCATCAGGGAAACGCGAGGCGGGGCGGCACCCCCAAGCCCCAACTGGCCCCCATTCCCTTGTCCCCCCCCTCCCGGCTCCCCGCCCCCCCCCCTGCACATACCGCAAGCGCGCTATGCTGCCGGCTCCCTGGTCCCTACAACCTCGAGCTGCGCGTGCCCTCGTCACTCGCAGAGTCACACTGCATCTAGCTTCACTCATCCACCGAGTAAGGCTTGCGGGCCGGCGCCGTCCCCTTGTTGCCCCTTCCCCGTCCCGCTCCCAGCTCCCTTCCCGCAAGACTGGAGCGTTCCTGCTGCCGCGTCCCGTGTCCCGGTTGAGCACTGGCGGCCGTGGGGGGGCTCGTCCGCTATGGCGTAGTCCCCATGAGCGGCTGCTGGGCCAAACCCGGATAGCTGCATTTTGCTTTACCAGTACCCCCGAGCGTCCTCGTTACACTGCATGTGGCTGGTCGTCCAGCCTTGCTTGCACGCTTCTCCCTTGCGTAGGGGCGCCTACAAGTAGTGATGCGAGTTGTGGCTCCGGCTGGAACGGCAACAGAGGGAGCCCGCCGCAGCCCAGTCAAGCAAGGCAAACATGTAGCCGGGGGGGGGGGAGCGGAATGGGGGCGGGGAAGCCGGGAAGGGACAAGGGTGTTGACCGCCGCGAGACGGCTCGTGATCAGCTCCGGTACCGCCATTCTCCGTCCATGCCATACAGCGCCGTGTGTGAGTCGGGGCGAGGGGGTGAAGGCATGGGGGCACGGCCCACAGGCCGGCACAGGGGCTCCCGCACGGCCGGCGGTTTCGACAGGGAGGGAAGGGCCGCACAGCGGGGTCATCCCGTGGCTGTGCCTTGTGTTACTTCCCTCACTTGGCCTCTAGGTGGGGCAGTCACGCCCTTTCCGTGCGTCGCAGCGCTGGGCTTGCACAAGTCGTGTCCCCAAAAGGCCAAAACGCGGAACGGGCAAGAGGGGCTTCTGTGCTCGCAGGGGCCGTGCAGCGTAGTCCGGACGATGATGAAGGGGGATGCGCGGAACGGGCAAGAGGGGCACGGGGCACGGGGGCGCACCGTCACGGGGCACCGACCGGTTTCACCTCCAGCGCAGGACCCATCAACACGTGACTTACGGCCGCTTGTTTACGTTCAAGCATGAAATCCTGCGCGAGGCTCGCCCCAAAACGGCGCGGGGCAGAATGGGTCAGGACTGCCCCGCCTTACTCACTGTCCCCATGCGGATCGCATCCGCACTCGCCACATAAGTCGCGCGGCACCGCCGGCCCAGTATCTATACACCAAGCTATACTACGTGAAGCTCAGATACTTCCGTTTCCGGGCCCCTCGCGTCATTTGCGAGGGGCCCAAGCGCAGGAGCGAGTCCAGGCGTCCGGCCCCGCATGCCCAGGCCCGTCCACTCTACAGAAGCCGCGTGGGTACCGCAACGAGTCCTCGCACGAAGAGATACGACGGGGGTCACGTCCGCGGCAATGCGCTCACCGCGTGCCGTCTTGTTACCCTCACCTCCAAGGCGAAACTCAAAGGTGAGGATATGCGTATTTAGGCAGTGCCGAAGTGCTAGGTAGTTTGAGAGCGCCGCACCGGGTGAAACGGCGCTGCCTGACGCTGGAGCACCACTACAGCCTTCCTGCAGCCCTGCACTATCCTTCAGTCGAGCCACTTTATCGTTCTATTCCGTGAAGGAGCGCGGACACGGCGCCTCAGTCAGACCGTCAGGATGCTTGTCGAAACCGGGCCGCTTTGACCCGCCCTTGTGCTGCCGTCACCTCCTGCTGCACAGGCGCGAGCTCTGCCCAACAGCAGCAAGCGTGAAGGCCAGAGCACGTGGCTGACTCGGACGCCACTGCAACCGCCGGTTCCATCTAGGTCTCTAGGTCGGTGACTCATTCCGGCCGTGGGCAAGCTGTGGTAAGTTAGCCGCAACGCGCATACTGGGCACGAACGGGGGACAGAGGTCCCCGAGGCACCTTGGGATACGGGCGCGGAGCGGGGAGGGGACCTTGAGGGGCAGCGGGCCATGGGCCGTGGCGCAGGGTTACGGCTCACGCCACGGGCTTAAGTCTGGGAGCGAATGGGTCGCTGCGGGTCTAAACAGCGGGAGGTATAGACTTGATCATGTCTGGACGATTGCATATCTCGTATAGACGTTGCCGTGGAGCGTGTGCATCGACGTGAGGCTGGGCATGGGCGCCGGAGGATACTTGATACAGCACTGTTCGTATGGGGGGGACGCTTAGGGATGCGAAGAAGTTTCCAGGCCGGTGGACAGTTTCGCATGGCCGAGCTCAATGGCAATCCATTTGGTGGAGTAACGGCTGGCTGCCTGTCATTGCGACACAGCCGGGGCCCGGCCTACGCCAGTGTGAAGGTGTGCGGCCGGGTTGGAATCTGAGGCTCGAGGCGTGCGGGCCGCGCCGCGGTGATAAAGAGGATTGAAGGCTGGGTCGGCTAGGGGCTGCAGGACCTGAGGACGCGCGCCGCCCCGCGCCCTGCCAAGGCAGGCCGGGAGGGCGCGTGGCTTGGCGTCCTGCAGCCCTGGATTGCCACACATGTGCTGCCGGCACAGGGCGTTACACTCCTGTCTCTTCGACAGGGGCGGCGGCCTGTGCTGCGCATTGCACGGTTTAACTGTTCTCACCATGTATCTAATTGGGCGGGGTTGCTCTGGGGCTGACGCTCAGCGGCCGCGGCTGCTGCGTTCCGGCGCCCGGAGCAGGGACGGTGGCGGATACTGGTGGAGCTAAGATTATGCGTGTGTGGATGTTGGGAGATAGGCGCGAGCCTTGGCTGGCGGATTTGCAGAACGTGCAACTGGGTGATCAAGGCAGTTCCAGGGTGCAACGTGTGTGGCGTTTGGGGGCGCGTTGATCGAGGTGTGCGTCTGTGTGCAAAGGAGGTCATGATTTGTTCAGGTGCAGGCGGTGAACTTGATACTTGTAAGCAATGGCATACGTACCGGTGCTCTGTCCTAGTCCCCCGGGACCTCGCTGATTGCGAGGAGCTTTCCCGCCTATCCGTGCTGCCGGCGCGGGCAGCCGACTTTGTGGCGGGCGCTTGCATGCCTACGTGTAGCACAAGCAGCGAGGAGGATAGGATGGAGGGCAGGGGTAGTCGAGCGGTCAGGGGCGCGGTCCGCTGTGTCTACACAAGACCGTACGGGGCAGCACGTGGCAGCTCAGGGGGGCGCTGGTGCCATCAGGGGCCTCCTGCAACCCCGCATCAGGGCAGCAACCTTGGCGTAGTCTGCCTACAGCCCGCAGGCAGCTCTAAAGCTCTTGCTTGCTTGGCAGCACCACCGGGAGCTGGCCCGTCCTTGCACGCACTGTCGCACAGCAGGCAGGGTTGATGAATGCTTCTGGTAGCAGAGAGGAGGATGGAAGACAGAGGTGGCCGAGGGAGCGGCCTGCTGTGGCCACGCACAGCCCATTCAGCACTGGGCGTCTGGGACAGGAGAGGAAAGGGTACCACATGGCACGAGCAGTTGGGCCCCGCCCGTGCATGGGGTGACTGGACGACGGAGGGCGCGGGGCGCCGGTAGCGAATACCGCAGCAAGGGCAGTTGGGCGTTACATGGCCTCTCTTACACGCACAAGGGCATCGGCCCGAACCCCCAGACGGGCCGAAGGCCAACATGTGGTGCATCTTCTGGTGCATGACTCGGGGCATGAGCTCAACCGTGAGTTGCCAGGACCACGTCAACATGGGGGTCGCCTAACGTAATAACGAGTCCTCAAGCCGCCACTGGGACCGCTGCTTCAATTCCCTCGTTCAAGACTCTTTGTAGCCCCAGACTCTACTTCCATTCGAGGCTCGAACCTGCCGACACCACACGGAACAACAGCCCCGCCCTCCCCTCAACATACGCCAAGCAAGCCCCCTGCGCACCCCTTACATGATACCGATAGCCACACCCCCAACAACGGACCGCCGCCGGAAGAATGGGCCTGTCATGAGGACACGGGTGCAAAGTCATGGTGACTACAACGACAGGGAAGGCGACAGCGACGGTAACGTGTGCGGTCGGCCCCGTCATGCCATGATGCCAACCACAAGCGCGGCCCGACCCTTCGTGCCGGTCTCAAGTGCAGGACGCGCGGCCCGGCCCGTCATGCCGCGCGCAGCTGGCGGCAGCGTGTAGCCGCAGCCCCGGTCCGGGAAGGCGCCGCAGTGCGCACCAGCGGCCCTTGCCACTCGCGCACCCACTAGGTCAGAGGCAAAGAGACGCAAAAGCCATGCGTACGGGATCTTGATACCCAGATCTCAAATCTCGCCCCCTCTCGAGGCCGGTGCCGTGCATGTGGCCCGCCAATCCCCTCCACCTACTATCAAGAGCCGCAGATACCAGCGCCGTGCAACTTGCCGCGGAGCACTTGTGTCCTCGCACCATTACGCCTGGTAACTCGCCTCCCGGACCCACGCTCGGACAACCCCACACAACCAGAGCTAGGACGTGTACGGCAATCTGGACAGACCCACTAGGAGGCACCTTGAACGGTGTCGCACAGACCCTCCCGACCTCCTTCGATCCTTTCCACCGCCACGCCGCATGGAACCCAAGGCCAGCAGTGAAGTGATCATGATACCTTTCTTGACCCATCGCAAGTCCCAAGACAGCCGGCCGCGTCGAGCTATCTGACTTCTGGCTCATAAGCTGCACGCCCCGTGGGAACCCAACACCATCACTGAAAGAACCCTGTATTAGATCATGCCAACGCGCCAAGGTAGACTACTTGCGCTGCCTCTTGCTGCCGCGCATCAAAGAAACGCAGCCCCGCAGACATCATCACTTTTGTGAAAAGCCCTCGCACACTTGTTGAAACACCGTACGGTGACCTCTGCCGCTTGGGGCGGGGTACGGTACACTAATGCATTTGACCGAGAGCCAGCGGCCATACACTCGCTGCTACATTGTCGCTCCATCGTGCTCTTAGAAGTGCAACTCAGCCATAAGAACTCAACGCTAGCCATGTGATCAAGAATCGAGACACGGACGCCCCGAACTACTGCCCTTGCGTCATGTGCTCTTGCCGTCCGCTTTGAAGTACCGCCGCCGCGCGCACCCGTGCACGGGCCCTCACCGGCCCACCCTATGCGTGCTTCCCGTGAACGAGCGCCTCCCTCTGCGCGCGTCTAATCCTTCCAGGTAGCAATTGCCTTTGCTTGCTTCGTTACGCGCGCTACCGCTCAGCATCAACACAAGTAATCTATCGCGCAGGGGCGGAACAAAGGTGGAACGACGCACTCTCGCACCCGCATCACCGTACCACAACAGTGCCTTCGCATCCAATCCATCTAGGCGCGCAGCAGTGTCGACACGTGTCGTAACCGCCAACCGGCGCCAGAACCGTGGCGCTTATTGAATGGAGAGCCTTTTCGTTATTACGGCACTCGCTTGCTGCTTCTCAGTGCTGTGTGCTTGCGAGTCCTCAACAGTACGGAATCAACTCCTATTACGAAAGCCCAGTCCCGGCGCTTCCCGCCGACCCTTCGACCCAAACCCCACCACCAGCACTTCTAGCAAATGACCGAGATAGTTATGGCTGCTCCCACAGTGGACCTCGCCTAGCATGAGAAAGGCCGCGGCCTGCCAAGCCGAGACCCAAGCCCCCGCTCAGGCCCAAGCCTGACGGCCCCCGCAAACACAGCCCCCAGCACAGTCGCGGCAGCTGCCGCACTCAAACCGTGTCCTAGTATGGGCGCCCCCGGCGGAGCGAGTCTCGAGGGCCGAAGGGCCGGCCCAGCCGAGGCGCACCGGTGGCGGACGCGCCCCCCCCGAGTCAGTAGGGCCCCGGGGGCCCCGTGCTGCCCTCCAGCGCCTCCAGCCCACCAGTCAGGAGCTCATCCTGAAGGGGGCGCATGGGGCAGGGTCGGTCAGGGCGGGGTCGGATGGGGCGGGGTCGGTTGATGCGGGGCGGAATCGATTGGGGCGGCCCCCTTCCCTCACACTCAGGCCCCTCACACGCACCACGTCGTTTCCGCAGGCGAGCAGGCCACCTCTGCCTTGCCTAGCAAACGGGGTCCAATACTCCAGTACTTCCCCCCCAACCCCCCCTCATACGCATCCCCCGTCACACGCACCCCCTCACACGCACCCCCGTCACACGCACCCCCCTCACACGCACCAGGTCGTATCCGTAGGAGGACAGCAGCCGTGTGGCCTGCTCCGGCTGCATGTCACCGCTGCAGCAGGCGGCAGGGGCGGTGGGGAGGGGCAGCGGGGAACCGGGCCGGTGAGGAGGTGAGGTGCAGGCCAAGCAGCCCTGCACATCGGCCTTTCCCTGGCTCCCTGCCCTGCCTCGCTCCTGCTTCCTCCGCCCCTCCTGACGGACTGGCAGATGCGTTTAATAGCAGTCCTGACACACGCCCGGGCCGCAAAGCACACCTGTCGAGCATCTGGTCAATGCGCATAAGTAGTGCGGTACTGGGGCGGTCAAATGCGGGCGCCAGCTCGTCGAACTCGTCGCCGATGCGCGGGGCGGCCGGCGGGGCCACGCGCTCGGTCGGGACCTGGCGGCGCCGCGAGGGGCCTTCAGAGAGGGAGAGGCGCGGCGGGGTGCGCGTGGTGGCAGCGCTCTCATCCTGGGGGGAGCGGGGGTTGGACGGGGGCGCGGGAGTCGGTCGGCACGCCCAGGTCTGACAGCTCGTGGCCCGGCGCCTAAGAGACGACGTCGTCCCAGGCGGGAGCGCGCGGCTGCGATGCGCGCAACCGGGCGTTGTTGTTGGGCTGTGCCGGAACGAGCTTACGAACGAGCTTACCGCGAGGTGACTCCGCTCGCCCTCCTCGCTCTGGCGCCTCTGCTGCTGCTTCGCCTTGTCCTGGCGAATGAGCACGATGACCAGCGCATACGCAACTATGAAAATCACCATGAAAAGGGTGGACAGTCCTGATGGCGCGTGCGGAACATTGCTGCCGCGAGAGTGCCCGGCGTGGCCTTGGGCGTCTCCGGGAGTCGCTATCATGCAATCGGACACTGCCAGGTGACTACTAGACTAGAAACGGACCGTGTCGTTGGCCCGGGCAAAAACGGACGCGGGCACCGAGTGAATCCAGGCGCGCATCACACAGGAGTATTTACAGGATGGTGAGCAAGACGTTTGTTTTGCGCTACTGCGTTAGTCCTGACTTTGCGACTGGACTAGTGATCGCGCCCCAAGCCTGCCCAAGGCGTCGGCCGACCCTGCAAGCCAACCCAAGCAACCTAAGCATTTAGCAGTGCTTAACACCGTCATCAATAGCGCTCGATGTGTCCTGGCGTCGGACGCCGAACCGAGGGTCGCCCAGTTGCGACAGCTCCGTCTGTGCTGCCTGCTCCTGTGGCGCCAACACGGTCCCCGCCGCCACACACCGAGTCACCGACCCAGCCTGGAGCCTCCAGCGCCATCCTGACTCAGCACACGCAAAGCACAAGATGCGTTGCCCTCCAAAACCCTTGCCGCCCCACGAGCAGCCCCTCCCAGCTCCACTCCCCCTCACATCGCAGCCCCCCGCCCCCGCTCCGATCCCCCGCGCCAACGCGTGTTCCAACCGCCGCCTCTCAAGTTCAGGTCCGGGGAAGGGGAACTGGGAGACGGGGTACGCGAAAAGCAGGCCAGCAAAGTTCAGCTCCTGCTCCAGGCCCGCAGCCACACCCCACGGCCGCCAGCCCCCGCCCGCTTCCCTCTTCTCCCGGGAGCAGCCCCATGAGGAGGCACATGTACCGCACTGTCGTACCCTGCCGGACAGCCGTACAGCGCCGCGCCCCTCTCCGCCCGTGCCCAGCCCTGGACACGCTGTCATACGGTGGTGCATCTCCCTAGCCCCGTGCCCCAACCACGACCCCTAGCCCCCTGCCCCCCGCCGATGCACCACACAGGTGACCCCGCGACCCATGCGGTGCGTCACGCGGCAGCCCTCCCCGAAGCACCACGCCGTACCGTGCCCCTACCGGGCCCGGCCACAAGAGTCGGTCCTGGGCCTCCGGGGCCTGGGCCTGGGCCTGGGCCTGCCACCTCCCCACCAGCCACCACAGCTCATCTGGCCCGGCAAGACAGGGGCCCTCGGTCCTCGGTCCTCCACCGCAGCATGGGCTGCAGCTGTAGCGCCGGGCCCGCGCAGGCCCGCGCAGGCCCGCGCAGGCCCGGCGCATGCTCCGCCCAGGCCCTACACAGGCCCCACTGTCGAATGTGTCGATGCCGCCAGGCGCCTGCCGCTCCGCACGGCGCGCGCCGTCACAGCACGCGCCGCACGGCGCGCCCCTTCACAATACGCCCATGCCCTTTACTGCGAGCGGCTGTTGCCGGACCCAGTGGAAAGGATGGGGTTCTGGCCCGGGGCGAAGATCTCGTCCGCGGGGGGGGGCGAGCTGGCGGACATTTGGGGGCCCTGGGCGGCTGCGGAGGCAGAGCGTGGGGAGGGGGGGTGGGGGGGAGGGGGTGAGAGGGTTGAGGCGGGAAGCGGTGCGGTGTGAGGAATGCGCTTGGGAGCACCGATACCGGCATGTGGGGACGCGCAGCGCGCGTGGTGCAGCACGGGGAGGCGACGGGGCGGGCAGCTGCCCCTCGAGGTGGCACGGCACGGCACGGCGCAGCACAGCACAGCACGGGACTCAGGACAAAGGAAAGGACTAAGAGATTAGGATGAGACAGGAAAAGCACGAAAGGGAGTAAGGACCGAAAGGTTTATAACGAGAGACAAGGAGTGCGGGGCTGGGCCTCACCCATGGCCCTCTGCAGCGTGGAGAAGGGCTTGCCCAGCGGCCCCAGGCCGCCGGCGCCCGCCGGCGAGGGCGTGGCGGAGGCGGTGCGGCCGCCGCCGGCCGCCGCCGCTGCGTTAACGGCGGCGGCGGTGGGGCTGTTGGAGACGGACTTGTAGATCGCCATGGCCTGAGGAGGGGGTGGGTGGGTGGGTGGGTTGGGGTTTGGGGGATGGGGGATGGGGGTTGGAGGTTGGAGAGGGCCATGGAGCATCCGAGGCCGCAACCCCGACCCCGCCGGCCCCAACCGCCCAACCGCCTAACCGCCAACCGCCCACCTGCGCCACCACGCTGGACGGGTCCCCCGCGTTGGCCGGGAGCACCAGGGTGGTTGACTCCTTGGCCAGCTGGCGGAAGGCCTGAGAGGGGGGGGGTAGAGGTAAGGGGGGGGGGGTTAAAGAGGCAAGGGTTTGGGGGGAGGAGGTAGAGGCAAGGAGGGGATACATACCCGAGCGAGAAGGGGAGGTCCAAGACGTCTTCCCTCGGCAGAGGTGCTAACGAGGTTTTGACGTCACCCTCTTCCCATCAGCCGCTGTATCGCCCCCCATGCTCCCCTTCCCCCCCCCCACCTCGAGGTACTTCTCCGCCACACGCAGCGCTGCCGCCTCCGAGCCGCCGCTCTTCTGCGGGGGGTGTAAGGGCGAGGCAGCCGGCACGGAGAAGTTTCGCGGGTGGCGGCCGGACAAGTTGAAGGGGGCGGGGCACCTCCCCTCAAGGCAACCCCATAAAAGCAAGTCCACCCCCCCCACCCATCCACCCCCAGGGACCCCCTCAAGCTCCCCCCCTCTCGCCTCCCCCCCCTTCGCGCTCACTGGCTGCCGCCATACCCGTTCTTCCCGACTCCCAAGTCGTCAAAGCCCCCCCCCCCTTCTACCTCCCTCAACCGTCTACCCCCCCTCCTCCCTCCCTCTACCCTCTAACCCCCCCCTCCCCCCCCATACCTGCAGGGCGCTGCTGACCACCGACAGGGACCGGGCCGTGGCCTCGGCCGTGGCGTACAGCGCCTCGGCCTCACCTGTCGTACGGTACGGCAATGGGCGGGACGGTTGGCGGTTGGTTGCTCTTGACTCTGGACCGATGCGCACCCCTCAAAACTCGTGAGTTCGCCCCTTGCATGTCCTGCATTCAGCTCCCAACCTAAAGTCCTCTTGCCTCAAGATTGAGATCCAGATGCAGATCCAGATCCAGGCCATCCCAATCCCCCGACCCACCCTGTGCCAGGTTGATGGACTCCTGTCGGGAGGCCTCAGAGGCCAGGATGACCTGTCAGGGGGGGGAGGGCGGGGGGAGGGGAGTGATTGGTTATGGTATCTTGAGACCATGGAGACAAGGGTGCCTCCTCCCTCCCACCCCCCACCCCCCAAATCCCTCCCCCCCCACCTGCTGCTTGTCAGCCTCCGCCACGTTGATCTTGGACTGCCTCAGGCCCTCCGACTCCAGGATGTTGGCGCGCTTGCGGCGCTCCGCCTCGGCCTGGCGGGAGGAAAGGTGGTCAGTGAGGAGTAACAACCTCACAGGTTTCACCCGCGTCCCTCCTCGTCGCTCCAATGTTGCCCTATCCCCCCCAAAGGAGGTAAGAAAAGAACAACCAGCTAGTATCAGACGTGGCAAAGCATACCGTTCGCGTCTCCCCCTCCCCCCCAGCTACCTGCAGCTCCATGGCCTGCACGATGCCGCGGGGGGGCATGATGTCCTTGATCTCGTACCTGACAGGGGGGGAGAGAGGGGGAGAGGGGGGTTTTGGGGAGGGAGGAGGGGAGCCGTATTGGTACCGGCAGTGTCCTGCCCAAGCCGCCGTCTCCCAATCTGTCTGCACACCGCCCGACTATGCCCTGCTCCCCTCCTCCCCCCTCTCCCCCTCCCCCCCCATCCCCTCCCCCCCCCCTCACCTCAGGCACTGCAGCCCCCAGGCCTCGGAGGCCTCATTGATGGAGCGCACGATGTTGTGGTTCAGGGCCTTGGGGGGGGGGTAGGGGGGAGGCACGTGGGAGAAGGGGGCGTGAGGAGGGGGGCAGGCACGTGGGGGGAGAAGGGGAGGCACGTGGGGGGAGCGAGGGGGGGTACGGGAGACGTGCAAGGGCAGGGCGGGGCCCTGCCTTGACGTCCTCACCCTCTCCGCGCCCTCCAAGCTCGGCCCGGTCCAACTACTACGCGGCCTACTCCCACGTGTTCCCAGTTACTTCCCTTCCCTCCCCCTGACGACTTCAACCGTCAACGATCGCCCCTGGCGCCCCCATCCCCTCCCCCCCTCTCCCTCCCCCCCACCTCGCGCTCCTCGAAGGTCTTGTCCAGAGTGATCTTACCCAGCTCACTGACGGGTGGGTGTGCGAGGGACAGGGAGGGGAGGTGCGTGTCAGGGCTATGACAACAGACACGCCACACACACACGGGGCAAACACACGCCTCTTTCCCCCCCGCCCCCCACCTGCGCATGGTGGTCTGCGCCAGCTGCCCCACGGCGTACAGCGCATTGTCCACCCCGTAGGAGGCCTTGAAGGCGTCCATGACCTGACAGGGGGGGGAGGGGGAGGGGGGTGGGGGTAGGGAGGAGGTGTTTGCTGAGCGGGATCGCGCCGACGCCAGGGAAGCATAGCTTGCATCCTTTGGGGTAGGGAGTAGGGAGTGGGGGTAGGGAGGGGTAGGGATATGAGGGCCACCCCATGACTGGGTTACGGCATTCCACACACGCGCCCCCGCCTCCCCGCCCGACCAAGCCGTACGCCGTACCTTGACGTACAGCACTCCGTCGATGGTGATGGTCACGTTATCCTTAGTAATGGCGGTCTGCTGGCTGATGGGGATGGGCAGCTCCTTGAGGGAGTGCACGTAGGCGACACGGTCCACCTTGGGGGTGGGGGGACGGGGTGGGGGGTTGGGGTTAGGCAAGGAGTTGTCCCCCTCATCGCAGCTCCCCCCTGACCCCCACCTTCACCTCTCCCCCTGACCGTCCCTCCACCGCCCCCCGCCAAACGGTGCGCCCCGACCTCCTGCTGTGGCCGTCGTTGCCCGTCGGGCTGGCTGAACGCCTCCCCGATCCCTGCTCCCAATCCCACGCGCCCTGCCTCGACGCAACGCGGTCCCCCCCAGCTTCAAGCGCCCCCCTTCCCCTCTCCCCCCCACCCCCTTCGGGCTCGCTTGCTACCGCCATCCCTCTCCCGTTTCGCTCTCCAATACTCCGCTTTGGACCTCGGTGCGCATCGGTGCGCAACCCCTCCTCTCCCCCCTCTCCCTCCCCCATCTGGGCTATAACACCTCTAAATCGTCAAAGATCATCCCTCCCCCTCCCCCCTCCCCCTCACCAGGGGGATGAGGAAGTGCAGCCCCGAGCCCAGCGTGTCGCGGTACCGACCGAACCGCTCCACAACGAAGGCCGTCTTCTCGGGCACGATGCTGCAGGGATAGATGAGTGGGTGGAGCCAGGGAGGGTTTGCATGCGCAGTCAGGGCGTGATGGTGTATGTGTGGTGACCCTGACCCTGCGTGCTGGTGTATGTGTATTTAGTGATACCCGAGGTGTATGTGTATGTGTGGGGCGCGGGCTGTGCATGGGGGGGGGGGCACACGGTGTGGGAGCATGGTAGGCCGCACGGGCTGGTGTCTGAGCGACCTGACAGCGGCGGGGGCCCAGGGAGGCCCAGGGCTTGGGTGCCGCCTCCCGCTCCTCCCTCCGCAGAGGAGACGCATCCTCCCTCCGCCGAAAACACGCATCGCAGTATGTAAGAAGGGTAGACCCGCTTTGGGGGCTGGCTGGGAGGGTCTAGGGCCCCGGCCGCTGCCACGCCATCCCCCCGGCCATGGCATTCCCCTGAATTCCCCCCCTGAAACACCGGTTCTGGGGACTCACAGGATGCCGACGTTGGGTGGCGGGGGCACGGGATAGTAATAGTACTCGGGGGTGTTACGTCCCGGGAAGCCAGCCCGCATAGCGAAGGGCGAGCTGGTGGAGATGGGTCGGATGCTTCGACCCCAGGCGAGGAGTAGGCCCGCGGACGCGGGCGAAGCGGTCCCTGAAGACGCTCCTAGGGCTCCTTGGAGTCCGCCAGCCGACGAGAGTGCCGGCAGCGCCGAAGCGACCCCGGTCCCGTAAGCCGAGAGGGCATTGTGCCGGTTCGCTGCCCGCGCAACACCAAGCAGGGCACGCCGACCGGTCGTCATCTGATGAGCAGCGTGATCAAGCGATAGCCGTCGTGGGTGGGAGGGTGCGAGGCGGAGGGTTGGATGGGTGTGATCGGAAGCTCACGGCTCGCGCTATACGGTCCCCGGGGCTACAAAGAAAGGGAGCGCAGTGCCTGTCGGTAGAGATGCCCAGAGAAGGCGCGCAGCGCGCCTAGGGTCATGTCGCGAGCGCGATTGGGGCTTGCACCCCGATGTGCACCGCGCGTCCGCCACAGGCAGCCCACAGGAGTGCCAGTAGCTAGAAGTGGCTTTGCAGAGGAGCACTGCAAGAGCGCGCATGCCCAAACTCGGACCTGGCGAAACCGAGTTTCTGCACACTGCGACGCTCGCGAAAGCCACGCATGTCTAGGTGACCCGGAAAGCTCTGTAAGTAGCTTGCACTCGCGCGCCCTGCACCGGGCAGGCCCGGTGGCGCCGGGACTCGCCGGAATTGCGCGTCTGCAAGCCGGCCGGTGCACGAGGCAGCCGACGGGCACTCCCGTCTGGACCAGACCAGTGATCAGATGGCCACTAGCGCCCCGGAGGCTCCGGTAGTGTCGCCGGGTGCAGGCGCGCCTGTAGCACCCCCGACTTTTCCTACCTCTACGGCCCAAGCCTCAGCCTCCACGGCGCCAGCGGCCCCCCGGCCCCCGGCCGCAGCTTCCGCTAGCTCCGCTGCTGGATCCAGCCCAGGATCCAGCGCAGCGGATCCGGCGAAGCCCAAGAAGAAGAAGAAGCGGGCGGCAGGATTGGGATCCAAAACCGCCCCGCCACCGCCGCCGCCTCCCCCGCCGCCGCCGCCCAAAAAGGCCCCGCAACTGCCCCTGGTGCTGGCGGCGGCGGCCGGCGGCGTGGCGCTGCTCGGGCTGGCGGCGGCGCTGATCTTCCGGCCCCGCCGCGGCAGCGGCGCGGAGGGCGGCGGCAAGGGCGGCAGCGCGTCGGGTGCCAAGGGTGCGTGGCGTTGGCGGTTGGGTTCGGTTACGTCCGTACATGCGGTGCGGTGGTGCCGCAGCTGGGGTCTGGAGACATCCCCGAAGTCCCGCATGTAACGGTAGCCCCAAATGGACTCGATAGCCCGCACTTTCCCAAACACACTTGCGTTGTAATGAAGTGAACCACGCGCCGCCGCCCGCAGGCCCCTGCGCCAAGCTCAAGCCCACCTCCCGCTGTGTGGCGCTGGCGGACGGCAGCGGCTGCGTCGTACGGCGGGAGATCGCGGCGGATAACAGCTGCCTCTTCAACTCCGTGGGTGAGAGGGCCGGCTGCATGGCCTCTCTGGAGAGGGGGTGGGGATGTCGGTGGGGGCTTGGGGTTGGAAAAGCGGTCGAACGTAACGTGCCACCGCCGCTGCGCCCCTTCCCTCCCTCTGTCCCTCGAATGCGCCCCTCTGATAGCGAGGCAACTTCCCTCAGCTGGCGCCACCTCCCTGGCCCCTCCCCTCCGACGTTCGAACCCCACCCCCAAAACTGCGCTCTCCCTCCTCCTCCCCCCCCCCCTCCCGCCCGCAGGCTATGTCATGCACAAGTCAAAGACGCGGGCCCCCCACCTCCGCAACGTGAGGGAGGGGGACGGCAGGGGGGAGGCATGAGGAGTTGGGGACGAGGCGGGGGCCAGACATGGGGAGGACATGGAGGGAAGAAGGGGGGGCAGGGGCCTGGGGCAGGGAGGAACCATCCACCCCTCCCCAGCCGAGTGCTGCCCACTTCCCTGTCGGCCCGCCGCCAGTCAGCGCCAGTCGGCCTCCGCCCTGGCCTACCTCGCTTTCTCCCTGAATTATCTCCTGCGTGCCCCCTCCAGTGCTTTAGACCCACTTGCGCCCTTGCCTCCTATATCCTGTCCAAGACTTCCGTTCGCCTACCGCATAATCCCTGTACTTAACGGACTCCACCCCCCAGGCTCCCACCCCTCCCTCCCCACGTGCCCTGAACCTCCCCCTGCCCCCCCACCCCTGCCCCCTCAGGTGGTGGCACGGGAGGTGTCGGGCGACCGCATCCTCTACTCGGACGCCTTTCTGGGCATGACTAACGAGTCGTACTGCAACTGGATCCAGCAGCCGTACAACTGGTGGGGCGGGGTCCAGCGCGGAGGGGACGGAGGGGGGCGGCAGGCTGGCATGGCATAGCATGGCATGGCAAAGCATGGCATAGCATGGTATGGCATAGCACACGAGAGGGGGTGTTGTGGTTTGGGGAGGGTGCCGCGTGTGGGGCGACGGGGCATCCAGGGCTTCCGTGTACGCGGGATGCAAGGGGTCCGGGTGGGGCTGCTTGGGGGGCTGCTGCTCAGTCGCCACACGCCGCTCCATGCGTTCTTTGCGCCCTGCTGCATGCCTCGCGGCCCTTGCCTCGGGTGCGCATTAGGCTCGCCCGCCTGACCCCTCCCCGTTTTTCAAGCTCGAAGGATGCCCCCTCCCGCCCCGGGTCCCCCCCGGCCTCTTCCCTCTTCAGGGGCGGCGGCATTGAGCTCTCCATCCTTGCTAAGGTGTGGGGCCTGGAGGGGAGGGGCTGGGGCTGGGGCAGGAAGGAACTGGGGTGGTGAAGCCTGGACGGAGGGACGGGTTTTGGGGGCAGGAGGGGAGGAGAGGGGCTGCGTGGAGGGACGGAGCGGGGCAAGCTGCGGCGGTAACCCTCTTTTTTTAGGGGGGAAAGACGCGTGCCTGCAGCTCTGTCGGCTGCCGGCGCCCTCGAGCTGCCGGTCGTCAGGAAGCTGACTTGTTCCTCTCCCCGCTTCTCCCTCCCCTCACCCCCCCCAAAGGCCTACTCCCACGAGCTCGCTGCGTGGAACATCGAGTCATGCAAGGAGCACGTGTTTGGGGAGGAGTCGGGTGCGTCAGCGGGGTGTGTTCAGGGCTGCTCGCGTAAAGGCCGGGAAAACGCGGGCGCGGTGACTAGCCGGCCGGAAACGAAAGCCCGGGAGTCCGAAACCCGACCCATTCCGCCCATCATCGGGGTGTGTGGACCAGCAAAGGGACTGGATGGCGGCCCGGGAGCGAGCTTAGCTGTGACCTGCTCCGCTAGGCGCTCCTCGCAGCCCTACAGTCCTGCAAGCGCGTGGCCATGGTCATCTCCCCCCCCCACGCAACACACCCAAGCATGCCTCCCCTTCGCCCTCCTTACCCCTCCCTCCTTCCTTCCTCTCCAACACCCTCCCCCTCTCCCCCCCCTGTCAGGCTACAAGCGCATGGCCATGGTCATATATAACGGAGTGCACTACGACGCGCTGGCGGGTGGGCCGCGTGTGCCGTACTGTGCCGTACTGTTACGCCGAATGCTGTGCTGCGGCGTGTGCCGTGCGATGCCTGCGTTGCGCATAGTGCTGGCGCTGTGAAGGTAGCGAGCGGGCCGTGCCGTGCACCAGTGCTGTGCGTCGCCGTCCGCTGCGGCATCAGTGCGCCGCTACCGCCCATCCCACCCGCCCACCGCGCCTCGCCCACCGCCACCCACACCACAACGCTCCTCACCGAACCCGCGTCCCCATCCGGCCCCTTCCGCCCCCCCCCCCCCGCAGTGGCCGCGAGCCCCCGCGCCAACCCGGATGAGGACGAGACCTCGTTCAACCCTCGCACCAAGAGGGGCAAGATGATCCTGGCGGCGGCCAAGCAGCTGGTGAGCTCACCGGGGGAGGATGCTGAGCCTGATCGCGTCTTGAGATCCAGGTTCAGATCCAGGTTCAGATCCAGGTCCAGATCTGACCCAAAGCTGCGCGATCTGCGGAGCCGCCCTTACCCCCGTCCCTCCGATGCCCCGCTCAGGTCCAGCTGGCTCACAAGGAGAGCGCCTTCCACGGCGCAACCGCCAAGAAGAAGCCAACCGCCACAACCGCCGCAACTGCCACAACCGCCGCAACCGCCTCGCCCAAGGGCAAGCCCGCCGCCAACGGCGCCGCTGTCAGCGGCGCGGCGGCGCCGGCAACGGCAGCTGGCGGCGCCGCCAAGCCGGCGGTCAAGCGGGTGTCGAAGCGGCCGCCGACGGCGGCTGGGGCGACCGCCGCCGCGGCGGCGGCGCCGACGGCACCGGCGGAGGAGGCGGAGGCGGCAGCCGCAGCGGCGGAGGTCGAGGTAGCGGCAACAGGGCCATCCGGGGACGAGCCAACCGCCGTGGCGCCAACGGCCAACGGCACGTCAACTGCCGCCGAGCCGACGGCGGCGGCGGCGGAAAGCGATGCGGCGGCAGCGGCGGAGGCGGAGGCGCCCGCCAAGCTGTCCAGCAAGCGCTCGGCGGCGACTGCCTCGACCACCGACGCCGCCGCCGCCGCCGCGGCGTCGCCGCGGCCCAGCGCCAAGCGCGTAGCGCGCGACTCGAACGACCACGACGGCGCCGCCGCCACCGCCGCCGCCGCCGTCGTTGATTCCAACGGCCCAGCGGCGGCGGCGCCGAGGGGGTCGTCAGCGGCGCCGGCCGCTGCGGCGGAGGCGGCTGGGCCGCCGGCGGCGGAGGTGGCGGCGGCGGCGCAGCTGCAGTGCAGCACGTGCGGTGACGAGGTGGCGGGCGCGGAGGCGGCGGCGGAGCATGCGCGGGCTACGGGGCACAAGGGCTTCGCCGCCAGCCCGCTGCCGCCGCCGCTGGGCACGCCGCGGCAGGCGGCGGCAGCCGCAGCGGCGGCGGACGCGGACGCGGAGGCGGATGGGGACGCGTAAGCGGCAGTGGGGGAACGAGGCGGAGGCGGAGGAGGCGGCGGGGGCCAAGCCGCTGGCCGCTGGCGGGCAGGCGAGGGCGCAGGCGCAGGCGGCGGCGGAGGGACTCCGGCACTTCGAGGTGCGCTTTCGCGGCTGCTGCTGAGGATGAGGATGCGGGTGCGGCTGCTGCTGTGGCGGCGGCACAGGCGGCGGCGGTGGTGCCGGCGGCGGCAACCGCTCGCCCGACAGCCGCCGCCGCCGGAGCCCCTCGTGGGCGCGGCCTCGCGGTTGGACATTGGAGGGGAGCTCGGCCGGGGCCGCACCGCAGGGCACAGTGGGGGCCCGGCAGCGCGTCCCGCGCAGAAGCGCTTCCCCCCCGCAGCGCCGCGCTTTGTAGCAACGGGACGAGGAGGGGCCAAGGCGTTGTGCAGCAGTCCGGTATCCGGGTCGGGCCCTGCAGGAGTGGGTGCGAGGGTGGGTGGGCAGCAGGGTCTGCGGGGTCCGCCGATTCGGGTGCCGCCCGCGGCGCGCCGTTGCAGGAAGGGACATGCGCTGGCGTTAAGCGGGAGTGCCGAGACCCGGGCCGGGGGTGGGGGTGCGGTGATCACGGCAGGAGCCCGCGCCTATGGGGAAGGGGTGAAGCGGACAGGGCAGGGGGCGCGGGCAGGGCAGGGGGGGCAGACGGGGCTGGGGAAGCGGACGGGGCGGGACGGCAGCAGGGCAGTTCGAGTGCGGGATGGGGGGGTCGGGACCTGCGGTCATGCCCTCCGAATAAAGGCGCAGGCGGGGCCGAGGGCCTTGAGCCCTGGGAGGAGCGGCTGGGACCCCTACCGTGGTTGGCGTCTAGGTCATTCGGCATCGGACGCGGCACGCGTTTGGAGGAGTCCCAAGACGAGAAGAGTTTGTGAAGTGTATGGCCCAGGAGGGGAGGGCCTCTGCAACTTTTGACCCCATCCTGTTCCCGGGGTCACAGACACACCCTGCAATGGCCCTTGGGTGCAGTCCCCGTCAGTCCACACGCAGCAAGGCTGAGGGTTACGACTTACGAGCACTCCAGCGGAGTGGTATGCGCCCGTACGCGCAGTTGAGGCTGCAGGTGGAAGCGACTGAGCACGGCTTGGGCCCAAAGACCATGGGTTATTCGAGTGCATGCCGAGGGTCTGAGGGGCTACTTGGTGAACCATGATCACTTCTGCCTGGTCCGCAGGTGTACTGTACGTGTTAAGGTGATGAGTGAGACCGTCTAGCTCGGCTGTTGTGGCGTGGCTCAGCTAGCGTACTGCTTGGGCGGGGCGGGCGGGCGGCCGGGCGGGTAGGGGCTCGGCAGCCGTCAGCAGCCATGTCAGTGCAAAGTCTGGTCCCGGGCCAGGTACCTGACTGTTTTGTGGCCGCGGCTTCCACAATGCTCTTGGAGTACGTGGCGCCATGTTGGGCTAAATTGCAAACGTCACGCGCAAAGGCCGGAATAATCCCGAACGGACTTGGCGTTTCGGGGGACGACGCCGTATTGAGCAACAAACACAGGCAACGGACATCCGGACCCAGACGCAAAAGGCCACTCCGTCTATCTACATGTACATTTGTCTCAGCGAGAAGCAGACGGTCTTGTTAGGGCTTAAAAGGTTGACAAGTCACTCACTCACGCCCAACCCGCGCCTCCTTCCAGAGGCCCCGGCACTGATGCCCCACCAACTCCCTGAGCGTGTCTTGTTAGCGTGAAAGACTGCTTGTTCTGTTCGGGCACACCTTCATGACAGTGGAAGTCTTACAGCCGGTGACCTCCATTCTATGGACATATGCGGTCTGCATGGTTCTCCAGGTAAGGGTCCGACGGGCAAGCTTGCGGTAAAACGCGCCAGGCGCGACAATGGGCGGCATGAAACCTAGGTTTATCACCAAACGCTCGAAACCTGGCGCGCTTGCCCCACAGGTCGCGCTCTCGGCATGGTTCCTGCGGTTGCTCCTGCGGCGGCTTCGCGAGCCACCGCAGGCCCCGGCTACTGTACACGCTTACGTGGTCTCGGTCGACACGCCCCTGTGCTCCTCCCCAAGCCCCCGCTCGCGGCTCGTCGCCGCACGCGACAGCGCCCTCGACGCGCCCCCCCTCGCGGCGCCGACATGCCTTGCTTCAAGCTCCGCGCCTGAGGCCCCGGCTGAATCCCCGAGGCCCCCCTGGAGCGCGTCCAGCTCCCAGTGGGACCTGCCGGGGCACAGCAGCTGCGCCAGCCTTAGTCATAGCCAGCTCCCGACCGCCACCACCACGTCAGCCCGCTCGTCCATGGAAACCACCCTCCAACGCTCCTTTGACCGGACCGGACTGCTGCACAGTCCGGACTCCGGACTGCCAGCCTGCGCCTCCCTGCCCGGCTCCTGCGGCGGGACGCCCAGGGCGGGCCTGGCGGCGTGGCGCGCGGCCGCCGCCTCGGCTTCCTTCACAGAGGGCCACACCGGCGCCGCGACGTGGCAAGCCGCAGCCCCCACGAACCCACGTTCCAGACGCCACGGCGTCATGCTGAGCGCGGCGCTGGCGGCGGCGGCGGCGGGCCGCACCCCTTCATCTTCCAGGGGATCCCTCGACAGTGCCGCCAGCGCCTATACCGCACCGACCGCGCACGCCTCCTGGGTTGCTAGCGCCAAGCCGCGCCCCGGCGCGGGCCGTCTGTCGCTCGACTTGGCGGCCCGGCAGGAACTGGGGGCAACGCCTGCGTGGTGTGTCTCGGCTGCCCGAGACAGGGAGGCCGCGCTAGCTCGGCTCAGGCGGGACCGGTGGGCTGAGGAGGACGCGTCGATACCAGAGTAGCTAGAAGGGCCCTTGGCAGAGAGGCGAGAGGGGTGTGAAACAGCGCGCTCTGGGCTGGAGTTGAAGGGCTACCGGTACAGGCAGGGGTGCTTTCTACAAGGCCCGCCTCAACCGACTGTTGCTTGGGGGCTCCAGGGTCGGCACCCGTCTGGAGGCCTTGTGGGGGGCCAGCATTATAATGCAGGCGGCCACAAGGGGCTGAGAGAGAGTGGAGCGAAGGCATCGTTGTTGCTCTGTGTTGTGCTTGATGTACGGCCGGTGAGGGCCGAAAGGAGGCTGAGACTAGGACCCGTTTCTCTTGGCGAGGGATTCTATTAGGGCTGTTGATGGTGCACTTGCATGCTTGGCCAGTCCTGTGGCTTCAACTTGCACGGGACTCTGCAGTGTGCACCGTATGTTAGACACGGGCTAATACTTGTGTACCTGATAATGTCCGCTGAATCCGCTTGGGCTGGATCGAAGCCACCTGGTCTGCGCCGTACACTTGTGTACCGTACGTATCCTTATGAGCGTACGGAGGGGTGCTCTTTCCTTGACGCAGCTAGGCTGGCGGGTTGACGAGGGGCCTCCATGGGGTGTGGCGTAGCTCGAGAGTGGATCCAGCTGCACTCCCCTTCCTGAGGGTTGGCCTAGGCTCACGCCAGGGAACCCCCTGATGGACAGGGCAGGCGCGGCGGGCGCGGCACACGGCTCAGGACGGGGGCGGCGCAGTGATTATGGTTTGGAAGCAACACGTTTGATGAGGCGCCAGGGGGGGTGAAAGAAGTCATGTGGGGGGTCAATGCAATGTGGGGGGTACCGTACACTGCTATGACCTCCGTCGCGCGCGCAACGTCGATGTGGTGAGGAACAAAGAATCTTGTGGTATCCTCGGTGGCAGCCATGGCGTATGGTTGCCGTGCTGCCTCTATCTCAAGCAGCCTGCGATTTAGCGTGGCGCGGTTTCATACCTCGTACAACCTAGCGCATGGCCGCGCTACCCTTACTTGCGGCTGCAACTGATGCGCGGTTTACAAGGGTCAAGATGGCACCTGCATTATCTCACATCCAACCAAGATGAGGCATGGAGTGGATTGCTTACGGACTGGCACGCCGGCTGTGTGATACCATCCTACCGTGCTGCTCGGTGGACGGACCCGGGAGGCGGCCCGCTGCGGCTGCTGGGTGTGGTCCGGATCTCACGCGGGGCGGGCCCTGGCGGGCCGTTCACCTGCCTGGGCACACAATACACTAGGGGCTATTATAGACAACGGGGCGTAGTGCCGCGATGTTTGGCGTCGCACAATAAACTAGGGGCCCCCTGCAGCCCGGCAACATGGTGAACGCGTCCGTTTGGACAGGGCAGGAGTACAGGGCGAGCGGGAGGGGCTTGCGCGGGGAATGGTATGCGTTAGGGACGTTAGGTTTGTACTCGCGAAGGGCATGGACTGAGAGGCACGATGGCTGTCAAGTACTCCGGGCGCTGTGGTTTGACATGGACCACAGGCTGCTGTACGTTGAGCTGTCCTCGGCGTCTGCAAGAAGGCCCCTGCCCCCACTATAATGAAAAGAGCCCATGCGGAAGCAGTGAGCCCCGCGGCAGGCCCCTGCCCAAGCCACTCATACATTGGCGAGGTTGCGAGGCAGCGAGGAGACGGAAAGAGCGGGCGGTCGAAGACAAGAACAGCTTGGCGGAGAGCCTGATACTGTCAGTCCGCACCCGGGCGAGCAGGGGGGCGACCTGGTGGCACGGGCGTATGACCTGAACAACAATACAACGTACGTGCGTGGGCTGAGGCAGAGGGAGGCCTGGGCTAGCGTAGGCTTACAAGCGGTATAAGCGCGCATGAGGAGCTAGCGAACCACTGCAGCTAAGCGGCAGAAACCACTGAGGTAGGGGAGGGGGCGACGGGGCGGGGGGCGGGGAGCTGTGTTCCACGCGTGGGGCGCGAAACCGCGGCGGGCGGCGGGCCGAGCGCCTGAGCCGTCCTTCAAGCTATTGCTACACCTTTCCGCAAGGCAACATTGTCGCGAGCAGCACCCGGCATAGGCACAAGCGAGCGCAAAGGTACCCCCAAAACAGGGCTTAAGTGTGAGATGAGGCCCGTGGCCCTCGTGCACATCTCCGAGTCGAGTCGAGTCCTAGTACAATTATTTGGCTCAATCTGACGCAGCTAAACGCAGCGACACGCTGCAACACAGCGCCACGACGCCAATTGCTAAATCCTCCTTCGTAGCTTGCTTATCGTTGTCGCACTGGCGCTGACTCGCCGCGACCAGCCGCTGCTTCTCTTTCAGACCTTTCGGACATTAACATAGGTGTAGCAGCTCTCAAGCGACTTATTTGCAGGGGCTATTGTCAAGCAAGTGGGTTTTCCCTCGACTGGCCAATACTCAGGCCGAGTGGTACTTGGTGTTCTGATGAGGCTGCTGCGGAAGCCTTGACGGCAGTCAGTCGTGCGCGCTCAACCAGCTGGCGGAATGGCACCGCGAATGGCACCGAACTCCCCGCCGCTGAAAGGCCTCCGCGGCTGGCTCGCTCGTGTCAAGGAGGTGCTTGTGGTGAGTGCTCCCTGCCATCCTCGCTGACATGTGCAAAACCGCGTGAGAGGATGGCTTACCAATGAACGTGCCCCGCGCGCCACTACCTCTCCGCAGGGGCTCCCCGCAGTCGTGCGCAGTAGTCCAAGTATCCTGCTTTGGGCGCTCCTGGTCCTGGGGGTGCTGTGTGGCGTGGGCGTGTGGGCGGTATCGCACGCGGCTAACCAGGAGGCGGACCGGGCAAAGGTGGGCGGGGGCAGGCAGGGGCACCCTGACCTGGGGCGAGAGGGGACAGGGGGTGTGTATGTGTGGGGAGGGGGGCGGCCGAAGGAAGAGGTAAGGCCAAGCCCACGGTTTGGCGCACACAGCCTCGCACGCTCAGTCATACAGTTGTCCGTTTCTGCTGCCGACCGCGCCCATCCATGTTGCGACAGCCACTTGTAGTCGACCGAACTGGACCTTAGGGCCCCCCTGAAGCTTTGTTGTTGTTGTTGCCTGAAACTACCAGCAAGGTTTAGCATACTCGCTATCGGGGCCTGCACATCGGCGGTTCAAAGTGACCGCTGAGACAAGCGCGACAACCCGTTAGCATGCGTGCCATGGCGCAAAGCTACAGGCGCGTAGCTTCAAGCGCGGTTGCGGGGTGCAGAATCTTACGAAGCGGCCCGACTCGGGGGGGGGGGGCCTCGGGGCCCGAGCCCTCCCCCCAATGCCCCCCGCCTTTCCCCAGCCGCCCTCGTCCCCAGCCTTTCTAGAGGAGATGACAGCCCGCTTGCCCCCTCCCGCAGGCGACCGCCACCCAGCTCGCGTCCCACGTCGCATCATGGTACCAGACACGTTTGTACGGCACCTTTGCGCCCGCGGCCGCGCTTACGGCCCTCGTGAAGAACAACCCTTCGTGGAACGCCAGTAGCACTCTGTTCCAGTCCCTGGCGCCGGCGATAGCGGCAGTGGTGAGAGCAATGGCATTACAGGTCTTCGGGTGATGGGCAGGCTTTGGCTTTTTGTAGTTTGGTTTGGCCTGGGCGCCTGCTGGATTTCGCCTAGGAAGCATGCAAGGGGTCCCCTGCCGGCGTTCAGCTGCCGTGCACCCCGCTGGAGTCCCTCATTGTAGCCACCGAGGGCTGCCGGTCAGTCGCCCAGCGCGGGGAAAGCAGGGACCATGGGACACCAGAGTCGGGTTGACGTTAGGGTGCTGCCTTGAGCCCCGCCGGTCCCTTCCCGCCTCAGGTCCCCGGTGCGCTCCACTCGCTGCAACTCATCCCAGCAGGTGGGTGTGCGCCGGCGAGCAAGGAAACCGTAGAGAGCTACAAACTCTCACTGCTGGATACTGGACAGGCATTGGCGTCCTGTCTTAACGGCAGCGCCCTCGGTGCCGTGCAGGGGTGATACGGCAGGCGTACCCGCCTGCAGCCGGCGCCTACATCACTGGCCTCGACATCCTAGGACGTGGGTGTTCGCAACCGGCCTGCCGAGCGGTATCTAGCGCTTGGCGGTGTTAGCCTGGCGCCTGCACGTCCCCGCCCCGTCCTTGACTGCTCTCCCTTTGCCGCCATTGCTCGCAGTCCCCCCGTCCCCCATTGCAAAGGCCGTCGAACGCAGCGTTGCTCAAGACGATCTGTCCCTGGACGGACCCATAACCTTCGAGGATGACGGCAGTCCTGTGGGATACGCTGGGCGGTCCATGTTATTCGTACGTAGGGCCGTACACTTGCCGGCCAATGGCACCGCTGACGACTGGGGTTTGCCAGGTATGTGGCTTGGTAAGAGAGTGCTCAGCCCCGGGGAGTGCCGGAGCTAGCGTGCAAGAGCAGGGCTGCATAGGCTATCAGTAGTGGTTTGCTGCTCGGCCTCTTTCGCTGCCATTGGCCGTAACTCGGGCCCAATGGCCCCTCAGCGCAAGACGAGCGCAAGACGAGCGCAAATCCGGTGCTGTCCGCCTTGAGCTCATCACCGGACCTGGCCCCATTCCTCGCAACCTCAACTTTGCAGATTCGCCAAACCCCAAGTGCGGAGCCCCGTGCGGCTACAACAGTACCACGGGCACCAAGTTTTGGGGCTTTGTGAGTGCGGGGCTGTAGGGCTGTGTTACCCCAGGTTACAAGTCATGCCAAACAACATTATGACCCGCGGCAGCCGCTTTTCCACGGGTGCCGATGCGCTCTCTTCGAAGCTTCATTCCACTGTAAGGTTTCCCATGTATGATGACACGTGCACTGGTACACGCACCCCCGCGCAGGTGGTGGCTGTCTTCTACATGGATGCCCTCGAGGTAACGGCCGAGTCCCCTTTGGGCATGCTCAAAAACCACCACTACCTCTTCACACTCACGGCGCCGCCGCCAGACTCGGGCGAGGCCGGCGCTGATATCATTGTCGCGAGGTGCGCCGCCTGCTCTGTCAGTGCCTTTCCGCGTAGCGCAGCCCATGCTTTGGACAGCCCCGCATGCCAGTCACCCGCCGATCATGCCTCCTCCCCCTTGTGTTGTCCGTGTTACGTACCTGACAGCGTCCCCGTCCCCAACTTTGGCCCCCAGCCATCTTCATGACCGGACATTGGTTGACCCCGTGAGAGTGGCGGTGCCTCTGCTGGACATGCAGGTGCGTGGGGAAATGCATGTGCTGACGGGGTCGGGTGGGACCTTTGGGGGGGCAGCCATGGCGAGCCAGCCATGCTTACCTCCTCGTGCACGGTGTGACCTCGCTCCCCCCTGTGTGCATGCCCCGCCTGCTGCAGTGGGTGCTGAGCGTCTGCAAGGAGAATGGCACCTGGTGGCCCGCCTGGTACCCCGGTGCCGTTGTGGGGGTGGTGGTTGCGGCCATCATTGTGGCGGCCCTCGTCTTTGCAGTGCTGGTATCGAGGTGGGCAGGGGTGGACTTGGCACCAGACAAGGTCGTCAGGACCCTGCACCCGACCGTGTTGGTGGAAGAGGTTGCCACCAGCTGTACAGCACTACTGGCCCTTACCGTATCCATTTGATGGACGTGCACCTGTTTCCTCCCCCTCAGGCAGCGCAACCGCATGCTCCTGCGCATGCTGCTGCCCCGGGAGCTGCTGGACGGGCTCAAGGCGCAGGACGCACTGCAGCACGCACGGGAGGTGGACGGAGGTGAGCGGAAGGGGTGTTGGCGGTCGAGGAAGGGCTTCCATCCCCCAAGCATGACACCCACACCACCCTCCTCGCTCGCGCTGCTCCCTTCCCCTCCCCAGCTGACACCCCCGCGGACGTGCTGTCTGGCGTGCTGTCGTGCCTGCTGCTGGGGGAGGCTCCGGACCTGAGGGACGTGGTGCTCCTGCGCACCGTGCTGCACCAGGGCAGGTGGGAGCGGGGCGGACGCTGTGCTGCTAAGGGTCAGGACCACTGTAGGGCCTCGCTCCTGAC
This sequence comes from Edaphochlamys debaryana, assembly GCA_016858145.1. Classification (NCBI taxonomy): domain Eukaryota; kingdom Viridiplantae; phylum Chlorophyta; class Chlorophyceae; order Chlamydomonadales; genus Edaphochlamys; species Edaphochlamys debaryana. The sequence goes on from JAEHOE010000110.1 coordinate 155,643, forward strand.
AATGCTCTGCCCTTCACCCCACTCACCGCCATAGGGACGTGTACCGGCCCTTCAACCTGGGGGGCAAGATCAAGGCCGCCAACCTGGACGTGAGTAGGGGGCAGGCATGGGGAGAAGGGGAAAAGGTGTGGGTCTCGAGGGCAAGGCATGGGGAGGAGGCAGCCAACCCTGTTGGGCACGAGACATGCATTGGTACTCCTTGCCACTCACGCTGCTTGCCCTTTACCCGGCCCCACAGAGTGATGTGGCTGGGGCCCTGATGGCGCAGCTTGGGGGCTCGAACTCGGACCCTGGCGGCTTGGGCGGCGCGGATGCCGAGAAGCCTTCCGCTGGGTTCCCCGGGCGCGACCCACGCGGCTACCACCGCTCTCGCTCCCACCTCACTCTCCTGCTTTCCAGCAGCACGTTCAGCTCCCAGAGCGAGCTGGCCCCACTCCAGCCCGAGCCCTGCCGCGCCAGGCGGCCCTCGCTGCTGGCCCAGCAGCCGTCCAAGGACCTGACGCCCATGCAGCGCGGCCTCGCCTTCCTGCTCTCGGACGTCGCGGCCTCGACAACGTCCACCTCTCAGGGCCCTGCAGAGCCCTCGGGTCCCCTGGCCGCGTTCGGATCGGTGGCGCTCCACGTGGACCGCGCGACGGCCAGGAGCCCCCAAGTGTCAACGCTCAGGCACTTTGTCGCCAGCGGCGTGGCCGCGGGCACAGCCACACAGCCGCAGGTGGAGCTGCAGCCCGGGGGCCCCGGCGCTGCGGCGTTCATGCACGGCGGCCGCAGCAACCGCTCGGTGTCGGGCATGCTGCAGCGCATGGGGTCGCTGACGCTGAGCAACGCGGAGCGGGGCTCGCCGAGTCAGCAGGGCGCCGGGCGATGCCTCACCACGCACAACCTTGCTACCGCCGAAATGGACGAGGACGGCCTTGAGAGCTCGGCCAGCCGGAGGGGTGGTGCAAGTAGCCCCGGGCCTGGTGGTGCTCAGCACGATGGCCTCTTCGCCACCATTGACAACAGCGACGTGGAGAGGAGCATGGACAGGAAGTGTGCACGGACTGATTCCGAGGTTGTGGACGGCGCACTCAACACCATGGTGGACACCTACGGTGGCATGAGCGGTACCTTTGGAAGCAGCCACATGGGCGGCGCGCTGAGCAGCCAGGGCGGCCGCCTGCGCTTGGGTGTGGGGCCGGGCTCAAGGCTGCTCAGCACACGGAACACAAGCCTCAGCACCAGCACAATGTGTGCCACTGCCCTGGGCACGCTCCCCAACGCACTCAGTGTGCCTGCGCCTACCTCGCGTCCAGGCAGTGGCCGCCGGGCTGTAGCAAGTGCCAACCCAGCACTTGCGGTGGACGCCAATGCGTTGGCCGCCTCGGAGCTGCCTTCCACTACAGCGCGAGTGCTGGCAGGCCTTGACTCTTCTTGTGGGGGCACTGCGAGACTGAACAGTGTGGACAACTGCGTGCTGCCCGAGAAGGGGCTGGACAGAGAGGCGCAGCAAGGCCATGCCTACACCCCACCAGCACCAATCCTTGACGAGGTACGAGGGAACACATGATAAATCAGTGCTGTAAAGGGCTCTTTGCCATAACACTAGCTGTGGGTTGAAGCCTTTATGCCCTGCTCTGCAAGCTTGTAGGATGCAAACCTCTTCTTCATTTGTTAGCGCAAGCCCCTACCCTGCCAGAGTAGTGCCCCTTCCCAGGAAGCATGGACTCCGTGACGAAGCACTACGCTCTGAGTGCGTTCCATGCTCCCTTACCCCAGGTGGAGTCGCTCCTGGCCGTGGCTGCCTCCCCGGGGCAGTGGCAGTTCAACATGTTCCAGCTGGCCGAGGCCTCGGGGGGCCATGCGCTGTCGACCCTGGGGTTCTTCCTGTGCGTCAAGGAGGGCCTGGTGTCCCGCTTCGGCCTCAAGCCCACCACCCTGGCCCGCCTGCTCCGCACCCTGGAGGCGGGCTACACCGACAACCCCTACCACAACGCCACGCACGCGGCGGACGTGCTGCGCTCGCTGCACGTGCTGCTGATGGGCGCCCGGCTGACGGACCACTACCTGGACCCCCTGGGGCTGCTGGCGGCATACATAGCGGCGGTGAGCTTTTGCACCACCAGGGCCAGGGCCGCAGGGCTCACCAACAACATTGCTCAGCCATTACTCCCGGCCGTGAACCCTACTCATGGGGCTCCTCCCCATTCCTGCCTGGCCCCTGCAGATCGTCCACGACCTGGGCCACCCCGGCCTGACCGGGGACTTCCTGGTGGCCACCTCGGCGCCCCTGGCCCTGCGCTACAACGACAAGTCCCCCCTGGAGTCGCACCACGCCTCTGCCGCCTTCACGCTGATAGCAGAGCGGCCAGAGCTGGACGCGCTGGCGCCGCTCAGCAAGGAGCAGCGGTCGGCGCTAAGGAAGATGGTGGGTGGATGGGCGCACGCTGGGGAGGGCAGCAAGGAGAGCGGACTGGGCGATGCTTACACGCACACGAGCACTCTCCGCTGCCCCTTCCCTCCTCCCCCAGGTGATCGACCTGGTCCTGGGCACCGACATGAAGCAGCACTTCGCCATGATAGCGCAATACAAGGCGGTGCGGAGGCCCGTTCGAGAGTGCAGCATGTCACACGGCAGGGGCAGCAGGTGTGTGCTCGTTTGGTAGGCGACTCATCACCGCTGGCGGTGTGCGCGGATAATCCGAGCGAGGGTCAACTAACGCAATTGCCCGCTGTTTGTTGCCCCTGCAGTGCGCAAGCGAGCACTTGTGGCGTTCCCCCACCAGCGGAGGCCAATGCAGCTGTGACCCCCGAGCCCCTGGACGACACCGAGCGGATGCTCAGCCTGCAGGTCAGCTGGGGCCGTGGGGTTACTTGCCGCTCTCCTTGACGGCTCGACAAACATTCAAGGATTGAGCTCAGTGCATCAGGGCTCAGCCCACTCGCTCCTCTGCGCTCCTGAGTCTGAACCGCGCCTTCGTTCAGTCCAGCAGCTGACTTCACCCACCTCTCCCTTCCCGAACCCCCCTTGTGTGTGTCCTCCCCCCCCCAGATGTGCCTCAAGGCCGCCGACCTGGGCCACCTGGGCTCGGAGCTGGAGGTGCACAAGCGCTGGCTGGCGGCCCTGGAGGAGGAGTTCTTCCTGCAGGGAGACAGGGAGAAGGCGCTGGGGCTGCCCATCAGCCCGCTCTTCGACCGCTCCAAGCAGGGGGCCAGCAAGAGCCAGGTGGGGCTACCCTCTTGAACCAAGCTTTCGGGTCACGGGTTCGGGAGGTCAGAAACGAGGGTTTCATCGGTCGGGTTTGGTTCATGCTCGCGCCCGCGACGCGCGGCCCTCCCCGCCCACTTCCCCGATCACATCATCCCTCCCACCCGCCTCCCCGCCCACCTGCCCGCCCTAACCAGGTGGGGTTTTTCGATTTTGTGGCTCTGCCGCTCATCCGGGCCCTGGGCGAGGCCTTCCTGGGCGCCCGGCCCATCCAGGCGTGCTTTGAGGCCAACTACGCCCACTGGAAGGAGGTGCAGGAGGCGCAGCAGGCGGGGTCGGGGCAGCCCTCGGCCGTGCCCCTGCCCAAGGTTTCGGCGGCCAAGGCGGCATCGGAAAAAACCTCCACCAATGGAGTTGCCGCTGCCGCCAACGCGGTGACGCCGGCCGCCGTCGATAATGTGTGTCCAGCAGGCAGGCATTGCCTGCACAGCGCAGCACAGCACAGCACAGCAGTGCGAATCCATGTGCAGTTGGCTTGAACTCCGTGGATCGCTCTGGGTGGCACGCCGCTTAAAGGCCGTTCTGCTACACCGTCTGGCACGCCTGGCACTGGGCCTGGCGCTGGGCACGAGGAGCCTTGACGTTAGGCTGCCGTGCCTACGGCGGGTCCAGGCCGCACCTGGGAGGATGCGCTTGGCCCCTCAAACAACTAGCGCCTGGTCGGACTGCAACTGCCAAGCTTGCGCAACATGACTTCAAGTGAAAAGGGCGGGGGCCACACGGCCCTCCAGCCGCCTGCGACCTGCTCGGAGCAGTCGCCACATTGCCGACAAGCGTGTAGGAAGGGGCACCGAAGGGGCACGGGGACGGAAGCGGAGCACGAGCAAGGAAGGGGCACGGGAGGGGTACGGGGCACGGAATGGGCACGGGGCACGGAAGGGGGGAACAAGCAAGGGGCGCGGAAAGGGCACGGGAGCGGAGGAGGAGAGTGATACAGCACCCGGTCATCGGGGTGTGCTGCCAAGAGCAGTGCCGGGCAACCTGTGTTTCTGCGCTTTGTTTCTATCTATGCTGGTAGTCGAGAGGGCTTTGGGGAGATACCTCCGACGAGAAGGACCCCGAGGGAATCCCAGGTGATGCCGCGCCGCGCGGTGCAGTGCAGGACCCATGGCTGCGCGAAGGGACGGCAAGCAGGATCTCCCCGTGCACGCGGGGTGGGCGAAAGGGTCTGCTGTTTAGCGTGGGACAACACAGCCCGTTCGGCTGGGGGGCGTTGGGGCTGCGACAAGGCGTTTTAATGTACTTGTGTGCTAGCAGTGCGAAATAAAGCTTACTGAGCGTCTGCGCCAGACACTGCTTGGGGCATGATACCGGTAAGCCAGGTTAGGCTGCCCCGCGGGTAGGCAAGCCGTCGTAGCTTTTGGGCTTCAATCTCAGCCGTGTGAGGGACCGAGGAGCAGCTTGCAGACAGGGCTAAGCTCCCTGATGGGCGGTTGCCCCCGTACCGCATGACGACGGCTGACGTTGATTTGTTGCCTGTATGAGGCCGTTAAGAGTGAGTGCAGTGAGGGCAAGGGGATATCAGGGCGTAGTTGTTCCAACGACTTACCCCGCCCGTGACGTTCAACTTGTCAAATGGCAACTCAGCTCTTGAGTTTGCCTTACGGACTCCTCTGGCTGGAGGAGCGCCCCCGTCTGTTGCGTCCGTCGTCTGTTGCGTCCGTCATCGTTGACGGCGTGCAGACCTAGTCACCTCGCTCGAGCCAGTCCCACGCGGGGATGACCGGAGCGTCGGGCGACATCTTCGCCAGCTCATCCTGCAGCTTCTTGCGCAAAGACTCCGGCTTAATCGCCAGAAGCGCCCAGGCCTGGACAGGGTCCTGCGCCAGCTGACGCGAAGCCAAACGGACGCTGAGCTGCATATTCGCCACGCGGTCAGTAATGTATTGCCCCAGAGTGACGTTAGCCGTCTGAGCGTTCACCCGTGTCAGTTCGGGGAACGCGACCACGTTATTCGGGTCGGGCAGCGCGGTCTCGCGGCCAGAGGCCGGTTGCGAAGCCGCGGGCTGCGACACGAGCCCCAGAAGCTGCGCCAGCGCCTTCAGCTGTTCCGGGTCGGTCGGCAGCACGAACGGAGGAGGAGGGCTTTCGGCGCGGCGCGTGGACGGGAACCAGTCGGTCGAATGGGCGCAGTGGGACGAGTTCGTGCGCCATCTGCGCACGCTCGGCGCCATGTGGCAGGCTTCCGCCGCTGCCACCCCTGCGGGTGGCTCCGGCGCTAGCGCTTTGCAGCCTCAGGCGCCTGCTACGGATCGGGGTAGGTCCCGGCAGCGGGGGGGCTCTTCGGCGCGCCGCTGGCTCCAGACTGAGCTCGCGTCGTCCGAGGAGGACCCTTTCATCGCGGCTGTGGGCCGGCTGCTCGGCCGCCGCGAGCGCTTCGACTCTCTGGAGGCCATGCTGACCTTCATCGACGAGCTTAAGCGAGTGCACCTGGCGACGCTCCCTGAGCGTTTCTGGATCGCATATGCATACCATCACCTGCCAGGCAAGCTGAAGGCACTGCGCACAAGCCCCACCCGGCCGCTTCCCCCGCTGGGCCGGCGCATTCGGCGCCCAAGTCGCACGGCACGCCTAACCCGCCGGCTCACGGCGAGTGGGGCGTGTTCATCAAGGGGCAGTCCTTTGAGGATCGGCGCACGCTAGAGGCGGCGCGCAAGTGCCCGCTCTGCAAGGAGGACGCGCATGCTGGTGGGCTCCCTTCGTGCCCCGAGCGCTTCAAGCGCCACAAGCTGGGCGAGTTCGGCTTCCACCCGCGGAAGCCGAGGCCTACCTAGGGGTTTGCGCCCAGTGATGGGGTGGGCATAGCCCCGCTGGGTGTTGTGATGGTGGCCGCGTTGGACGCGCCCCAATCGGTTGCGCTGGGCGCGCCCTGTGAGAGGTTAGGTGGACTTGTGCTGGCTGGGCCGCATGACTCGCATCTGACTTCCGTTGTTGGCACCTCCACTTCTGGTGTTGAGGTTACTGCTTGCGCAGTTGGTGGTAGCGGTGTTCCGCCTTTGGAAGGTGTGTCACTTTTGGATCTGGCTTTGGCTGAGGGACGAACTGGTGGTTCGTGTGTGAGCGAGCCCCTGTCGCCTGTGAAGGCTTCAGAGGGTGCTGTGATGTTGCGGCCTTGCCTTGCGGCTGGCCTGGTGTCGGTGCGTCAGGGTCTCTGCAACCCTAAGGTTGGCTCTTCGGTGCCCCTCGTGCCTGACCCTTTGCCTTCACGTCGCTCGCACGCGGCTCTTTTGCCGTCCGAATTTCAGCTGTTGCAGCAACTGTCTGGTCGCCACTTCACATGGGATGCGTGCGCCGACGGCCCTGCCTCAGCTCTGTGCCCGAAATTCAGCCAGCCAGCGCAGTTTGTACGTGAGGACTGCTCTGGACACCATGTCTTTGTGCAACCTCCGTACGCGCAAGTTGGGTCGTACCTGGAGCACTACTTAGCCTGCAAGGCTCTGGCTCCTGGCACTACGTCTGCAGGCTTCCTGCTCCCCAAGCGTGAGTCGGCCTCTTGGCGCCCTTTGCTTGCTGGGATGCGGCTGCTGCACACGTATCACCCCCACTACCGTTTGCTGCACTTGAGTGACCAGCGAACTTGGGGGCTGCCGTTCCATCTGGAGTTTTGGTATGACCCTCCAGCTGAGCCCTTGCCTGACTCAGATCTCCCTGCCTCTGCTGAGCCCTTGCCTTTCACGGTTTCCAAGGGCCTCACTATGCAGTTCCAGGGTGCTGTGGCTAAGGCACCGGCTTCTTTGCTGATCGACACTGGCTGCCAAGCAGCTCACCTACTCTCTGCTGGCTTCATGCGGCGCATTGGGCTCACCATTGACCCTGTGCCGGCCGGCTCGACTACCCCGCACGTAACGTTGGGGGATGGGAGTCAGGTGCCTGCTGTTGGACTTGCCACTGTTCCCGTCAGAGTTCAGGGTTACAAAGCTCGGTTGCAATGCTTGGTCGTTGACCTTGCCTCCGGCTTTGATCTGATCCTGGGAGAGCCCTGGATTGCACGCGTGGGAGCGCGTTTGGACTTGTGGGATGGGCGTGCTACGCTTCTGTCCCTCACTCCTCGTGTCTCTCTCCGCTCTGACGTGTTTCCAACGCCTCTGCCGCATCCTGCGCAGCTAGCCCTGCTGCAGACTGCCCGTGAGGGTGACGAGTTATTACTCTGTCTGGTGACGTTGGTGTCGTCGCCCGACATGGACCCCATGGCACCCGTGGCTTCAGAGACCTTAACTTCTGAGGTTGCTTCCCCTGTGGCCCCACCTACCTCTTTTGAGGCTACGGTGCGTGCTGTGGTGCCTGGTGAGTCCCCGGATGAGCTACGGTTGCGGGCCTTGTTGCTGGAGAAGCGCAAGTTGTTCCCCGATGACCTGCCCGCTCGTGTTGCCACCATCGATAGGCAGTTGCCTCTGGCAATTCCTTTAGTTCCCAGCGCTCAACCTCCTGCCCAGAAGCTTTTCCGCTATTCTATAGCAGAGCAGGAGGAGATGAAGCGTCAGGTGGCTGAGCAACTGGAGAAGGGTCTCATCCACCCTTCGTCCTCGCCCTACGGGGCCCCTGTGCTCTTTGTACGCAAGAAAACGGGTGAGCTGCGCATGTGTATCGATTATCGCGCGCTCAATCGCATAATGGTGAAGAACCGCTTCCCGTTGCCCCGTATTGATGACATCTTAGACCGCCTGTCAGGGGCTAAGGTGTTCTCAGGGCTAGATCTCATGCAGGCCTATCACCAGATAGCCTTGCATCCCGAGGAGCGAGAACGCACTGCTTTTCGCACCCCTTTCGGTCATTACGAGTACCGGGTGCTGCCTTTTGGCCTTTCAAATGCCCCAGGCATTTTCCAGTCAGCCATGAACAGACTGACCTCTGATTTGCCCTTCGTTGTATGTTATCTTGATGACATTCTCATCTTCTCACGCACCCCCTCGGAGCATGTGTCTCATGTTGCCACAGTGCTTGAGAGGCTGGAGCGAGCAGACCACTACTGCAAGCTCAAAAAGTGCGAGTTCTTCAAATCTCAGGTGTCCTACCTTGGCCACGTTATCTCTGCTGATGGCGTGCGGCCGGACCCTGCAAAAGTGGCAGTGGTACGTGATTGGCCCTTGCCCCGTGATGTGCACGCTCTGCGTGGGTTTCTGGGCTTGGCCACGTACTTTAGCAAGCACATCAAGTCGTTTGCTAAGCTTGCAGCTCCACTCACGGCCCTTTGCTCACCAAAGGTCCCTTGGCCTGCGGTTTTGCCTGAGCCTTGTATTGCTTCTTTTGAAGCTATCAAAACCGCCTTAACTTCAGCTCCAACGTTGGTTATTCCCAACCCCCGTGAGCCCTACCATGTAGAGGTCATCACAGACGCTTCCAACGTGGCGTTGGGCACTATCCTGACCCAAGATGGCAAGCCTGTGGCCTACGCTAGCCGCAAGCTTATCCCTGCTGAGCGCAACTACCAAACCAGTGAGAAAGAAATGCTTGCTGTTGTTTGGGCGCTCAAAACGTGGCGTTGCTACGTTGAGGGTGTGCCTTTTACTGTGGTCACTGACCACGCTCCTAACACCTGGCTTAAAACCCAAGCTCTGCTTTCTCGAAGGCAGGCACGGTGGTCTGAATTCTTGGAAAGCTTTGCGTTCGAGTGGCAGTATCGGTCTGGTAGGGGCAACCCTGCTGACCCGTTATCTCGCTTGCCGGGATACCTCAAATCGCCTCAGCTTGCCTTGATGAGGATTAGCGCCCAGCAGGCCCACACTGTGTGGTCTCGCTTACCTGGCGCCACCGCGGAGGCCAACGGCCCCAACCCTGATTTCGAGAGCAACTGTGTTGCGGGCTATGCCCAGGACCCTTGGTTTTCCGATGCCAGCAATGTTGCTGTGCTGTCGAAGCGTGGGAACCTTTGGTACCACGGCGAAGCAGTGGTGTTGCCTGACTATGCGTCATTGCGCACCAATGTACTTCGTTTGTGTCATGATAACCCAAGTGCTGGGCACCGGGGCGTGACTGGCACCATTGACTTGGTGCGTCGCCACTTCTGGTGGCCTCGTCTTCGTAAGGAGGTAGCCGCTTATGTGCGGTCCTGTGATTCTTGCCAGAGGGTAAAATCCTCTAACCGGCCTCCGGCTGGCAAGCTTATGCCTTTGGAAATCCCAGAGCGCAAGTGGTCCACTGTTACCATGGACTTTATCACAGATCTACCCCCTGATCCACGTGGCTACACCGCTATCCTGGTGTGCGTGGATAAGTTGACCAAAATGGCGCATTTTGCCCCTTGCAAGGGTGATTTAGACGCCATTGGCGCAGCTGAGCTGTTCGTCAATACAGTGGTGCGGTTGCATGGCTGGCCCACCTCTATTATTGGTGATCGTGATCCCAAGTGGACATCAGCGTTCTTTCGCTCGCTGATGGACCTCTATGATGTTGATCTCCACCTGTCTTCGTCCTATCATCCGGAATCGGATGGACAGACAGAGAGGAAACACCGTGACTTGGAGGATTTCCTCAGGCACTACTGTGCGGCCTCTCCGGCCACCTGGTCACGTTTTCTGGCCATGGCTGAGTTTGCCCTCAACAATGCAGTCAATGCATCTACTGGTAACTCGCCCTTTCGCCTTAACTACGGCTTTGAGCCCCTTACCCCTGCGGCCTTGTTGGCTCGCAAACTGGGGGGGGAGGAGGCGAGACGTCGCCGCCAATCGTTTGCTGCTGAGCATGGTTTGCTCAATGACTCTGCGGTGAAGTTTGACACTTCCATGCAGAAGGCCTTACAGCGTGCTAAGTGGTGCTTATCCGCTGCTCGTGACCGGCAGAAGCAAGTTGCTGATGCCAAGCGTTCTGACGCTGTGCCCCTTAAAGTTGGAGATCAGGTGCTTTTACGCACGACACACCTTAAGGTGTCTGGGCCACGTAAGCTGTTACCACGCTATGTGGGCCCCTTTGCTGTCTCAGAAGAGATCAATCCAGTTGCTTACCGCCTGGATCTGCCTCCTGAGCTTCGGGTTCATAACGTCTTTCATACCTCTCTGTTGAGGCCCTACGTCACTGGAGGTCGGACTCAGATTGCTCCGCCCCCTATTGTGGTGGATGGCCACCTCGAATACAAGGTTGGGCGCATCATTAAGCACCGTGACGTTAAAGCTGGTACTCATGGCCACACGCGCGCAAACCGTTACTACCAAGTACGGTGGGTTGGCCTGGCTCCGTGCTATGACACGTGGGAGCCTGAGTCACATCTGACTCACTGCGCAGATCTTCTGCGTGCTTATTGGGACAAACAGCCCAATGCCAGTGCTGATGCACCTAAATGGCTTTACCCGGAGCGTCACAAGGCACAGAAGCGCCCTGTTCCTTTGCCTGAGGTGCTTCCGAGCCCTCATGCGACTACTAAGGCTGGTCGGTCCGTTCAGGCCCCAGTTCGTTTTGCTCTTATGCTCTCTTGCCTTGGTTGGGCCAGAGGAGACAGAGGTGCCTCACCTTTGACTCCCTAACCCAGAGGGTGGAAGCTCTGCTTCTACTGTCTGGCAGTCTTGCCAAGTCGCCTATGTTGGTCAGCCTGGTTGGCTTCTGATCAGGTTGGGGGGAGTGTAACGTACGCCTTACAGGCATGGCTTCTCCTAGGGCTCTGCCCTCCCGTATTCCCGTATTCTCTGGGCCCTTTGGGCCCAGGTGTGTGCATACGGCAGCTGTGCTGCCGTACTATCGGGCCTCGCCTATGGCTTGGTCTCCCTTATTCTTATCGGGGTCTTTAGACTCCACCAAGTACTGGACTAGCTCGTTACAGGGGGGTGAAGAAGTCAACAACTTGGCAGAGAGCTGGGGGCTCGGTGTGGCAGATGAAGGGCCAAGCGCCCAAGCCTCTGCCGGCATGTTGGCAGTGCGTATGATGGACGTGATGGTGGACGGGAGCACGGCAGCCCACTGGCAGTGTGAAAGGCCCTGGTAAGGCATCCACCCCTGGTAAGGCATCCACCCCACGTCCCGCCCGTTCACCCCGAGTCCGCATGCAGCGCTCTGCTAAAACGGCTTGGTGATGAGCAAAAACACAATAATGGCTTTTACAATCGACGTAACAGGTCCTTCCCTGGCCTGAGACGTATGGGGTGTGGGACAGCAGCATGCCTGCCGCCTGCCTGGACTGCTACAGTGCCTGGGTCCCAACAGTCGCCCCGGCCGCCCCGGCCGCCGTTGCCCGTTTCGCAAGCGACCGGGCAAGCCGCGCCCCCCCCCTCCCCACGCGAGTGTCTCCAAGTAGAACTAGGCGCATATGTCAAGCCGCTGCCCCTTCGCGAACTAGGAAAGGCGCCCGACTCCCGGGTTCCGGCATGGTTAAACCTAGGTAGGGCTGCCTGAGCACGTCGTCTCGCACGTAAACAGACCGGGCCTCGAGCAGGAGCTATCAAAGAAGCTGCCGCGGCGGGAGGGATGAAGCGAAGCCCGAAGGGCGCGCCTGACGATGGCTCTGCTAGGCTCGTCGGCCTTTATACTGCGCCGGAAGGTCTACTCACCGTTCTATGCACGGATGCATCGTCAAAGCGGGGATTTGAGCGTACGCGCTGTGCACACAGCCGAGCGAGTTACAAAGCACCCGCTGCGTTCCCGGCCATGAGGAAAGCCCTCAGCTATGTTTGCAGGTTGCGACAAACGCGGAGCGGTACCGTGGGCCACGGTACCGTGTCCGGAGTGCGATCAGAAGCAGTACTCCGCACAAGGTCGGAGAGCGAATGGCAGCGACCGCCACACACAGCTACGCAAAGACAGGCTTGGTTACACATACATTTCACGCCAAGTAGTCGCTCAGCAGAGACCTCCTCCTCCATAGCCCCGTTCAGCCGCGCAAGAGAGCACTCGGGCACACTGTTTTGCCACATTGCGAGGAGTCTCTTGACAGGCGTCACAACCTGCTCTTGATGGGCTGGGCCTAGTTCATCGCCTGACGCCATGGCCGAAACTCTGAGTCGCCTTCCTCCAAACTGGCTGTTGGCAGGCAGCGGGCAGTAGTGCCACTGTCCCAGAAGTAGTTAAGGGGCCGCTGCTCAGCAATGGCACGACAAGCTGAGGCGACCGCAAAGAGCCGCGGCAAGTTTGCCGTTTTCAAGGAGTCCCTGTCGGTAAGTTGCTCATGCTGGAGAGATCTCCGGGAGCGTGGTTCGGCTTTCCTGGGTACGCTCACAATCGTGCCGTTGAGGCGCTCGCGCACCCGTCCAGCTTTGCGTTACCCCCGTCTGGTGGCTTGGCCTTTCCCGCGATCAAGCAGACGCGCCATTGCTAGCGTGAACGTCAGCGTCAGGGGAGCCGGACTGGCCCGAAAGGGGCCGAAAGCTTAGTCACTGACTCCTTCCCGTTGGACTCATCAACATGCAGGGTCTGGCAGCGGTCGTGCGGAGCAGCCCGACCACCCTACTGTGGCCATTGCTGGTCTTGGCCGTGCTGTGCGGCGTGGGCGTGTGGGCGGTGTCCTATGCTGCTAGCCAAGAGGCGGACCGGGCAAAGGTGCGGTCTGGAGGGGTCTGGAGGGGTTCGGTGCGGACTACTGGAGGGCTGTGGAGACAGCACCGGAGGGTGGGGAGCTTGCTGTAGGCCAAGGGCCCCACCCAGCGCACGCAGCTCTTTTGGCAGGCAGGATTGGCATGCTCGCGCAGGCGTGAGGCCCCAACGAAGGTCCTCCCCGCTGGGCCTCCCGGCACGGCAGCCACTGCCAGGGGTCACTGGCACACCCGTGTCACTGCACTCCTGCCGGACGCTTTTGCTGGGGCTTGCCCCACACCTCCGCTGCACCCGCCACCCCGTTTTGGGCCCGTGCAGGACCATGCCATTCGACTGGCTTCGGACGTTGCAGCGTGGTACCAGGCGCGCCTCTACTCTGCGTTCGCGCCCGCGGCCGTGTTGGCGGCTATGGTGGAGAACAACCCCCAGTACAACACCAGCCAGCTGCTGCTGCAGTACCTGGCGCCGGCGCTGATGGCAGCGGTGAGGGCGCAACACGTAACGCGGTGACTGCCTTGACTGGGCCCAGGCGTTGGGCGCAGGCGGCCGTGTGTACTTTCTTTTGCATGCCAGGAGGCCCTCTCATATGCGTCGGTGATTCCATGCCGACCCCCCCCACACACACCTCCCTGTGCCCCAGGCGCCGTCGGCGTCCCTGCAGTCCTTCCAGGTCCTGCCGTCAGGTGAGGTGCTGCTGGCGGCTGCAGCGGTTCCGGGCAGCCCGCACTGTCCTTGGGTTTTTAGAGGTCTGCTGCGAGCACCTTCCTTACACTCCGGTCCAAACGCTGTGCAGGCGTGGTTCGGGACGTGTACCCCCCTCAGGCTGGATATGGGATCATTGGCATCGATGTGCTTGGCCGTAAGTTGGTGGGGATCCGGGGCATTGGCAGAGATGTGATGGGGGCTGCAGCGCGATGGGGTGGAGGGCTGTCACGTACCAGCGCACTACCGGTTGAGCAATGGGCGTTCCGCCTTTCAAGACAATCTTGGGAGTATTGCATTGGGGGCCTGCCGCACCTTTCTCCAAATGCCTTGGTTCTGATCGAGGCCCGCCTGACTCCATCATCCCCCGTTTGCCCGTCCCCTGCGCACAGTTCCCGACTCGCAATTGATCGTTCAGGCTTCCAAGCGCAGCATGCGTATCCCCGGCCTCTCCCTGGATGGTCCCATCGTGTTCACTGAGCAAGACACCGACTACAGCCGCCGGAAACTCCTCTTTGTGCGCAAGGCCATTCAGGTCAAGACAAATGCCTCCGTGGATGACTGGGGCCGACCAGGTGAGTGTTAGCAGCCTCAACCTGGCTGGGTGAATGGGCCCTGGGCCCTGTCGCAGAGCCCTTGGTAGCAAGGGCAAGGAAGGGCTGTAGTGTTTTGGGTCTTAGGGTGATAGCACGGGGCGGAAGGGGCATGGACAGGGGAATGGCTACCTGGAGCTGCACGTAGAGGGCATGGGGTGGCAGAGTGAGGCGGGCGCCCCGCTCGGCAGTTTCTGGGCGCCAAGACGTCTTGACCTTGTCACTGTGCGCCCCCCTTAGATCCAACAAATCCCAAGTGTGGCTCAGCCTGCGAGTACAACAGTACCACCGGCACAAAGTTCTGGGGCTTTGTGAGTGCGGATGGGGGATGATGCTGGTGCCCTGCGGCCGGTCGGGGCCACGACCGCTGGCCTCCCTGAACCTGCTGGCCCTCTCCCACATGAGCTCACTCATGCCCGCGGGCTCCGCTGCAGGTGGGAGCCGTCATCGATCTGGACTCTCTCCAAGCGGCGGCCGACTCCCCACTGGAGCTGTTCGACAAGTACAGCTACAGATATACGCTGACCGCGCCACCCATCGACCCAACAGATGGCTCGGAAGGGATCTTGGCAGCGAGGTGCGGGAACCCTAACGCCTTCCTAGGACACTGGCAGACCGCTTGTAGCAGGCCTGGAGAAGGCCGTGAGGGCAGGCCCCACTTCCTGTTTAGATTAAGGCACAGCAGGTTGTTAGGATTGACTGGTGTGGCAGCAGCTGCCCTGAGGAGGCCGAGCGTTGACTCTCAACTTTTTCGCCTTGACCCTGCGTCCCTCCAGCCACACGCATGGTATACCTATGCGTGACCCCGTGAGAGTGGCCGTGCCACTGCTCGACCTGCAGGTGCGTGGGGACAGTGGGTCGAGTTGCCGCATCGTATGCAAGAGCATGGGATGGCTGTGTACCAGATGGCACAAGTGGTCGGGCACCGGCTTGCCATTGACGCAACCCACCTTACAGGCCTCTTCTTGGTTTCCTTGCAGTGGGTGCTGAGTGTGTGCACGGACCGCAATACCTGGACACCGGTGTGGTACCCGGGCGCCGTGGCGGGGGTGGTCATTGCGGCCATCATTGCGTCGGCCCTTGTCTTTGCGCTCCTGGTGTCCAGGTCGGTTTGCGGGCATGGCGAGGGGCAAGACCCGCACAGCGGTAGCAGCCTCACTTACATAGGCGGCAGTCAACCGTGCTGCAACTCCATGGCTGCATTCCAACCTTGTCCTTTTCCCACCTGTTTCCTCCCCCTCAGGCAGCGCAACCGCATGCTCCTGCGCATGCTGCTGCCCCGGGAGCTGCTGGACGGGCTCAAGGCGCAGGACGCACTGCAGCACGCACGGGAGGTGGACGGAGGTGAGCGGAAGGGTTGTTGGCGGTCGAGGAAGGGCTTCCATCCCCCAAGCATGACACCCACGCCACCCTCCTCGCTCGCGCTGCTCCCTTCCCCTCCCCAGCTGACACCCCTGCGGACGTGCTGTCTGGCGTGCTGTCGTGCCTGCTGCTGGGGGAGGCCCCGGACCTGAGGGACGTGGTGCTCCTGCGCACCGTGCTGCACCAGGGCAGGTGGGAGCGGGGCGGACGCTGTGCTGCTGGGGGCAGGGCCCTGGTAGGACCTTATGACACTCTGCCCTCTCGACCCCACTCACCACCGCAGGGACGTGTACCGGCCCTTCAACCTGGGTGGCAAGCTCAAGGCTGCTAACCTGGACGTAAGGAGGGCAAGGCATGGGGGTGTGGGGAGCAGGCAGCCAACCTGACTGCGGTTGTGTCTGGTAGGAGCCTTGCAGTGGTACTCCTTCCCACTCACCCTGTTTTCCCTTCCTTTTCCCGCCGACCCGCAGTTTGATGTGGCAGGGGCCCTGATGGCACAGCTTGGGGGCTCAGGCTCGGACGCGGACGTCATGTGGGCCCAGAATGGGCAGCAGCGCGGACCGTCACAGACCAGCCAGGCGATGGGGTGCGGCGAGCCGCGCCTGCAGCGCACCAGCAACTCGTCCCGCTTTTCATCGCTCATGTCCAGCGTCACCCCCGGCACGGACATCTGTCAGCCCGAGCCGGGCCGGTTTCGCCGGCCTTCGCTGCCGCAGCCGTCCAAGGACCTGACGCCCATGCAGCGTGGCCTCGCCTTCTTGCTCTCGGACGCGGCCTCGACGTCCGCCGCTAACGGACTAGGCGCAATCGGGCCCGCAGAGCCGTCCGGCCCCTTGATGCAGCATTCCTCGGCGGCCTTCGGGTCGGTGGCGCTCCCCGTCTTGGACCGCGGGACTGTCCGACGCACACAAGGCAGCCTCGTAAGCATCGCCTTGGACCCGAACGCGTCTCCGTTTGGGCCCGGCAGCCAGTCGGGCATGCTGGTGCGCATGGGCTCGATCACAGACCGCGGCTCGCGGGCGATCGGCGCTGCAAGCGAGGGCCCGGCACCATCTGCGCCGGTCCTCATGGCAAGCGACCTGGAGGATGAGGGTTCGGTGCGAAATGGAGGCTCGCGCGTCAACACGCCACGGGTGCAGACGCTGTGCGAGACCGCGGCCGACCTGCTCATGGCGACCGCGTCGAGCTGCGACCTGGACAGCGTGGACAAGCGGGACGGCCTTGCGGACACTGGAGGTGGCAGCAGCGCTCTTCCGGGTAGCCAAACGGAAGGGGCCCCGGGCGGCCAGGGCGGCCGCCTGCGCCTGGGCACGGGTCCAAACTCACGGCTGCTCAGCGCAAAGAACACGAGCAGCGCCGCCGTCACAGTGTGTGCGACGCCCTCGACCACGCAGCCCAACTCGCTCAGCCTGGTGGTGCCCTCCTCACCACGCCCTGCCAGCGGCCGCCGGATCATGGCCGCTGCCACCTCACCGCTGGGAGGAGAGCTCGATACTCCTGCAACATCGGGCCGTGGCCGGCCTTCAACCGCAGGATCCCTCGTTCTGGCGACTTCCAAGGGTGGTGCGCCAGCCAGCCGCCGCAACAGCTGCCTGCTGCCAGACAGAGAGCCAGTGCAGGAAGAACAGCATGGGGTGGCCGCCTTCACCACCCCCAGCCCGCCAGCGCCTGTGCTTGACCAGGTGCGGGATGGCACATGGGGTCTTCTAGCACGTGCTCTCACAACAACTTAGCGGTCCTCTTCCTTGCCCCATGATGCATGCTAACAACCTTCCTTTTACTGCCATTGCATGCTCCCTCTCGTGCCCCCAGGTGGAGTCGCTCCTGGCCGTGGCCGCCTCCCCGGGGCAGTGGCAGTTCAACATGTTCCAGCTGGCCGAGGCCTCGGGGGGCCACGCGCTGTCGACCCTGGGGTTCTTCCTGTGCGTCAAGGAGGGCCTGGTGTCCCGCTTCGGCCTCAAGCCCACCACCCTGGCCCGGCTGCTCCGCACCCTCGAGGCGGGCTACACCGACAACCCCTACCACAACGCCACGCACGCGGCGGACGTGCTGCGCTCGCTGCACGTGCTGCTGATGGGCGCCCGGCTGACGGACCACTACCTGGACCCCCTGGGGCTGCTGGCGGCATACATGGCGGCGGTGAGCTTTTGCACCACCAGGGCCAGGGCCGCAGGGCTCACCAACAACATTGCACAGCAGTTCCTCCCGGCCATGAAGCCTACTCATGGGACTCCTCCCATTCCTGGCTGGCCCCTGCAGATTGTCCACGACCTGGGCCACCCCGGCCTGACCGGGGACTTCCTGGTGGCCACCTCGGCGCCCCTGGCCCTGCGCTACAACGACAAGTCCCCCCTGGAGTCGCACCACGCCTCTGCGGCCTTCACGCTGATAGCAGAGCGACCAGAGCTGGACGCGCTGGCGCCGCTCAGCAAGGAGCAGCGGTCGGCGCTGAGGAAGATGGTGCGTGGGTGTACCGGGGGAGGGCAGTAGGGAGAGCGACACGGGCTGGGCGTGGCGAACTGACTTGCCCTGGGTATCGACATGCTGGGGAGGGCAGTAGGGAGCATGACACGGGCTGGGCATTGCACACACACTGGCCTCCTGGACTCCTCCGGACGTATCCTGGGTGTCAACACCCCTCGCACCCCTTGCCTCCCCTCCACCTCCCCCAGGTGATCGACCTGGTCCTGGGCACCGACATGAAGCAGCACTTCGCCATGATAGCGCAGTACAAGGCCGTGCGGAGGCCGGTCAACGGAGATATGTCCCCCGGCAAGGGCGCAAGGTGTGTGGCAGCTGTGCACGCCCATGTCTTCACTTGCATGTATCCTGGCAAGAGCAGGCTGCACCTAGCTTAAGGTGTCGTGACGTCGGTTTAAGCGTGCTTGCCATGTTTGTTCCGCTTGCAGCATACGGGGCAGCACAGGAGGCGTGGGCCCCGAGGCCGAGGTCTCTCTTGTGAGGGGCCTGGACCTTCAGGAGGGGCCAATGCCTCTCGATGACACGGAGCGGATGCTTAGCCTGCAGGTCAGCTGTGGGCTGTGGGCCTGCTTTGCTGCGATCCAAGTCCTAATAGTGTGGCATGCAGTCAATGCCCTGCACATACTGGACATAGTGGACATAGGGGGACAGTGGTTCGCAAGGAGTCTGCAAGGCGCTCAAGCCAAGCCATGCGCGTCGTTCAGGCCTACCTGCGCTGGTGCTAGCTACTCCCTCCCTGCTGCTGCGCTCAGTCTTCTTTCCTCCTCCCCCCTGTGTGCCTCCCCCCCTCAGATGTGCCTCAAGGCCGCCGACCTGGGCCACCTGGGCTCGGAGCTGGAGGTGCACAAGCGCTGGCTGGCGGCCCTGGAGGAGGAGTTCTTCCTGCAGGGAGACAGGGAGAAGGCGCTGGGGCTGCCCATCAGCCCGCTCTTCGACCGCTCCAAGCAGGGGGCCAGCAAGAGCCAGGTGGGGCTGCCCTCCAGATTGGCGGGTATGGCCGCAGAAAGGGTGACCATCACGCCCTCGCGACGAATCCGTGTTAAGCGTTCTGTAGTTGTGCGTTTTGGAGCATGCCGCATTCGCATGTCGAGAGCGTTCGGGTTCCATGGGGAAGTCAGAAACGAGGGTTTGATCGGTCGGGTTTGGTTCATGGTTTCAGCCGCGACGCGCAGCCCACTTCCCCCATCACAACATCCCTCCCACCCACCTCCCACCTCCCCACCCATCTCCCCGCCCCCTCCCCGCCCTCTCCCCGCCCTAACCAGGTGGGGTTTTTCGATTTTGTGGCTCTGCCGCTCATCCGGGCCCTGGGCGAGGCCTTCCCGGGCGCCCGGCCCATCCAGGCGTGCTTTGAGGCCAACTACGCCCACTGGAAGGAGGTGCAGGAGGGGCAGCAAGCGGGGTCGGGGCAGCCCTCGGCCGCGCCCCTGTCCAAGCTGTCGGCGCCCAAGCGGGCGTCTGAGCCGGCCACAGCCGAGGCGGCAACGCCAGCTGCCGCGGGAGATGTTGAGGCGGCGCCGGTCCCCCCTTCCAACGGAGTCAAGCTTGCAAGGAAGCAAAGCATGACGTCAACGGAAGCGCGCGACGTATAATGTGTTGCGTGGACAGCATACCAAAGGTTCCGTGACAAGCTGCCGCACGTGGTGGCTTGGCTTCATGAGTGGGCTCCGGCGCCTCTATCTGCGCATGGATCTATCTATCTATGGGTCACACATTTTCATCAGCGGGCACGGGAGGGGCTGAGGAACTATGGAGCTTCTAACTCTCTGGTGAAGCGCTGCCGGCATGCGCTGAAGGTGCACGGCGCACACGCAGCAGGAGGCTTGCCGGAAAGCCGATGGCAGTGCGGCGTCGGAGGAAGAGAGGATTGAGGAATAGTTGGATAACTTGTTTGCTGGCAACCCAGTTGCAGTGGACAATCGTGATCAACGCATTGGAGTTGAGCTGGATTTGTGATCCTGAATGCGCAGTGTGTGGTGGTGGTGATGGGTTAAGCTTGCGTGTTATCCGCAGGGCGCGGAGTGTCATAAGGACCTGCAGGGCGGCGGCAGGGGTTGGGAACAGCCGTTCCAGAGATGCAACGCCTATGTAGAACGCCTTCCATGCCTTGTCCCGTTGCGACTCTACACATCCCCACCATGAGAGTCCCTGCCTGCCTGCATCCATCGGAGGTTTACTTTGCCATATGCCTGGGGACGATAACTGGAGAAAGGTGCTTTGGGGTTTATTAACGAGGCCGGTTGTGGGTGGCCATGATAATTGCTGTGGCCCTGGGGACTCGAGAGTCCAACTGAGTGCTGGGACTTGAGAGTCCGACTGAGTATTCATGTGCGAGTGGGGGGCCGCAAACTGCTCCATATACACCATGCGCAAGCCTTGTTGCCGTTTTCGTTGTGCGGGTGCGAGCCTGCTTGCGGGCTGATGGTGGAGAGGGTTGAGGACTCGAACATTGGGCCCCCTGGGGGGGACCACGGGGCTCAGCCCTTTTCCTGCCTTCGGGCAGCCACCCTTGTCGTTGTCATGTGAGCGCGACCACCAGCTAGCTACCGGTACGCTGCGGCGGTCACGAGCCATACGTTTCCCGCCCAAGAATGGGTTGAAGGCCAACTGCCGGGCCGAGCTGATCCTTTGCTTGCTGTGCTTGCTGTTCTTGTTTGAGTGTCATCAACTTGTCTGTCTTCATTCTGTGCGTGCCCGTCCGTCCTTGTGTGTGTGCTCCATGTGCCCACGGCACGCCCTCCAGGGCTAACCTCCGCTGTGGATTGTTCCACTGCTGCTGTTTGGGGGACTCTGATTCCCCGGTCAAGCCCTGTACTTTCCCGGAACTGGTGGGGCTACGCAGGTGGGACCCGCGGGACTGGTCGTGCTAGCTGGATGGACGCCTCGGTGCTGGTCCTGCTAAGTGCTCACGGCCCGGCCTGTTCAGCTCGCGGTCGCTCTTGGTGCAAGCCCGAGCGAGCAAGCTAAGGTCGGCGGGCAAGTGCTGTCAGCAGTGACATGTGAACTTAAGTGGCTATTGAGAGGGCTTTGCTAGTGCATGCTGTTCCTAGTAGTGTCGTGAACATCGGCCCCAAGCGTCAACCGCTTGGCCATGAGACATGTGTGTTTAGTGCAAAACTGCAATGCAAGAGAGGTTCTGTGTGTTGGGCGGCTGAGGCCTGCGCACACCCCTTGGCAAGTAAGTTGGCTGTTTGCATGTGGCGTGCCCATGTGTGTCTGATCTGCTAGCTTGCGGCGTGTTGAATGGAAGCAAGAGGCTCAACGACCCCGGGACCCTTTCATTCATTCACCGTTCACCGTAGCTCCACGTAACGTAGGCCCGGCAGGGTCGAAGTGAAGCGCGAGCGGAGGCATTAGCCCAACTTTATACCCAGGGTGCCACTGCGTGGAGGAGACGGACACGGGACGTGTGGGAAAACACCGAACCAGCGCGACCCCGCAGCGCACGCGCTGCCAGGGCCGCAAAACGAACCGAAAGCACGCGCGGAGCAGCTGCCCGAACGCGGGGCGGCGACGCGGGTCGGCGAAATGGACGAGCACAAGACGCGCAAGACGCGGACGCGCTCCGCTGCAACCCCGCAGCCAAAACACAAGTAGACAACGCGTACTATGACCTGGACCCGTTACTGGCGTGACGATGGAATCGTTACTGGCAAGGGCAGCGAGCGAAACGTGGTGGGCAGAGCCGGCAGGCCGAACAGAACGAGGTTATGTGGTAGTGAGCGACAGCGATAGCAGCAACGCGGAGGAGGTCGCCGCAGAGTCCAGCGAGAGCAGAGAGAGCAGCGGCAGTGACAGCGAATGGCATCCGACGGCGGCGAACGAAGCGGACAGGCGCGAAGCGAACCGGCAGGCGTCAACCAGCGGTCAAGAGGCAGCGGACAGTGCCGCGGCGGGGCCCAGCCAGCCGCGAAACCGGGGCGGCGGTGGACGATTGCAGTCGCGCGGACGCGGCCGACAGAGAGACCGCGAAGCGCAGCGCCGGGCGGCCAGCGCGGCCTGTAACAAGCGGCGTAGGGAACGTGAAACGGGCGAGCAAAAAGAGGAGCGGTTGGCCGCAAAGCGGGAGCAACAAGCAGTGGCACGCGAGCGGGAGCGTGAGGCGGCGTCCACGGACGACGGAGACGGCCGGGCGGAAGCCGGCCGTGCACGGCGGGAGCAACGACGGCAGCGACTTGGTGCGGCGGTGGAGGATTCGGAGCTCGAACGTATGCGGCTCAACGCGGTCCGTAACGAGCGGCGGCGACAGCAACGAGCTGCGGAGACGGAGGAGCAGAAACGGCAGCGCCTGGAGCGGGAGCGCCAGCAACGAGCAGCGGAAACAGAGGAGCAGAAACGGCAGCGCCGGGAGCGACGTGGCCAGCGACGAGCTGCGGAAACGGAGGGGGAGAAGCGGCAGCGGCTGGAGCGGCAGCGACAGCAACGAGCAGCGGAAACGGTGGAGGAAAGGAACCAGCGGCTGGCGCTGGAGAACACACGGCGCCGGCAGCGACGGCTGTTAGAGGCGCCCGAGCAAACGGCGGCGCGCCGCGCGCTCCGCGCAGCCGCGCAGCTGCCGTTAGCGGCCGCGACGCCGGCGCAACATGCCGAACTGCAGCGACATGCGCAGAACGTTCTCCGACGCGCGCAGCTGCGTCGCGCGGCACTCGGGGTAAGCGCAAGCCGCCGGCGGGGCGTTGTATACCCAAGAAGGTGCAGCTAACCCCGGCCTTCCTCGCAGAACGCCGCCGACGCGGAGGCTGGGGTAGGCCAAGAACCCGACGACACGCCGGCCCCCGGCGACGCCGACGACCCCGCCAAGCCGACACGTACAGTGGCGGGCGATATGCTCGACGCCTGTCGCTGGCCATACCGTCGGGAGAATGAACCCGAGACCTGCTGCACGGCCGCATACCTGACGGATAACCTCTTTGGGTGGCGGTCGAGCATCAACGACTATCCGCCTGGCGAGAGCATGCCAGGGATACCGCTGGAGGTGCAGATGGACGCGGCCTACAAGATGGCGGACTACGTTCGGACGCACATGCCATCCAGGGTGTGTGCCTGCTGTTCGTGCATGAAGTCCGAGGCGGATGCGAAGTGGGTCCGCCTATCGGACGTGCCCAACGTGCAGCTTCTGCGGGCAGACATCGCGAGCACGCTTGCGGTGCTGCGACCAGCGCACGTAGTGGCCTGGCTGCCGTGCTCGACCGTGACAGTCGGCGGCGAGGTGGTGCCGGAGCCAGCGCCGACCCCGCCGCCGTTGCCGGTGGGATTCCGGCAGGCCTGGCTGGAGCCGAGACGAAGGACGAGAGCAGAGCCATTGCCGCGGGCGTCGCCGGCGGCCGAGCAACCAGCTATGGTGAACGGGGTGCTCCAGACGGGCGCGTATGGATTCGACCCCGCTGCTCAGCAGGCCGCCGACGACACGGCAGCCGCGGCGGGCGTGCCCCTCGACGCGCCCGAGGATGCCACCCCCGCTGCGGTCGCTGGCGCCGCGACCACCGACGGCGCCGACGAGGCGGCCGCCGAGGCCGTGGAGGCTGACGTGGGCGCGCCGGCAGAGGAACCGGAAATGCCCGACACCGTCGCGGCGAGGTCGTTGGAGACGTTCGGGCCGCGGGCCGACCGTCTGCCACGTCCCGACACGACCGATCCGTCTCAGTACCTGGCGGCGTTCTGCCTTCGAGTCGACGAGGCCGCCGACTCGCCCAACCGCACGGCTCGCTGCACGGAGGAGGGCCTGGAGCTGGCGATGTGCAACACGTGCCTCGCGGGGCTTGAAGGTGCGTCCAGGGTAGCGTGCAGCACCTGGGTGGTCCTGTTGCGAAGCGGAAGTGATATGATGCCTGTTGCTTGTTGTGGCTGCAGGAGGACGAATCCCGGCCTTCTGCTTGGCCCGGCTCGACGGCGGCGACGTGCCTGCCCACCTGCCGCCGCTGACCATGATGGAGCGGCACGTGCTGGGCATGGGCCGTGTGCAGCAGCATATCTACCCCGTCCGGGTGCCGTACATGCCTCGAGAGGTCCAGCCGCGCACCGTCACCGTCCACGGCATTGCCATCGCCAACCCGCCGTTCGAGCACTTGGTGCAAGCCATCCCGCGGTCTCCCGATGATCTCGGCGACACCATCACGATCGTCCCCATCGACGCCGTGGTGGACGCAGATCACATGGTCCGTCAGCTGCAGCGCGCAACGCCGCTTACGGTGCGGACGTCGGCGATCGTGGCCTGGGTCGCATTCCTCCGCGAGTGCAACGACCACCTCCCCATCGACGAAGACGCCCTGCGAGAATGGCGGGAGCAGCACGAGGACGGCAGCATCCCGCGGTGCCTGTTGCGGGAGGCGGTCGCCACACGAGATCCCGAGGTCGCGCGTATGCTTCGCGAGGTCTTCCTCCGCGGCCGTGACGGCGCAGACCCCGTACGTCAAGAGCCCCCGCCGGCGCCAACTACGGCGGCGGCGGCGACGGCGGCGGCGGCGGCGGCGACGGCGGCGGCGGCGGCGACGACGGCGACGGCGGTGGCGATGGCGGCGACGGCGGCGGCGACGGCGGCGGCGACGGCGGCGGCGATGGCGGCGGCGACTACGGCGGCGGCGGCGACCGGCACGGACGGACAGTTGAGGACGGAGGTGGGCGATGGGGGACAGCCTGCGCCCGGCGGTCAGCCTAGAACAGGCAACACGCTGGCGGTGGGCATTGTCGCCACGGACGGCGCTGCCGGCGGTGCCGCCGGCGAGGTGCCGAGACCGGGTCAGCTGCCGGCCTGGCTAACGGATGCACAGATCGTCGATCTGGAACTTGTGCTTCCGGAGCAAGAGGCACGAGACAGCCCCAGCGATGCGACGACGGCAACGTTGCCTGCCAATCGCGAGCGGGAACTGCGCAGGGAGCGTCGGCTGGTGGTCGTGACTGCATCCGGCGGCAAACACGGCCAGGTGAGGAGGGGGGAGCTTGGGGAAGCGAGGTCAGCGGGAACACACAAGTCGACGTGTGGGGTAGCACACAGCTGTCGTTGCGTTCCCCTAGGTCGCTGTAGGTTGCTGGCTGTGGGCTCTGAACTCCAGTGCATCTGAACAGTGTCCGCCCGCTGACCCGAACAGATCCTGGACACACGCGACGCCGACGTGTTGGCGGCAACCTTCTGCACTGCCTTCCCCCACTACAAGGGCGGGATGCGGCCCATGGGTGCCAGCAACGCCGGCCTGTTCAAGCACGTCATGGAGCGCGTGCCACGAGAGCAATTCAGCGGCAACTACCCCCTCATGGCGTACATGATGGACGTCCACAACAAGGACGCGACGGCGACGCAGACGTTCGTGACCGCGCGCACCTCCCGTCGCGACGTCGAGGCTGTGGGCGCCGTCCCCCGCGACGTCGTAAAGGCCATGGCGGCGGTGCTGGCGATGCCGCGCAACGACCCGGACCGGCGCGCTCTGCTGCAGTCGTCGTCGCCCTTCGTGCAGGCGCTGGTCGCCACCATGCGGCGCACGTCGGCGAGGATGGACTTGACCGAGGCGTTCTACGGCGCCGCCCAGGGATCCATGCGTGCAGGCACAGCGGCCCTGGGCGCGCCGGCGCTGATGTTCAACGTCAACCCTTCCGACTTGCACAGCCAGGCGGCCTACATCGCTAGCGGGGGCGTACTGGAGGTCGGCAACGATGGTGCGCCTCTGCGGCCAACGACCGACATGGAGCGGTGGCGGCGGGTTCGCGACAACCCGCACGCCTGCGCCGAGTTGCTGCAGACCGTCAAGGAGGCCCTGCTCGACGTGCTCTTCGGCTTCAAGCCAGGTCAGCAAACGCAGTCCGACCCGGCCTGCTTCTGCGGCATCGTGTTCGCGGTTGCGGTCAAGGTGGAGCAGAACGGCCGAGTGGCGCTGCACCTTCATGGCCTGGCCTACGTGGGCGCGCTGGCGCCCGACCGCCTGAAGGCCATGTTCGAGGGCCAGAACTGCCGCGCCCTCGCCATTGCGCACGCGCTGTGCGCCATGTGGTACCCGGAGCCGTACTACGACCCCAAGCTCCCGACCACCGCGGCGCTCGTGTACCGCGACCCGGCAGACCGAGCGACGTTCGGTGCGTCGCCGGACGCCCCGACACCGGCGCCTGCGTGCGACCGTGACGCCCCGCCCGCGGCGTGCGACTTCACCCGCGTGGCCGATCCGCGGCTCCCGCCACGGCTTCGCGTTGCCCGGTGCACGTGCCACATTGCGACGGCCATGTCTGGATCTGGGACCCACAAGCACCGGCGGTCTACCTGCGCCCGCCATGGCTGCACCGGCGTCGACGGCGACTGCAGCATGGTGTACCCCCGACACGTACGTGCAACGTTTGCGTGGGTGGGCATCACCGGCCTGTTTGTGTTGGCGCGGCTGGGGCCGTACATTGTCGCGCACTGCCCCGCCGTCACTGCCGCATTCGGCTGCAACAACAACTTCGTGTTGAGCGGCGAAGTGGACCGCGACTACACGCCCAAGGTCGTGGCGGAGCTGGCCAAGCCCGACGCCGAGCAAGACGCCGACGTGCTGGCCAAGGTGCGCCTCCCGGCATGGATGCACGCAATGCTGCAGTCGTACTACGCCGCCAAGTACGTGACCAAGGCGTCGCCGCCCAGCCAGGTCGCGGAGTTCATGCAGGCCTTGTCGATCACCAAGAACTTCCTCGAGTCGCCGCTGGGCACACGCGGCGCAAGTGCAGAGAACGCCCGTCGGGGCATCGGCAACCTCATGTCTGCCGTGCACCGCCTCACATCCACGCTCGTCATCGGCATGCCCATGGCCGCCTTCGTCCTCGCTGGACACAAGACGTGGACGACGACGTTCGAGGTGTGCATCCAGGCGCACCCGCCCTTCTCCGCCGTCGCCCTGGACGCCGTCGGCGACGTCGGCGCCATCAACGACCGCGCTCAGACGCTACTGGTCCTTCCGGAGGATGGCGACGGAGAGGCCGCGGCGGTCACACCCCTCACGCACTACATGCAGCGAGGTCCGGAGCTCCACGGCGCTGACTGCAGTCCCTTTGCGCTGGCGATGTCCTATACCATGGAACGCCTGCCCGCCGGCAGACACCCGGACATGCTGCCGCGGGAGCGCGTCGGGCGGGGGCGCGCCAAGCGCGCGCGGCGGGGGCCAGGCCCCACCGCTCCAGCGGCACAGGCGGCGGCCGCCGGCACCCGAGAGGGCACTCCCGACGCGGACAAGGGTTCGGACGTTGCCATGGAAGAGGTGAGCTCGGTGCGTGTGTGCGGGGCCAACCTGTGCGTGCTCGCAATCCTGACACCTCCTGGCCTGTGTGCATGACAGGCATCGGCGGAGCCGGACGCCGACGCCGGCGACGACGGTCACCAAGACGGCGCCGACGACGAGCCGGAGGACATGGACGCCGAGGCTCCCGCGACTGCGGACATCGCCGACCCTCAGGTACGCGATCCGTGTTTCAATCGGAGCAGAGCACTCCTACGCCCCGTTCGCACGGCCGCCGCGTTTGTAACCCACCGCGATCGCCGCCTCCCGCCTTGCAGGCAGCCGCGGCCGACCCCGCCGACCCCGCCGACCGGGAAGCAGTGCACCGGCAAGCTGGACGAACTCGCGCCCCTCCCTGGGTCGCCTTCCACCCGGATCACCCGCTGTACCTCACGCACGCCCACAAGCGCCGGAAGACGCCCGCCTACCCACGCCTGCTCGGCTCCGTCCCGCGGCGGCCTCTGTTGGATGACCAGGACGGCGACGCGGCTCGGAAGTATTACGCATTCGTGCTGGGCACCTTCAAGGCGTTCACGCAGGACCCCGTGCCGTCGGGGATGACGCTCTACGAAGCGTACCTGGACTGGAAGGACAACATCTTGCCGCGCGTGACGACCGACTATCGCGAGTGCGTCCTCAAGTACCTTGACAACGTAGAGAACGAGCACCTGTGCCGAGACCACGCGCGCGAGGAGTACAACCGCCTCAGGCGAGTCGCGCGTGAGCGCCGCCGAGTCAACGCCGGCGACGACGACACCGACGGCGACGACGACGGCGACGGCTCTGGGGATGAACGCGCGCCTCTCGTGCGACGCGGCCGAGACGGCAGCGACGGCGAGGACGGCGGTTACGGCGCCGGCAGCGGCAGCGATCTGGAGGCGGCGGACGAGGACATACAAGCAGCCTTGGCGCTCGAGACGGGCCTCCCTACGGGGCTCGCGCGGGACATGGACCTATCCGCCCGACCGTTGGACATCATGTTCCCTCGCAACGACGGCGGCAGCACGTATGCGTACCACGCCGCCGACGCGGCGGTCCCGGACGTCCTGGGCGTCCCCGACGGGCCCCGCGAGCCGCTGAAGTTCGTGCTTAAGGGCTCGGCCAGCGTGCGCGCGTCGCTGAAACAGGCGGCCTCCGAGCTTCAGAAATTCGAGGCGGGCGGCGACGCGGCGGCCGCGCACCTCGATCAGCCCATGGCGGCCGGAGGAGGTCGGGGAGCCGCCGGGGACCACGGCGAGGACGGAGCAGCTGACGCCGGCGGCGCCGGACCCAGCGGCCGCGGTCTGGGAGGTCGCGGCGCTGCTGGTGCCGGCGGTGGCGGCGGGCATGGACCGTCCCGGTGGCGAGCGGAGATCAAGCGGCGTGGCCACGCGGTCACCGTCGTCCTCACGTGCCCACGTGACGCGAACGGACGGGCGGTGCAGCGCGAAGTCCCCGCGGGCGACACGCCGCCACTAGTCAAGCTTGCTCAACCGCCGAGCATCGAGGACACCGTGCAGCTCTTCACCCTCGCCGTCGACCAGGCGGTGCCTTTCATGCTCCTCGCGCGCCACTTTGACCAGTGCCTGCAGCACAAGCGCGACGAAACGTCGTGCGTCGCCACGCCGCCGCGAATCATGGTCGTTGGCAGCGCGGGTTTCGGCAAGAGCCGCTTCGTCCACGCCCTCAACTGGTACACCTTCCAGCACGGGCACGCCGACTGGGCGGCGACGGCGGCATTCTCGTGGTCCGCCGCCCTCGCCTTCACCAACTCCACGCGACGCTCGCTGTCTACCCACGCCACCTTCCAGCTGATGACGCCGGGCAGCCGTCTGAAGACGGGCCAGGACGCGCAACGTCTGGTGAGTGTTCCACGAGCGCAGCATGGGCCATGCGCGTAGGCAGGTCGTTGTGCTGTACGAGATGCAGTCGCTGTCTTGCTCACTCGCGCTCCGGTCCGCTGCCGCAGGTGCGCTTGTACATCGGTGACGGGTGCCTGGTGCTCGATGAGGTCGGCTACAACAGCCTCGAGCACCTGGGCGCGTGCCAGGCATCGTGTGAGCGCAACCTGAGATGGCCCGCGCACGTCGACCCAAATGCCCCGGGCGCACAGGCCTTCCGAGGCCGGCCGTTTGCGCTCGTCGGCGACGTGTACCAGCACGTACAGCCCAACGGCACCGCCGTATACCGCTGGGCCCACCGCCGCGAGCGCGACCCCGACTTCACGCCCGCAAACTTCCTGCCGAAGCCGGCGCCCGGGCTGGACCCCACCGCCGGCGCCCCAGGACCCGCCGACGACCCCGGCGGGCCCGGGCCCTCGACGGGCGCCGCCACCAACCCGGCGGGGGACGGCACGCACGACGCCAGCAGCTCGTCGGACGACGCAACCTTCGTCGACGGCGCCGGCAAGTCGCACCGCCTCACGCGACGGCGCCGCAAGCTCGGCGTCCGCGGCGCGCCCTCCAAGAACGCGTGCGCCGGCTTTGAGCTGTACCGCTCCGTGCAAGATGTCTTCATGCTGTCCAAGCCGCAGCGCCAGATGGACACGCCCGGCGGGCGCGAGCTGGTCAAGTATGCCGGCTACTTCAACGGCACCACCGCCCCCTCGTGGCACGAGATGGTCGACTTCGTCACCAAGCTCAACGCGCGCGCCATCCCCGACCTCGCGACCATCGCCCACGAACACCCGCGAGTGGTGCTTCAGCGCCACGAGCCGCGGCATACCATCAACACCGCCATCATCAAGCGGGAGGCCGCGCTCGCCGGTAAGCGGCTGGTGTGCTGGAACGCCGAGCACTCGGCCGCGGCCAAGCGGGGCCAGGGCCGACCGCGACCGCTGAGCAACACCGACCGCGTCTGCGCGCTGACCGCCCCGGACAAGTCGGCGGACCACCTCACCGCCGACACGTGGTACTTTGAGGGGGCGCTGTTCGCCCTCACGCACACGACCGGCAGTGACGCTGGCGCGTGCCGGAACAACCTGGTCCGCGCCATGGGCCTGGTCACCGACGAGCGCGAGGCCGACGACGACGGCCAGGGCCCGCACTGGCGCCTCAAGTACCTGCCCAAGGCCGTCTTGGTGGTCCCAATCAACGCCGCTGTGCCAGCCGACGTGCTGTCCGGCAAGGACGGGTTCGAGGGCCTGCAGGAGCCGCTGGCGTTCCCCGTCCTCCCCACCAAGACCCGCACCGCCTTCGAGGTCCGCACCCTGCGGCGGCAGCGTCACGTCGACCCGGTGGACGCCGGCCCGGCGGGAGCGGCGGGCGGGGCAGCGGACGACGCGGGTGCCGCCGCGGCCGACGACGGC
This sequence comes from Edaphochlamys debaryana, assembly GCA_016858145.1. Taxonomy (NCBI): domain Eukaryota; kingdom Viridiplantae; phylum Chlorophyta; class Chlorophyceae; order Chlamydomonadales; genus Edaphochlamys; species Edaphochlamys debaryana. Next base: position 185,991 of record JAEHOE010000110.1, read on the forward strand.
CACGACGCCGACGACGAGGGCGACGGCACCACACGGGCGAGCACCATCAAGGTGCACCGCACCAACCTCCCGCTCGGCGACGCATACGCCGTCACGGACTACTTCATCCAGGGCTCCAGCTTTGGCAAGGCGAGGTGGGTGGTGGACCTCCTGCCGCCCAGCGGGCACATCGAGCGGGCCTGCTTGTACGTCATCCTCACGCGCTATGGCTCGATGGACGACGTGCGTCTGCTGCGGCCGCTGTACCCAGCGGGGAACACACACTCGCGAGACATCATTGTCCGCGCCTTCATGCGCGCCGCACACGTGCGAAAGGACCTGCGGGCCGAGCGACGGCTGCTGCTCCGCGGGGCTGCGGCGACGAAGCTGCGTCACGCAGAGGTGTTCCTCGAGGCGGAGTCGCTGGTGGCGACACGTGAGGCCGACGCCCTCGAGGCGGCGGGCTTAGTGCCCGAGGTCGCCGGCAACCGTGCAGCCCGCCACGGCGGCGGTGCCGCCGCCTGAGGCCCGGGCGACGGGCCACAAAGTCGCGGCAGCCGCGGGCTGCGCGCGCACACGGCCGGGGGTCACGTCGGCTTGGGTTGCCACCACCGACGTCGACACACTCCCAGCCAAACTACGGAGGTACTTTGCGGCTGCTGGCGCCAGCAGGTGTGCGGGGAAGGGGAGGGTCGATGCATTGGTACTTCGGCTCCACCGCTCCTTGCTGTCGGCCCCCAGACGCATACCCTCGCCCCTCTCGGGCCCCGGCCCGCCCGCCAGCGCGCTGCGCCTCCAACCGCGAGACTGACCGAGCTGGGCGCGTCGGCCTGGGTTGCCACCACCGACGTTCAAGCCTTGCTCGCACTCGCGGACAACGGACACGCAGGGACCGTCAGGTATGACACCGCCGGCTCTTACACACACTCGCCGAGCGACTCGCCCCGCAGCCAACGGCGCCACCCTCGCCTGCGTCTCCCGCAGGTCGGCGGCACGCCATCTCGCCGCCCCGCCGACCTGCCTACCACTCCTCCGCACGCGACCCCGTGCGCCCTGCGTGTCCAACCTCCCCTTCATCACGACCAAGGCCGACGACCCCGGCGAGCGGGTACGGCTCGTCGGGCGAGGTCCCCGTGCGCGGTGCAGCCGCTGCCGTTGCGCTCGCGCGCAGCGGCGCGGCCGCGGGTTCGACTCCCGCAACGGGGTGAGTTCCGCCCTGCATTCCCGCCGACCGCGACAGTGGGCATGACGGCGACTACGTGGGCAGGCGCATGCATCACAGCCCGTGTCGCCGACCTCCCTTCACCCTGGGCGCAAGCAACATCGCGACCCTCCTCCCTGCCCTCTATCTCGAGCAGCCTCTCCCTCTCTCGCAATCGCGTCCCTCGTCACGGCCCATACCAAACCTCCCGTCACCCTGGTCGCGAGCAACGCAGCAACCTCGCGCCCCTCCTCCCCTCCCGCGACCTCCCTGCCCTCCTGGCGGGCAGCCTCGCCATCAACCCTCCTCCTCTACCGCGACCTCCCAGCCTTTCCTGCACCTGGCCTGGTCTTCGCGCCCATGCACGCGCGCGCGAGTCCCCACGGCACCCGCCACCCACCACTGGCTGCTGACCGCCCGCCCTCCCTCGCTAGCTGGCCTCCCGCGATTAACGGAGCTACGGTCCCCCTCGGGCCTCCAGCCCATGTGACCCTCAGCGGCAACTCACTCTCCAGCCAGATCCCTGGCACACGCAGCTGCCGGTACACTCCCTGCCTTAGCACGCGCAGGCGTCATGTAAAGGCATGAGAGAGCAAGGCGCGACGCCTCCCGAGTCCCGACCCGTGTTCCCACCCCTAGGCCGGGGAAGCAGTGTCGAGCTATGCATGCAAGTTGCAAACTGCCCGCAGCAATGAGTGCAAACTGCCCGCGTGTCGTGCTGGTAGCTCTGCGGCTTTAGCCCACGCCAGCACCCAGCAGCTCCAGCTGGGTAGCTTCGCGTGCTCGTCTCGCCAGCTCGTCACGCAGTTCATGCACGCTGCTGCCGTCCTTGCGAGTTCACGTGTGCCCCGTTGTAGTCGGCTGCTGGGCTACGCTGTGTCAAAGGGGTCACAACCGCTGACCCTTGCCTGTTGCCACAACCTGCTGGCAAGCAAGGGGCGCACATGACAGGCAATGGCCCGCTGCTGCGGCGCTGCGGTGCTCTGCCCTACTGGCCTCAGCGCCCAGGCACTCAGGCAGGCCGAACCGCTGTGCACCCAAGTCGGAAGGGTTTGGGCCGTACAACACTCGCCTTACAGCGCTTCTTTGCAATCCGCGCATCTTCAGTCGAGCCGGGCGTTCGCCGCTCACTGCAAGGTTGCCCTGAAGCCGACATCTGACAGTTCGCCTCTGCACAACCACACGCCATCCTGCATCCGTCCCGTCCGGGGCGACCCACATCACCTCCCCCCCCCCGGCGCCCCTAGCACGGCCCTGCAGCAAGGGCACAGGCACCGATATGATATGGTTCCATCCTGGGGGCACGCATATGGGAAGCACGCCAAAGGCAACCCAGGCAGACAATCCCCGCAAACCAGAGCCACTAAACCGCAAAACTGCAGGGCCGCCCTTCTTCTGCTAGGCGTGGCAAATGCTTAACGCCCTGCCTGCCGTTGGAACCGCGCCAAACGCGCCAAGCTGTAAGCTCCCATGCAGTCCGCAGACTTCCAACCCGCGTGCCTTGCTTAGCCAAGCCCTCCCAGAGCCATATGCCACGCCACCAAGGGCACCGTCCTCCAACGTTCAAGTACACCCACACCCCTCGCATGCCCGTGCTGGAGACTCCACACCCGCGACCTCCCTCTCCATTCCTTCTTCCCCTCCCCTTCCCTTTCCCGCTCCCGCTTCCCGCTGCATCAGCATCCTGCACCTCGGCTCCTCTCACTGCTGCGTGAGGACGCCCTTAGAGCTGGCAATCTGCCCAGCGCGCCGCTCGTCGTACTCGCAGGCCCGGCGCAGCGCCCGCGCAAACGCCTTGAAGGTGGCCTCCACGATGTGGTGCGAGTTCTTCCCCGCCAGCTGCCGGATGTGCAGCGTGGTGCCCGAGGTGTTGGAGAAGGACATGAAGAAGTGCTCCACCAGCTCCGTGTCGAAATTGCCGATCCTCTGAGCCGGGATCGAGAGGTCGCAGCTGAGGTGTGGTCGCCCTGAGAGGTCCAGCACCACGTGCGTGAGCGCCTCGTCCAGGGGAGCGGAGAACTCGCCGAAGCGGTGGATGCCCTTGCGGTCGCCCAGGGCCTGGGACATGGCCGTGCCCAGGGCAAGCGCGATGTCCTCCACGGTGTGGTGGTCGTCAATCCAGGTGTCGCCCTTTGCCCTGACCGTAAGGTCAAAGAGGCCGTGGGAAGCGATCTGGTCCAGCATGTGGTTGAAGAAGCCGACGGGGGTGTCAGCGACACACACACCCGTGCCATCCAGGTTGATGGTCACCTCCACCTCCGTCTCCTTGGTCTTGCGCTTGACCGTGGCCGTGCGCATCGTCTTCCCCGTGTAAGAGGACACCGGGGCACCGTTGGCTGGCGCGGTAGCAGCGCTCGCCGCCACATTCACGCGCCGAGCCCGGCCACGATTGTAGGTGCGCTGTGCGCAAGCGCTTAGGGGCTGCCTACTGAGCATCATCCTGGCTGTGGGAGGCTAAGCAGGCGAAGCTGTGCAGAAATGCGCCAACGAGATACGCACGCTAACCGTGGTCGCTTGCGTATGTATGCGCTCCCTATGTACAGCGAGCTAGTAGTGACTTATGCTGGGCTTAAGCGAGCGGGCCAAGCTATCGAAGCCCGACCTCATCCCAGCCAGGGCCCTCGCCATGGTTGCACTCAGAATACGCCATCAGCCATACTTTTTACTGGCTGCAAGGCATCAGAGTCACAGAGGGCATAGGCTGTAAACGAGACGCCAGACATTCGCCCAGTCCGTTGTTTGGCCGCACGCACACAGTCGCCCTTATACCAGTCAAGCGTTTTGCGCTATATAGAGGGACGAAACAACATCCTGCCAGCGGAGGAGCGATGCCGCGAAACCGCACGAATGTGTCACATTTAGGGGCCGCGACGCCCAGCGACGCGCCTTGGCGGTGCTAGCTCACCAGCAGCTCTTCCTAGCCCTCTCAACTCCGCAATCCTCACCAGCGCGTATTGACCTGCCCGGGCTGGTTGAGGCGGGCGGGGCGACAGCCCGCGCCATCCGCCTGTGTCGCGCAAGCCCCCCAGCGCCTCCCGCTTGAACACCATGGCGGAACACGGGGGCGGCGGACGGAAGTCCGTGCACCTCAAGTCAGGTGCGAGGAAATGGGCTTTGGCACGTCACGCAGGAGCCCGACTCTCGCTGGGGCCAGGGCATTCATGCCCACGGGCGGGTTCGAGGGCATCGATCCTCCTCGACTTCCAACCACGTGGCGGGGCTAACCCCACGGATGGCTGCTGCTGCCGGAGTCTCCCGTTCCTCATGGGACGTGGGCGGGACGAGGGGCTCCGGGAGTATGCCGGTCAGCCTTTCGGACGGGGCCAGGGCGGGTGGGATGCGCGGCCTGGTGGCCGGCTGAGAGGCGGGGAGACGAGGGACGGTTGCTGGCGCCACGTTGCCTTGGCCCCTGCCACCGCCCCATCTAAGGCAACCCACACCGGCTTACTAAGGAGCGCACGTCCAGGCACGCACACGGTCGCCAGGACAGTAGCAGGCTCCCGGCCACTCGCCAGCTTGCACCCTTCCCCCTCTAATCAGAGCTCCCCCTCGCTTCTGACCGCTGTGACTGTTTCCCACCCGGGAACCCGCCTCGGTGCCGCCCCGCCGTCGACCGCAATGTGTCACGCCTGGAGCCTGGACCCTGCCCCGGCCATCCCTTGCACCCACACCCCCACCGCTCACCGCCCCGCGCATGCACCCCTGGTACCTGGTCCCTCCGCCGGCGACCGCTCTGCGGTGCTCCTGCAGCGCTAGGCCCGACCCCGCCATCCGTTGGGCCCATGCCCAGCCCGCTCACTGCTCCACGCCTTGCCACCTGACACTTCCAACACGCGACCGCCACGGGGTGCTCTCTGAACCTTCTCTGGCGCCTGCTAGGCCGCCCGCTAGGGCCCCTCCTGCCCCTCCTGCTTACTCCCCCGCGCCTCGCCACCTGGTTTCTCCGCAGGCGACCGCAATGTCATGCTCCTGGACAACGGACCCCTGGTGGTGGCGCCGCCGCCCACCCCCGTCAAGCCCCCGACGGCACCGCCGCCCCCGCCCGGCGGCGCCGCCGGCGACGGCAAGGCGGCCGGCGGCGGCGGCAAAGCCGGCGGCGGCGACGGCAAGGGCGGTAAGGGCCTGGCGGACCCGCTGGCGGAGGGCGCTGGCGGCGCCGCCGCCGCCGCCGACGGCCGCCGCCGCCGCGGCCCCACCACGCATGAGCCTGGCGCCGGTGGCATGAACGACCCGCTCGCACACGAGGGGGCGGAGGGGGGCCGGGACGGCGGCTTTGGCCGCGGCGGCGAGGGCGGCGACCCTCTCGGGGACGCCGGGGGCGATAGGGACCTGGAGCCGGGAAAGATCTACATCAGCCACAAGTGGTCCGTCAACACGCAGGTGGGGGCCGAGGGAGGGGAGGGGAGGGGAGGGGGGGGAAAGGCAGGGGGAAGGGCAGGGAAAAGGGCAGGGAAGGGTCAGGGGAGGGGGTGCACTGTCCGAATGTCCACAACTGGTCCGTCAACACGCAAGTGGGGGTCGAGCGTGGGGACGGGGGACGGGTGTAGCCAGTGGATGGTACGTGCTTTGCCCTGCGGACGGGTTGGAGGGAAATGGGTCTGCCGTGCTGTGGCCGTGGGGCGTGGGGCCAGTGGGGAGCGATCGGTGCGGACCTGAACATGTCGTACGCGGCAGGGGCCATGCACAGCGTCCCCGAAAACCTGAAAGCAAGGACTCAACCCCACCGCCGGTGACCGTCCCACGGACCCCACTCCCCACTCCCCATCCCCCACCACCGGTCAGCCTGCTGAGCAGAGACGTGCCCCCGCTCCCCTTGTGCCTCTCCCCCCCCCCCAGGAATGGATCCAGCGCTGGATCGGCATGTTTGACCGCGCCGGGCTGTCGTACATGCAGTCCGACATGGGGTCAGACGCGTACATCGATGCGCTGGAGTACCACATCGCGCGATGCGAGTACTGCGTACTGCTCGTCACGAGAGAGTTTGCCGTATCCGTGCACGGGCACCAGAGCCGCCAGCACAAAGAGGTGCGTACGGACCGGACTGGACCGGACCGGACGGAACGGGTCCGGACAGTACCGGACGGAACCGGACTGGACCGGACTGGACCTGGGAGCCAGGAGCCGTGTGGCTGCGCTCAGGGGGCCCCAGAGAGCGGGGCTTGGGTTATGTGGGGCGTGCGGACTAGTCCAAACCCGGCTGCACCGGATTGGACCGGACCGGACCGGGGTGTCAAGGGGGAAGCGGCTCAGACGGGCTGCCAAGGGTCACGCTCACGGGGGGCCAGGGGTCGGGTGGGGTGGGGCCGGGAGCTGGGCTCGAAAGAGCCCAGTCATGTCCTCCCCAAGCCTCATCATCAGCACCAGCGCCCGGCCCCCGGCCCCAATGCCTCCACTCCTCCACCCTGAACACCCGCCGCGCACGTCCCGTGCCCCACCCCCTCCCTTGCCCCTTCCACACCCACCCGCTCAGCAACAAACACCCACCCACCCGCCCACCCACCCACCCCCCAGGTCAAGTGGGCCATGAAGCACCGCTGCCGCATCGTGCCCATCCTGCACAAGGACCTGGTGGGGAGCAGCCCCTTCTACGACCCGCCGGGTGGGGAGGCGGGAGACGGGAGCCTGGGGGGGAGGGGGACGGGAAGCAGAGGGAGGGAGGCAAAAAGGAAGAGGAGCTGCGGCAGCGAGGCTTGGGACGCAATCCCATGACCCCCATGTGGGTTGTGGGGTGTTGGGGAGTGGGGGCGCGGCCCTGGGCGAGGGGGAGGAACGGGAGGAGCAAGGGCAGGAAGGATTGGGGCGCAAGTTATTCCCCGTTACCCCTTGACACCTTCCGCCGACATGGACCTCTATGTCATGTCCGCAAGCTTCGCAACCTGCGCTTCCCTGGCGCAGGCGACGCGATCCCGGTCAGCAACAGTCACCCCTTCACCCCCCCACGCCCCCCCCCACCCCACCCCCTAGGGAGCCACGTGGCCAAGAGCGGCTCCGCCCTGAGCGACGCGGAGAAGAGCCACCTGGCGCACGCCTGCAGGCCCCTGCAGCAGTTCGTGGAGAAGGGTGGGGCGGGGGTTGGGGGGTTGCAGGGGGGTTTGCAGGGGTGCACGGGGGTTGCAGGGGGGGCTGCAGGGGGGGTTGCGGCGGGGGGGGGGAGCTGCAGGGGCGTTCGCAAGGGGGGGGGGGGGTCCGCACTCCGCAGGGTGCGGGGAGCGGGGTTGGGAGGTCGGCTGGATTGGCGTAGTGCGGGAAGACGAGCAGCACGGGAGTGGCTTGGGCATGCGGCGTCACCACTCCTTCCCCCTTCCTCACCCCCGCCCCTGCCTGCGCTGTGTGCTCCCTCCTCCCCCTGTGCCTTCGCCCTCGCCTTTAATCTCTGTCTCCTCTTTCCACCCACCCCAACCAGACCTCCACGACGTCTTCTTCACAAAGGTGCTGTCCCGCCTGGGCCGCAAGAGCAAGAGCTACGACATCACGCAGGCACGTTCTCGCCCGGGCCTCTTCCCGGGCTTCCCCGGAGCCTCTTCCCCCGCAAATGGGCTGGACGTGTGTCGTACCAACCCTGCCTACCTTGCCCGGCCTGGCAGGCGCCCCAACTCCGCACTCCGCAACGCACCACAACCCCAACGCATTTCAAGCACGCACACACATCAAACTTCCACATTAAACCGGCCGGCTACCCGCCGCGCCCACGCCTACTTCCCGGCTTCTCACACCCCAACCCCCCCTTTCCCCCCCAGGTGAAGGAGCTGCTGGAGCTGGCGGGTCTCACCCGCGCCTTCGAGCTGCTCACGCTGGGCAAGCAGTACGGGGGCGCAGGTGGGGGGGGGCAAAGGAGGGGGCAGGAAAGGGTTTGTTGCTGAGCGGGATCGGACGCGGAGGAAAGGGGGCAGTGCGTGGGAAGGGTCGAGGGGGGAGGGGGCACGGAAGGGCTGCTCACGCTGGGCAAGCAGTTCGGGGGCGCATGTGCGAGCGCTTGCGTAGGTTGGGTGGCGTCTATTGGTTCGGGCTGGGGCCTCTCCTCCCCTGCCCGGCCCTGCCCTGCCCGCGCCTCTCGCTTCACCCGCTACACCCCCAAGCTGCGTCAACCCCTCTGCCCTGCCCCCAACATATCCCCCTCCCTATCCCCTTCCCCCCTTGCAGGCGTGCAGACGGTCTCCGACCTCAAGAAGCTGTTTGCGGACGACCGCCACGCGGCGGAGCCCAACACCTCCACCTCGGCGGGGCTCTGGTGGGGAGGGGGGGGGAGGATGGCGGCGGGCGTGCTGAGGGGCGTGTTTGGGGCTGCAGCGGGCGGGCTGTGGTGGGGAGGGGGGGGCGGCATATCCACCTCGGCGGGGCTCTGGTGGGGAGGGGGGGAGGGATGGCAGCGGGGGGTGTTTGGCGCTTGGAAGCGGCGGGAAAGCACCGGCGGCTGTCTCCAGGGCCCGGCGTTGTCCGAGCGGTTGCTGCCTCACACCTACAACCCTGCCCAACCCACCCCATCCCACCACTCCTCCCTCCTCCCCCGGTTCACCCCTCTGGGCCAACCACCTCAGACCCACAACCCACAACCTTTCCCTCCCGCTTCACCCCCCGCTTTACCCCCCCTTCACCCCCCTTCGCCCCCCTTCACCCCCCTTCACACCCCCTTCACCCACCCACCCTCAGGTCCTACAAGCTGCAGCTGAGCGCCGCCGAGGAGTCCCGGCTCCGCTCCACCATGGGGGGGTGGCACGCGCTGTCATGCATGCCGCACTGGATGAGGCACGGGGAGCTGAGCGTGGCGTGCGCGCTGGCGGGGGCGCTGGACGACCAGGTTAGGGGGGTGGGGGGAAGGGAGGGGGAAGGGGGAGGGTGTAGGGGGGGGGGAAGGGGGGCGCTGGACGACCAGGTGGGGGATGGGGGGAGAGGGGAGGCGGGGAAGGGGGAGGGATGGTGAGAGGCAGAGCAAGGGGAGCAGCACAGCCCTGGGAGGCCGAGGGCGGGGAGGGCGCCCGCAAGCTGCGCCCTTGCCCGCACTAAAAGTGTAACCCCCCTCGCCCCCCCTCTCCTCCCCCTCAGATCATTGCCCGTTTCGGCGTGTTGGACATGTCGAGCCTGGGCTCCGCTGGGCTCATGGGGGAGGGGGGCGGCATGACGGTGGCGCGGTTCGTGGGTGAGCGGGGCCTGGGGCGGGCCTGGGGCGGGCCTGGGGCGGGCCTGGCTGGGCCCGGGTTTGGGTGGGCCTGGAAAGGGCGAGGTTTCTCCCTCCCTTCCCGCACACCTCCGCACGCTGTGCGTTCCTGGCGCCGGCGACGCGATCCCGCTCAACAACAGATACACCCCTTCCCTGCTCCCTCACAACCCTGCGCCCCTTCCCGCCCCCACCACCCATGCAGGCGAGTACGCGGGCCTGTGGCAGCGGGACGCCCCCCGCTCCAACAGCCCCGGCCCCGGCGCCTCGCCCGGGGGGGCAGGGGCCGGGAACGCCCCCCAGCAGCCGCCCGGGGTGTTCCTCACCCACCTGTCCATTGAGGTGTGCCGTGGGCGTGGTGGGGGAGAGCATGGGATGGGGGCTCGGAATGGGGGAAATGGAGGAGTGACTGGACCTGGGGAGAGCAGCGGCGGCCTCGGGTGACGTGACCGGTACACCCCTCGGAACAAACGCAACCACGCCCCATTCCGGTCCCGCATCCCCCAACTGCCCTCACTCGCCCGGACTGCCCACCCACTCCTACCCGCGCCAGCTTCAAACACCAACCCCCCTTCAACCCCACCCCACCCCCACCCCCACCCCCACCCCAACCCCAACCCCAACCCCCTTCAGGGCTGCTCCGTGGGCTCCCGCGGCGCCGTGGTCCTCCTGGATGCCCTGGCGGTGGGCAAGGTGGCGCTGCAGCACTTTGACCTGGCCAAGAACGGGCTGGACCACCAGGTGAGGGGGGGGGAGGGGGGTTGTTTAGAGCTGAGAAGCGGGAGAGCGTCTTTAGCGGGAGAGGGGTGAGGGTTTTGAAGGGGGGGTTCTAGGCACGTGGGGAGGGGATGGTGGCGGGAGAGGAGGGAGGGGGGCAAGGTGGCTCTGCAGCACTGGGATTTGGACGGCCTGGACCACCAGGTGAGGGGGGGAAGGGGGTTTGGGAGGGGGACGGGCCGACCTACAGTGTTGCCCTCACTCCCTTGATTGTGCTTTTGCGCCGGGCCCCCCTCCTCTACCGCCCTCCCTCCCTCCCCCCCAAGGCTGTGCCCACGCTGGTCAAGTTTCTGCGCACGTGCAACACCCTGGAGTCATTGAGGCTGTCAGGTGGGGGGGGGGGGCTGGGGGGAAGGGAGGGAAGGGGAGCGGGCGGTGAAGGGAGGTGGAGGGGCTGTAGAGCGACGGCCAGGGGAAGGCCGGGGTAAGGCCAAGTACGGCATCCACGGCCGCCACCTCGTCCTGCACCTCCTCTCCTACCCCAACCCCATTCCCCCCTCTTGCCTCTCCCCCCCCCCAGAGAACCCCATCGGGGACCTCTCCGGCACCTCCCTCATGCAGTGCCTGGGCCGATACCCCGGCCGCCTGGCGCAGCTGGACCTGGCCCGGGTCAACGTGGGGCAGCAGAGCATCAAGGCAAGGGGGGGGGGGAAGAGGCAAGGGGGGGGGGGTAGAGGCAAGGAGGCAAGGCAGGGGGGGCACCTGGCCCGGGTCAACTTGGGGCAGCAGAGCAAATCTGATCAGGTCCTGCGTAGGGAAGGGAATGGGAGCCAAGTGGTTGGGTGCCGGGCCAAGGTCTATGAGCACCCCATCCATTGCCATCATCCCCGCCTTCCTCCCCTCTGCTCACCCCCTCCCTCAGGCCCTGGCCCAGGCCGTGACTAATTGCCGTACGCTCAAGCGCCTGGTGCTGGCGGGCAACGGGCTGAGCGGCCGGGTGCTGGGGGGGCTGTGCGGGGCGTTGTTCGCGGGTGAGGCCAGGGGGGGGGGCTTGGGGGGGGGGGCTTGGGGGGTGTTTGTTGCTGAGGGGGTCTAGGGAGGGGGGAGGGGGCTTGGGGGAGAGGGGTGGGTGGTTCCGCGCTGGGACAGAAGGAGGTGTGGAGTTGCTCGACATCGTTGCCATTGTCAGACCCCAAACCTTCCCAACTGACCCCCTAAACCCCAAACCCGCAATCCCCAGGCGGTGTGGAGATGCTCGATATCTCAGACAATCCCGTGGGGCTCGACTTCGCCGTCGCCCTCTCCGCCGCCGCCACCGCCGCCGTCACCGCCGCCGTCGCCGAGGCCGCCGCCGCCGCCCTCGCCGCCGCCGAGGCGGCGCCGCCAGCCTCCGCCGCCGCCACTCCCCAGACCACCTCCTCTGGCGCCGCCCCCCCGGCCGCCGCCGCCGGCTCCTCCGCCCCCACCCCCTCGCCCCCCGTGGTCCCAAGATTGGCGTTTTCACGGCAGATCTCTTTCGCTGGATCTTCCCTGGCGGCCAGTGCCGCATCTGAGGTCGTACCCGTCGCTCCCGGGCCGTCGCTGCTGATCCTGGCGGATACGAATCTGGGACCGGATGGCATGCAGGTGGGGGGAGGGGTGGCTGAGGGGAAGGAAGGGGGGAGGAAGGGGGGAGCTCAGGAAGGGAGGAAGACAGGGAATGACACTTCGGGAAGTGAACGAGGCGCTCTATCACCTCACTCATCACCCCCGCAAGTCCCCCGCCCCACCCCTGCCACGACCCTGACCCCAACCCCAACCCCCTCTACCCACCCACTCACCCCCCTCTACCCCACCCCCACCCCCTTCCCCCCCACAGGCCCTGTGCGGCGCCCTCCGGCAGTGCGGGGGCCTGCACGGCCTGTCGCTGCCCCGCAACGCCCTCTCCTATGACGGACTGGCGGCTCTGGCGGGGCTGATGGCGGGGTTCGGGGGGCAGCAGCTGTCCACCCTGACCACCCTGGACCTGGGGGGTGAGATCATGGGGGGAGGTCCTGAGAGGGGGGGGAGGGGGGGAGTCCTGAGAGGGGCTGAGAGGGAGGGGGAGGGGGGCAGCAGCTGTCCACCCTGACCACCCTGGACCTGGGGGGTGAGATCATGGGGGGAGGTCCTGAGAGGGGGGGGAGGGGGGGAGTCCTGAGAGGGGCTGAGAGGGAGGGGGAGGGGGGCAGCAGCTGTCCACCCTGACCACCCTGGACCTGGGGGGTGAGATCATGGGGGGAGGTCCTGAGAGGGGGGGGGAGGGGGGAAGTCCTGAGAGGGGCGGAGAGGGAGGGGGAGGGGGGCAGCAGCTGTCCGCCCTGACCACCCTGGACCTGGGGGGTGAGATCATGGGGGGAGGTCCTGAGAGGGGGGGGAGGGGGGGAGTCCTGAGAGGGGCGGAGAGGGAGGGGGAGGGGGGCAGCAGCTGTCCGCCCTGACCACCCTGGACCTGGGGGGTGAGTCTGGGGCCCTAAGAGGGGGGTTCATGAGAGGAGGGGAGGGGTAGGCGGGGGCCCCTGAGAGAAGGACGGGAAGAGGAGCAGTGGTGAAGGGGTGTCCTTCCACCCTAGACTTGGGGGTCGAGACCTTTTAGGGGGGCGGGGGAGGGGCATCAGCACAGGGAACGCCTGCCCAGCTCGACTGTCCCCTCAAGCACTCACCGCCCTACCCCCCCTCCTCCCTACCCTACCCTCCACCCCCCTAACCTCCACCCTCCGCAGGCAACTTCCTGCCCTCTGACGGTGTGGCCTCGCTGGCCTCGGCCCTGCGGCGGCTGCCGGGGCTCAAGGTGCTGAGCCTGGAGGGCTGCGGACTCAGCGGGCCAGAGGTGAGCGGCCCAATCCTTCCTCCCCTCCGCCCCTTTCAAGATATGTCCGTCCGCTTTCTCTGTCCGTCTGCTTGGCTTCGAGCTCGACAGGCAGGCAGGCCCCCCGCTCTCCCCAGCCCGCGCGGATGCTTTCCCCTTACTCCCGGGCAGGGCGGGCCGACCTCAGCCACCCCAACTCCTCCCGAGGCGACCCGCCCCCGCTCAGATAAAACACCCCAGTGCACCCTCCCCCCTTCCCCCTTCTCCGGGCTCGCTAGCTGCCGCCACAGGCCTTACCGTATCTCTCCTTTCCGATACGTCAAAGTTCGCCCCCGTCTTCCCCTCTGCCTCCTCTTGCCCCTCCTGAGGGGGCGTGATCCCTCTCAGCTTTTCACCCCAGCCAACCGCAACAACCCCTCCGCCTGAACCCCCCCTGTGCACGTGTGCAGGTGGCGGTGGTGTGTGAGGCGGTGCGCGTGTCTGATCGCGTGCTGGACCTGCTGGGGAAGGTCATGCTGGGCGTGATCAACCCGCACTCGTCCGTCCAGCAGGTGTGTTGGGGGGGGGGGAGGGGGAGGGAGGAGGAAGGGAAAGGGGAGGCAGGAGGAGGGGAGAAGGGGGCGAGTTCAAGGGCGACAGCGCTCCCCACCTGCTCGGTGACGACCACATCGCAGCATCCGCGCATCCCTAGCATCTAAGCACCCTCCTCCCTTCCACCCCATCCCCCTCTTACCACCCCCTCAGGGCACCATACCCGGCATCTCGGGCCCCAATGAGGTCATGTTGGGGCTACAGGTAGGGGGGGCGGGGGGGGGGGCATGGAGGGAGGGGCGGGGCTACAGGTAGTGTGTTGGGAGGGGGCGGGCATAGAGGGAGGGGTCATTGTGGGTAAGGCTCCTCGACCCCAAACAACCACGTCCACCCCATCAACCGTTGAGGAGCCGCCAACCGCCAACCACCAACCGTCAACCGCCCCCACAGGACTCCATGCTGGACCTGCTGGCGGCGCGTGGCGGGCGGTTCTCGTTGGTCAACATCGATGCGTACGGCGGTGTGGAGGCGGTGTGCGGGCTGCCGCAGGTGGGGGTGGGGTGGGGGATGGGGGCGGTTGAGAGGGGGGAGGGAGTTGGATCTTTGACTTGGTGGATATTGGCGGGAGAGGAGAAGGGCTGGCCATCTGTCTTGCAGTGACCAGGGAGTAAACTAAGTCCCCATTCCTATCCTTACCCCTGGCCCCACCTCCCAGGGCGCCACCAGGGCACCACCAGGAAGGTCCTTCCTCCTTCCCGCAGCGCCCCCCCCCCTGGACTTCCTCCCTACCCCCCCCCCCGCACGTGTTCTCCCCCCCCTCCCCCCCTCTCCCCCCCCCCCTGTCAGGGCACCACCATGAAGGTCCTCCCCGACACCCCCTCCATGCTGCTGAGGTGGATGCTGCAGGTGGGTCAGGGGGGGGGGAGAGGGGGCAGGGGGCAGGGGAGAGGGGGCAGGGGGCAGGGGGCAGGGGGCAGGGGAGAGGGGGCAGGGGAGAGGGGGCAGGGGGCAGGGGGCAGGGGGCAGGGGGCAGGGGGCAGGGGAGAGGGGGCAGGGGGCAGGGGGCAGGGGGCAGGGGGCAGGGGGCAGGGGGCAGGGGAGAGGGGGCAGGGGGCAGGGGGCAGGGAGGGGGGATAGAGGAGGGAGGGTCGTGAGGGAGAGGGCAGCAGGCCGCGGAGGGGGCGGGGAAGGGCCGGGCGGGGGGCGGGGGTTGCTCTCCACGGCAGCTCTCTGCAGCCCTCTCGCCCGCCCCGCCCCATCGCCCACACCGCAACCCACAGCCCCCTTGTCCCCCAAACCTCCTTACCCGCAACCCTCTTCAAGACGCTTAAAGAAGTACCTCCCCACGCCCCCCCCCCCATCTCTGGAAATCTGCTCGCCCCACCTCAACCCCCAATACCACCCTTCCCCCCTCCTCAGCACGGCCACCTGCGCTCCCTGCTCCTGCACGGCCTCGAGGCTCTGTCGCTGGCGAGGGAGGGCGACCGCCGGGGCCTGGCGCGCTTCCAGCAGCAGCTGCAGGTGGGGGGGGGATGACTAAGGGGGTAAGGGGGGCGTGACTAAGGGGGGCGGGGGGAGGGAGGGCGACCGCCGGGGCCTGGCCTATGCTGCCCGTCTGTTCCCACCGCACCTACCTTGACCCCTTCTTTCCCCGCACACGGGAGAGGCGCGAAGCCCGGGTGTAGCCTACCTACATCCCACGCACATCCCACGCTGCCAGCCCCCCCCTTCCCCCCTTTCCCCCCTTCCCCTTAACCCCTTCCTCCCCCTCCTCTTTCCCCCCACACAGGAGATGCGTGGCGCGGGCTGCAAGCTGCGCGCCCTCAACGTGGGTCAGAACTGCCTCCCCCCCGAGGCGGGCACGGGCATCGCGGTCATGCTGTGCTTCAACAGCTCGCTGCAGGTGTGTGCTGATCCCGTGTTTGTTACGAGTAAGGCGAACTCAAAAGATCAAAGCGTGTAGCGGGGAGGATGGGTGGAAGCGTAGGGAGGGGAGGGAGGCGAAAGGGTGGGGGAGAAGACCGAGTGAGAGGTGGAGGAAAGGGAACCGTTCCCTTGTGCCTCCCACTCCCCTGTTGTCCTCCCACTTCAACCACCTCTTCCGCGCCCACGGTTTCCCCCTGGTCCCCATCCCCCCCTCCCCCTCCCCCCCCCCTCCCCCTCAGGACCTGCAGCTCCGCGGCTCCTCCGCCACTACAATCCTGTCCTCCCAGCTCAAACCCCCCTCTCCCCTCCATCCCCCCATCCCCCTATCCTCCCCCCCCCCTTAGGACCTGCAGCTCCGCGGCTCCTCCTGCGACCGCAGCACCTTCAAGGCCTTCGAGCAATGGCACAAGGTGGGGGCAGGGGGGGGGCGGGGGGGGGCGGGGGGGGGCGGGGGGGCGTTGGAATGGGAGAGAGAGAGCGTGCAGGGGCTGGGCAGGAAGGGGAGGCAGGGTGGCTGGTGCTAGGCGGGATCGCGGGGTCGCTTTGGGAGGTAGATACGGTAGCCGGCCGGTTCCAAGGCGCTCGAAGCCCGACCCATCCCGGGTGTGAGGGGGGCAATGGGAGAGAACGTTGCCGGGGCTGGGCAGGAAGGGGGCTTACTGAGTGCGCACGCGTGGTCCTCATTAACTCCTCTCGTCCTTCTGCCCTTGCAACCCCCCCTCCCCCCTTCCCTCCCCCCCACCCTCCCCCCTTCCCCCCCCTGACAGGTCATCAAGGGCTTCCAGGAGGCCCTCCCCTGCGCCCCCGCCCTCACCGCCCTGGACGCAACGGCCGCCGGAATAACAGACGCCTGCTCCGCGGGCTTCAGGTCAGCGGGTCGCAAGAGGTCCCGCAAATCCGCTGAGGCACCGGGAGCTTTGGGCCCTCTAAGTTTAGCAAGTGGCTCTAAGTCTTGTAAATGGTTCTAATTCTGCAAGTGGTTCTGAGTTTGCCCCTACCCGTTGGCCCTGGCTTCAGGCGCCTGCTCGAGTGCAGCGCGTCGCTCCGGCACCTGCGGTTGGACCGCAACCGACTCAACCAACCGGCCATGCAGGTGCGACGGTTGGCGGTTGGGGGCGGTTGGGGTCGTTGACGGTTTCAGTGCGCTCGCGCGACGCCGACCTCTGCGCTCCCGACCCCACGACGCCCCTCACCTCATGCCTCACCCCGCCCCTACCCTACCCCCCCACCCTCTCCTTCCCCACCTCCCCTCCCCCCCAACCCCCACCCTCCACCCCCCCAGATCCTGGCCCCCGCCCTCACCACCCAGCCCGCGCTGCTGTCCCTCTCCATGGACGCCTGCTGCGACGAGGCGCCCGCCATGGCGGCGGCGGTGCACGTGCTGGGGGGCAACCTGCGGCTGCAGCGGGTCAGCCTGCGGGGCTGCTTCCTGGACGGGGCGATCGGCAAGTGAGTGGGGGGGGGAGGGGGGTGGGGCAGGGGGGAAGGGGGGCAGGGGAGGGGGAAGAAGGGGGGGAAGAAGGGGCTTTCGTGTTGCGCGTGAGGGGCGGGGATGGGATGGCGCCAGCAACCACGGCAATGGGTCCCGGGGCAGTTCCTGGGTGGCCCCAGGGGTCCGCAAAGACGCAGGTAGGGACCCGCCTCCACACACCTTTTCCCCCACCCCACTGCACACACGACATTATCCCACCCCCCCCCACCCCCTCCCCCTCAGGGGCCTGGCCGCCGCCGTGGCCAAGCACCCCAACCTCACGGCCCTGTCCCTGGGGGGGGCCATGCGGTACAAGATCGGGGACGACGGAGCTACGGCCCTGGGTGGGTGGGGGGTCAGGAGGGGGGGGGGCGTTGGGTTTTGGGGGGCCGGAGGGGTTGTGCGGGGTCTCTGGCTGGGCTGGGGGTGTGGAAACGTAGGCCGCATGCATTGCTGAGCGGCAGTGCAGGCTCGAACAATTAAGTTTATCACCCCTTCCTCCCTTCCTTTCCCCCCCTGCCGCATCCCCCCCACGCAGGCCGCGCGCTCCGCTCCTCGCTCCGCCTGGCCTCCGTGAACCTGGCGGTGGTGGGGCTGGCGGACGGCGCGGGCACCTCGGCGCTGGCGGCGGCGCTGGCCTCTAACAACCGCCTGAAAGAGGTGGACCTCAGCGGTGAGGGGGTGGGGAAGGGGGAGGGCAGTACCGGTACGGCATTCGGCGAGGAATAGGGAGGACAGGAGAGGGGGTAGGAGGGCGTTCAAGCAGGGGCAGAAGATGCGCGCTCCTAGGTCTTAACCCCCGTCGATCCCCTTTGACCGCTCTCCTTTCCTCCCTCGCGGCCCCCTCCCCCCTCCTCCCAAAGGCAACTCCATCGGCCCCCACGGGGGGCAGCAGCTGGTGTCGGCCCTGCAGCAGCGCTCCATCCGCCTGCAGGTGTGTGGGGGGGGGGGTTAGCCTGGGAACACTCGGTAATCAGGGCCGGGGTCCCGGTGCCGGGCGCGCTTAAGGATACGGGTAAGCCAGGCGGACCCGCTCCCGCCCCCCAAAGCTTCCCACTCTCCACGCACCCCCCCCCCCCCCAGCGCCTGGCCCTGGACGGCAACGTGCGGGTGCCCCCCCACACGCTGCGGGCAGCCATGAACATGTGCACACCGGCGGTGAGCCGGGGGAGGGGAGGGGCCGTATTTGGGGCCGTATGGGGGGCCCTATTGGGTAGAGGCTGGTGGGTCGCTGGCTGGGTAGGGGTTTGGCCTGTCTGAGGGGCGCAGTCGCCCCACTAGCATCCTGTCTTGACGGGCGTAAAAAGCGAACCTCTTTGAGTTTCTCACCCCAACCCCACCCCTTCCGTGTCCCCCCACCCCGCCCCCCCCCCCCCCACCCCCCAGGTGGCGGACCGCAAGGGCGTGCAGGACTTCAGCGGCGGCAGCATCAGCGCGGGTCCTCCCCCCCACGACTGGGGCCCCTTCAACCCCATTGGCGATGCCCTGCCCGGCGGCCCCGGCGGCGGCGGCGGCGGCGGCGGCGGCGGCGGCAGCGGCCCCGGCGGCACGCCCGCTGGATCCACGGTGCCCGTACTGATGCTCAGATCCAAGAGCAGCACGGGGCTGCAGGCGCTGCTGTCGCCCAGGTGGGTTGGTTGACCGTTGGGCGTTGGTACCGTACTTTAACGGTTGGCACCTGGCGAGCGTACTCCGGCCCTGCTCCGGCCCCAACCATCCTTATCGCCTCTCTATCGCCTCTCGTTCAAAACATACCCCCAACCACCCCTACCGGCCCCCCTCCTGCACCCCAGGTTTCTGAGCACCAGCAGCCCGCGGGGACCCAACCTCACCTCGGGGGGCGGAGGGGAGGGAGGCCCCCGCCCCCCCGTGTCGGGCCACGCCAGCCTGCGCAGCCGCAACGGCGTAACGCTCGGCAGCGCCGCCGCCACGACGGAGCCCGGCGGCGGCTCGGCGCCCGCCAGCCCGCGTGGCGGCGGCGCCGCCGCCCGCCGCCCGGGCTCGGCGCCGCGAGGTCGCAGCAACCTCGGCGGCACTGGCGGCGGCGGCGGCGGCTCGCCGGCGCGCCGCCGCGGCGGCGCCGCTGGCAGCGGCGGTGGGGCCGGCGGCGGCGGCGGCGACATGGAGGACCCGCTGGCTGATGACGACGATCTGATGAGTAATGCCGGCGGGCCCGGTACGTCACGGCGGGCCTCGCCCCGCCGCGGCGGCGGCGGCATGGGCGTGATGGAGGACCCGCTGGCGGACGACGGCGGCGGCGCCGTACTGATGCGGTCGCAGAGTGGCCTTTCGCCTGCCAGGACGCCGCGCCGCCGCGGCGCTTCGACTTCTGCCGTACCGGGCTCGCTCCAGCCCCAGTCCTCCACGCCCCTATCGATCAACCTCAGCGGCGTGCTGTCCGGCGCCCTGTCCGGAGCTCTTCCGGACCCGACGGCGCCGCCGCCCGGAAGCCCTAACATGTCGGAGCGAGGTAGCGGCGGCGGACGCTTGACGCCACGATCCCGAGTGCCCGTTTCGAGGGAGCCGTCGCAGCAATGGGCGGAGCGGTTGGGCGCTGGCGGCGGCCCGCCGCTCAAGATGTCCCCCCGCGACTCCGCCCCCGCCTCGTCGCCCGACTCCCACTCGCCCATGTACAGCCCACGTGGTACGGCAGCCTTCACGCGGTCCGCCACCACGGGCTTCGTGGGTACGGCAGGCGGCGGTACGGGTACGGGTGCGGACGGCGGCGGCATGTTTCCCACGCCGCCAACCGCTCGCCACATGTCGCTGCGGCAGTTGGCGGTTGAGGGGTCGGCGGCGGCGGCCGCCGCCGCGGGGTCTCCAACCGCCATGCTCTCACCCCGCGGGGGAGGCTCAGGGTCAGGGGTGGGGCCGGGGGGCGCGCCGGAGTCGCCGGGTTCGGGGGGGGCCCGGCCCCGGAGTGCCGCGACGGGGGCGTCCCCCGCCAGGCTGCCCCCCGGGAGCCCCCGAGAGAGCTCCGGCAGTCGCCAGCGGTTGCTGTCGTGAGCGGTTGCTGTCGTTAGCGGTTGCTGTCGTTAGCGGTTACTGTCGTGAGCAACTGCTGCCGTGAGCGGTTCCTATCGTGAGCGGTTGCTAACGTGAGCGGTTTGTCGGCTGGCAGAACGGGGGGATGGGGTGGGGTGGGGACGGACGGAGTGGAGCGTGGGCATTGGGGTGGGAGGTGAGGAAGCGGGTTGTGGTTGGATGGAGCTGGGTGGGGATGGGGTGAAGTCAAAGCAGCGCGCAGCTATCGGGGTGGGGGGTGGAGTGGAATGGGTTTAAGGCAAAGCGCAATGGTGCCCAGTGCACGAGGGCGCGCTCGGCTCCAGGCCTCGAATGGGATGGGGTGGAGAGGCGTGGGAGCGCTGAGGCTGGGGTGGCCGTACCGTAATGGGGGCTGTGGGGAGAGGGCTGGCACTCCGGTACTAACCCCGCGGCGGAAGATGCCATGGCTGCGTCGAAGCAAGGCGATGCGCAAAGTATGCGAAGTGAGAAGCGTTATGCTGAGTTGCTGACGGCTGACTTCGACTTGCATGGCTGACCCGATGCGTTTGGGCGTCGGCTCACCCGGTCTGACTTTGACTACATCCCCACTATTTCTTGAGAGGGTGACCGCGACTTGGCCGAGAACGAGAGTTTACCGCCAGGGCTTGAGGAAAAGGTTTACGCCGTTTACCGCCGAGGAGAACGTTGCTGACAGTCTGACACCCGGGCATCTGGGCTTGGTGAGGAGTGGTGGTGTGGAGGCCTCAGTCTGATATATGACTTCGAGGTTGTGGTTGAAGTGATCAATGCCCTTGGGCAGATCAAGGAGGGCCTCATGGGACTGTGGGGAATGGGGAGCTGTGGGGCCTTACCGCCCAGACCCCAGAGCGGTGCGGCGTCCTGAACGCTGGACTCCTGGTGGCCGTGGTGGGTCCTGGGGCAGTGTCGCGCCCAGTTACGGGCTCGCACCAGTAGCCGCCACCTTCCCTTGCCACGTATCGCTGCGCTGCGGCAACGCGCCCCCGTAGTTCTACACCGTGCTGCTTCGGTGGCACTCGCGTCCCTGGCGGTCACCGTGGCTCTAAATGACCATGTCAGTCAAGTCACCAATGGCCAGGATAGCCTGCGCGCTAGCCTCTCAGGAGGCGGCTGATGGCGGTGATGCCAACCTAAGGACACATGGACGGGTCTTGCTGCCTGTCCGTTAGTAGTGCCAAGGGAAGGTGCCGTAGGCGGCACCTTCCGACCCCAAGCCAGCACAGCCGGCCTCCCGACCGCCGTGAAAGCCTGCAAGGCCGTGCCAACACACACGCCTGCACCCCCCCTCCGCCCCCTCCTCCAAGCCCTCCAACCTCGCCTCCAGGCCCAAGACAGCAGTTGGGTCCCGACTACTCCTCCTGAGCCCTTGACATGCTCAACTGCCCAGCAGCATCCAACCGCAGAGCCTTCACGACCCTTGCTCCCACACGACTCCTAAGGGCTCCCGGTGGCAACCCGTTCGCCCTCTGCACCGTACCCGCCTCCAGGCAACCGCTAACGGCCACCCAGCTACCCTCAAACCGAACGTGCCAGTAAATGCGCATGACAGCAGGGCACAGACCGTTTGTCGCAGGGTCGGGGGCACACCGGCACTCCGGCAGGCGAACTCGGTCGGACGGCGGGGAAGAAGGGGTTGGCAGACGGAGGTAGGAGACATCAGCGAAGCGAAGCGCTTGGTTGTGGCGTAGGGCGTGTTCCGCAGACTACGCACGTTGGCAGGCGGAACAGCACAGCTGTGTCCGCCGTCGTCCCCCTCCCCCTCACCGGAGTGGTGCAGGAACATGAGAGGCGACAGCAATCGCCAAGCGTGCACTTTGCCACACCGCACATGGGTGGCGGGTGAGGTTGCCCTGATGGCCCCCCGTATCCAACCGCGGCCCCTTGCAGGGACAGGGACCATCAGGTCCTCATGCGTCAACACGTACCGTATACCTGTGCCGAAACCGCTCATCGCCAACGCCAGCGTGCACGCTCTGTAGAGCTCAAACCCGTAGCTCTGTAATTAAGCGTCTCGCGCGAGACCTGGGGAACGGACCATCGGCACGCGCGCCTGTGACCATTTCTCCGCCAGAGAGCTCCCAGTTGATGAATTCTCACAGCTGATTCAAGGCCACTACATATGGCCTGATGCAGCGGCCTGGCCTGCTGAATTCACTGCCACGGTCCAGCGCCGAGAACGGGAGGCATCTGTGCTTGGTACACATTCCGCTTGACACAGGCCGCCGCCAGGTCTGGTCGCAAGCGTGATTCGGCACTTCACAGAGTGTGGTCCGAGCATGCCCGCAAGTTGGTGCCGGCCTCACACGCCATTCTCAGCGGCCATATAAGGAGCGGCACACCTCACAGCATTGAGGCCACTGTCAGCCTGGAGATGGCGACCGCAGCCCCGACGCTCGGGCCACACGTGCCACCGGGGCGGACGCGCGGCCCGGCCATCCCGGAAGCGCCGGAACCGTGGCGAGGGCAAGCCCCTCACCGCACAGATGTGAGCAGCACACCTTTTGGCAGCAGTTTGTCTGGCACTGTCGCGGCAAGCCGTCGTGCGGCTTCTCGTGGGGTGGGGCGAGCGTGACCAGAATGCCATGGCCATGATCCCGACATCACATCCGCCTCCCGCGCAGGACTACGAGCCCCTGCGGCAGGAGCCGCTGGCAGAGGGAACTTATGCAGGTGCGGCCTGACGAGAGTCCCTACATGTTTGATTCTAGAAGGCCAGGCACTGGCAGCAGTCGAGGCGGCGCTGTGCTCGACCGGCAGGGGCCGGGCAAGAGCCTCTCTGGCAGGGGCTGGGCAGTTGCGGGGCTGGCGTCTGGGGCCGTGCGGCACAGGTGGTGCACAAGGGCTGTCTAGAAGCGGCGACCGCCGGCACGCAACCCCCGTAACGGGAGCCGTCGCAAATGCGCCCCCGCCCCCGCCCCCGCCCCGCAGTGGTGTACGCCTGCCGGCACGTGGCCAGCGGTCGGCACGTGGCAGTTAAGGCCTTCAAGCAGGAGCACCTCAACCACCAGGTTCGGTTGGTTGGTTGGTTGGTTGGTCAGTTGGTTGGTGAGCTGCTGGTTGAGTGGTTGCGGAAGCTTGTGGCGGGCGTCAGGATCTGGGGGGGGCCCACTCACCCAGGCCCCTTCCCCTGCGCTGCCCTGGAAATGCTCTCTCCATCGTGCTCGCATGGGTCTACCCGTGCCAGGGGCCCAGCCGCCACACCCAAACCTGCACGCCACACACATCCACATCAGGGCACAAACCCTTCTCCCGCGCTCGCGCCCCGACCCATATCCACACGCATTCACCCCCCCCCCGTCTCGCCACCCCCATGCAAACACACACGCCTCTGCCCCTCGTCCCACCCCCCGCCCCCGCCCCCCTGGCGCCCCCCCCGCCCCTGCAGGTGCGCCGCCTGGCGCTCCGCGAGCTGCGCGTGCTGCGCCTGCTGCCCCCCCACCCCGCCACGGTGGGCCTGCTGGACGTGCTGCGCGACCCGGCCTCGGGGCGGCTGCTGCTGGTGTTCGAGCTCATGGGCTGCAGCCTGGAGCAGGTGGGGGGGCGGGGGGAAACGGGGGGGTGAAGCGTGTGTGTTTGGGGGCGGGGGGCGGGGGCACGAGGGCTGCTGTTGGTGTTCGAGCTCATGGGCTGCAGCCTGGAGCAGGTGTGGGGAGAAAGAGGGGAAACGGTGGGGTGAAGCGTGTCTGTTTCGGGGCGGTTCTAGGTGTGACGGGGTGGGTTAGGACGCGCGTGCGGGCGTGCCAAGGAAGCAGGACGGGGCCTTTTGTAGCGGTGCGCAGCCCCAGGTTGCCGTCTGGGGGTGTGAGTCCTCCAGGCTGGGTGCGTCCCACAGTAGCGCCCAAGCTCTCTCTCCGTCCTGCGTGCGGGCGCAGTTCGAGCTCGAGTGTGCGAATGCGAGCGCGTTATGTTGCGATGTTATTATACCTCCAACACGAGCGCTCAAGCCCTCCGCCCTGCCCTGGGCCCCTCAGATGCTAGACAGTCGGGCAGCGCAGGCGCGGCGTGGGCGGCTGTCCCCCGGCCTGTCCCCCTCGCTGCTGCGGTGCGTTGCGTGGCAGCTGCTGGGGGCGCTGGAGCACTGCCATGCCCACGGGGTGAGCGGGTGGGGGGGCGGGGGCTGGTGAGGGGGGCCCTGGAAACAAGCGTGGGGCGGGCATGGAAGGGTCGAGAAGCGAGCACTGGTTGCGCAGTCATGCCCACCACGGACCTCCTCCCCGCACTACCGGTATCCCCCGATTGCCGTTGCGAGTGTCCCCACCACGAACCCCTCCCCACCTTCTTCACCCCCCCACCCCCCCAGGTGGTCCACCGCGACGTCAAGCCGGCCAACGTGCTGGTGGACAATGTGGCGGGGTCGGCAGCGGGGGAGACGGCGGCGGTGGTCAAGCTGTGCGGTGGGTGCCTCTGGGGTGGGGGCACGGGGCCGAACGGGGCCTGCGGTGGCGCCTGATGTGGTCCCCCTGGGCCTCTCTTCGTGCTGCCCACCTCTTTTTCTCGAGGTTTAAAATGTTACCCTCCTTTTGCCCCTGCCTCCCTTGTCCCCCGCCTTTTCAGACTTCGGTCTGGCGCGATGGCTGCCCGGAGCCTCTCCGCCGCACAGCGGCTCGTGGAAGCACCGGCACGGCGGGGTGAGCGGTCGCTAACCCGTGTTGTTACAGGTTGCGAGTCGCTCGGAGCTGCGCGTGCTGTCGTGCTAGTCTCACATGCGCCAAGCAGTTCTCTAGAAACAGGCGATTGTGAAGCCATCCGCCCGCTCGCACGGGCGTAAGATTTGGTTAACCGCGAAGTGCCGCCCCTTGATCCTGGATTCCTCCGGCTCCCCTCCGCGCCACTTGTGCAGGCTGACGTGGACCCTATCGTACCCCACCGATCGTACGGCAGCCGTACAAGTGCCGACGCCGCCATGACTGACTATGTGGTCACGCGCTGGTACCGTGCGCCCGAGGTACTTACGGCCTGTTTGGGTTGCACGACCCTTGACATGAAATTGGTCGAGGATTGTGTACGACTGGGGGCCCCTGATGGCCTCACCCCCAGCGCCTAAACCCCTTGTCACGCGCCCAATCAAGCTTTGCGCTCTAAACGCCCGGTCCCGGTCCACCGCCCCCCACGTTTCACCCCCTTAACCCGCTCCCTCTCGCCCTTCGCCTACAACTTGTCAACAAATCACCCGCCCCTCCCTCCCCCCTCTTCCCCCCTTGTTCCACCCCTTCAGCTGCTGCAGCGTGCCCGGCGCTACGGCCCCGCCATAGACGTGTGGGCGCTTGGCTGCCTGCTGGCGGAGCTGTCCATGGGGCGGCCGCTCTTCCCCGGAGCCAACGCCGCCGACCAACTGGGACTCATCACGGCATGCCTGGGGCAGCCGCCGATGATGGGGGCGGCGGCGGTGGGGGCGGGGGCGGC
The DNA here is from genome assembly GCA_016858145.1 of Edaphochlamys debaryana. NCBI lineage: Eukaryota > Viridiplantae > Chlorophyta > Chlorophyceae > Chlamydomonadales > Edaphochlamys > Edaphochlamys debaryana. The sequence goes on from JAEHOE010000110.1 coordinate 211,222, forward strand.
GGGGCCGGCGGCGGCGGCGGGGGGCGCGGCGGCGGTGATGGGGGGCGTGGCGGCGCGGGTGGCGGTGGGGTGGGGCGCCCTCGCCGCGCCCCGCCGCAGCCGCAGCCTGGCGCAGCGCCTGGGGGTGAGTGGTCCGGGCACGGGCACGGCGAGGGGATGCGTCCCGGCGTTGTTGTAGCCATCCTGCTTCATGTTGATCGGTAGTTTTGGTGTGATGAGCGGCACCAAGAGGAGTCTTCCGCCCTCCCTTCCGCCCTGCCTCCACAACAGTCTGCCGCAGAGCCGGCCCTGCTCCAGCTCATCAACCTGTGCCTGGCCCTGGACCCCGCGGCACGGCCAACCGCCACGCAGCTCCAGCAGCTGCCGTACTTTGACGCCGTACGACACACGTCGTACGGCAGCTCTTCCAGGCCGCTCGTCCAGCCCCTCGAGCTCTCCAGACCCGTACCGCCGCTCTTGAATGCGGCCGGGAACGCGGCAATGCCCAGCGCTCAGGTGCAGCCATGCCACCAGAGTCACGCAGCAGAAAGACACCAAGATACCGGCCTGCATGGCATCCAAGAGCCGGTCGCATCCGCATCCGCATCCGCATCCAAAGATACTGGCCTGCAGCCTGGCCTCAGGCACACAGCAGCAGCCGCAAGAGACGAGGAGGCTGGGCTGCATGGCATCCGAGAGCCGGTCGCGCCAGCGACGTTCAACAGTGCAGTCAGTAGCGGCGGAGGTGGCGAGGCACGCGCACCTGCGGACAGCGGCCCTGCTGGCGGCACCGCTGGCGGGTGTGCAGGCGAGGCCGAGGCCGAGGCCGAGGGCGAGGGCGAGGGCGAGGGCGAGGGCGGGGTGTGGTCCTCACTGGGGCTCGAGGGCGCCGGCGGCCTGGCGTGGGAGGCCCCCGCTGCGGCTGCGACCTCCCCCGCTGTGTCCGTGCGGCGGCTGACGGCTCCGCTGCGGCCCCTCGCCAGCGGGCGGAGCAAGGTGAGCAGGGAGCAGGGGGCGTAAGGGGGATTTGTTGTTGCAACAGTCAGACATGTCTCTGTCTCAGTGTGGGAGCCGCCCGCAATGGCTCAGGACTGGGCACCAGTGCTGGGCATTTGTTGGCCTCTGTGTTGCGCCAAAGAGCTTAGTTAGTTGGTTATTGTGATAGCTGAGCGCGTTGATGCTCAGTTGACTGCGCTAGCTTCCACGGCACGGACGTCTTGCCTGACCTTGCTGTTGGGTGCACGCGCATCGCAGCCTCTGCCAGCCTGCCGAAGTGCCTGCCTTGTCCCATGCCTAAACTCAGTGCCTGCTGACTCATCCAACCCTCAGGCGGGAATCCACGCCTTCCTAGACGGCGACGAGCAGCCCCCCTCGCCCTCGGCGTCCGGCCCGCACCCCACCTCTGCCCCCGGGCAGACGTCTCCGCCAGCCCGACTGTCCGACGGCGGCGGCAGCGGCAGCGGCGGCGGCAGTGGCAGAGGCAGCGGCGGCGGCAGCAGCGGCGCGCTGCAGGCCAGCGGAGACGATCTGCTGCTGGACTCGTGCCGCGTGCTGAGCGTGGGAGCGTTCCGCACGAAAGACACGAGCCGACTGCGCGCCCCGGGCCGCGGTGCGATGCGGGAGGCCCAGGCCAGCGCCGTTCAGCGTATCCTGGCCACAACCGCCACAACCACCACAACCACCACAACCGCCACGGGATCCTGCGTGGCTGCCAGCGGGGACGCCGGCTGCCCCAGCCCGACCCGCCGGGAGGGCAGCTTCAGGGGCAGCGGCAACGGCGGCACGGCTTGGCAGTGCTCTGGCAGCACTGACCGGGCAGGCGGTGGCGGCGGCAATGGGGCGACTCGAGCAGAGCTTGGTGGGGCTGTGCCTTGGGGAGGTGAAGGGCGCCGCGGCCGCGCCCGCCCCGACCCGCGCACGCCGCCCGCGCTGGCGGCTTGGCCCAGCCAGGTCCACTGGGCGGGCTATGCTGGCCCCGGCGGGCCCGCGCTGCACCGCTTCGACAACGCCCGTACCTCTGGCGCCAACCTCGTGGCTTCCGCCGACTCTTCAACTTCCCACACACACCGCCCATCCGCATCCTCTGGCGCTTCCAGTCCAGGGCACAGAACCTACAACTGCGCCCGGCAGATTAGTAAGATCCCCACCAAACCGCTGGCGTCGTCTCCGCCTCTGTCGGCGGACCAGGCACGTATCCAGTTGGCGCCTGTTAGCCTGGAAGAAGGGGTGGGCAGCGGCGTGCAGGCGCTACCGACAGCCATAGTGCAGCGGCGGGGCCTGCTGGATCCGATGGCCGCGGAGGGCCCCGCCTCTTGGGCCGGGCTCCAGACTGCGGGCCCAGTGGGGCCCACCGAGGTCCACGCGGGCCCGCCCGGGCCTGCATTGGGCCCGCAGGCTGCGGATGCTGCGGCCGAGTCACGGCGCTCACAGCTGCTGCCCGCTCCACCGCTGCCGCAGCCATCGCAGGACGAGACCGTAGAAGGAAGGCCTCACACGGTCCCGCTGCACGGGGGGGCACCACCGCCGCTGCCGACGGCTGCTGCTGCCGCCGCGGAAGGGCCAGACACGCACGGCCAACCGCCGGGCTCTTCGGCTCCCTCCAAGGGCGCCTGGCTGTGGCTGCCGTACTTTAATCGCTCGTCCCAACCGCCGGGCCCGCCCCGCGACGACGACTACCCAGCCCACGTCGGCATGCCAACCGCCGGTACCGGTGCCGGTGCCGCCGGCTACCCGCCTTCAGGATCCGTGCAGCTGACCCTAGGATCCAGCCTGGGATCCAGCGCCGCCGGCAGCGCCGCCGGATTCATGACAACCGCCACAACCGCCACAACCGACTCTCGCGGCCGCAGCTCGACCTCGCTCCACACGGGCGGCAGCGGCGGCGGCAGGCCCTTGCGTAGGGGCAGCAGCAGCCGGGCCAGCGCCAGCCTGGTCTTCTCCACCCTGGCCTCACTCAGCCGCGGGCTCCGGAGCGGCCCCAGCGTCGGCCGCGATGGCACGCCCTACGCGCTGCAGCCGCCGGGAAGCGTTACGGCGCCCCCACGGGCGCCGTCAGAGCCGACGCACGTGCACGGTCGGCATGGTGGGGTGCATGGGGGCAGCCAGGCTGGTGCCGTGGGTGGCGAGGCTCCAGGGGCAGTTGGCGTGAGCTTGGGTCGGAGCACCCGCAGCGGTGGTGGAGGTGGAGAGCGGGCGGCAAGTGGGTCGATGGGGTGCTTTGGGCGGCCCGCTCGGGCCCGCGGCGCGGGCAAGGCAAACAGCAGCGGCGGACAGGAGTCCCCCAAAGCGGAGGCTGCCAAGGCGGCCGGCTCGGGCCTTTCGCGGCTGCTGGCGTCAGCCCTGGGTGGCGGTGGCCGGGGCAAGCGGGGGACAGGCCCCGACGGCAAGTAGAAGCACCCGCAGCGCCTTTTTCGCCCGGAGTATGCATACGAAGCGGAGCATGGCTGCAAGTGAGGGCTCCCTAGCCGCATGCTTTTTGGCTGGCAATGAATTTTGCGTGAGCTTGATCCCATTACGCGTAGTCAAATCAGCAGGGAAGGGAGGTGACGAGGGTTAGGCGGGTGGCCGGGATAGGTCTGACCGGTCTTGCCTTCCCGGGTTAAGGCTTTCAGAGGACTGCACAACACAGGCTGGGTTGTGAGCTGGACACGTGATTCAAAGGGATACGACTCCTATCGTCTTGGCGGGGGGTGGGGGGCGGCCGAAGGGCCTGCTCGTGGATGAGGGGCATTCGGACACGTTTGACATATGCTGTGGTCATCCCATCTCCGCATGCTTCTGTTTATGTCACATGGGGTCGCCGTTTCTCGACAATTCTCTCGACTTCACTGGGACGGCACGGCGCATGCTTCATACGTCCGCTTTGGTACACTGTTTGTATGTCAATACTGTCGTGCTGCTTCGATGTGTTTTTGTGGGGACCGCTCCCTTGTTCGTGTCGTTGGCACAGATCCGGACGGGTTGTCTGTCGGGCGGATTGCTACGAGGTTCTGCCCAAATGTGTCTGGTTCTCTCTTGTCCCGAGGTACGTGACTGGTTGGTGGAGTGAGCGCCGCCGGTTGCGAGGGTTCACTCGAAAGACTGATATTAGCTTCACGGAGTGGGCTGGGATTGGCTGTTCCGATGCGCTGCTTTGGGGGCTGCTTGCACGGATGCGGAGTGGCTGCTGGCTGGTTGCATGGGGCATGGAGCATCTCTGGTCCTCCAGGGGCCGCGTGACTGAATGGTCGACCGAGCACCGCAGATTGCACTGGTGTCTGTTCACTTAAATACTGAAGGCAAGGGATTGGCTTTGGCCTCACCGTGTGAGTGAAGGCTGAGTGGGTTGAGATTGGCTCATTGATGGGTTGTCGCAATGCATCGCCGCAGGAGGCTGCTTGCTGTTGGCTCTACATCAATGCAGGAAGAGCAGGCGTGCAGCTTGATCGTCGTGCGATTGCTGCGGCTCGAGGGGTTAATTTCCGGTCTTTCAAGCGAGATGAGCGGGATTCAGCTTGTGGGGTCAAGGTGGCACGGGGCCTTGCTGCTTCTGCCTGTCTTTCCATCTCCCGATTCAACATGGTGGGTCCTTACTTCCACGGATGAGCATTGCACCTGTACATACGTAGCACACACACGGATCAGGTGTTGCTGCCCAGCACTTCATGCGCACGCCCACGTTCTTTCACGTTCTCTCATCATGTTGCCGTTTCACGATTGCCATGTTACCATATGCGTGAGCTGTCATGCTGGAGCATGACTCGTGGACTATTGTGGGATGGAAGCTGTAAGAAGGCTGGAGGTTGGAGGGGCTGGGACTCTTGATTAGGCCTGCTTGTTTGAGACCGCCGGCACCGTAGTTAGCTTGGATAGATCTTGCTGGAATTGGAGGCCACTGTCGCTGGCCTGGTTGGTTTTACTGGAGTCATTCCTTGGGAAGGGGCGAGGGGGTCCACATGGGATGATCTTCTGGTGTGAGGCTTCACTCTGTACGGCAATTAACGCCGAGCAAACTGTTTACGCGCTTGTGTGATCCCGCCGCATCCATACACATCGCCGCTTGCGCACTGTACGACATGTTTCCTGTCAGCGCTTGACCCTGGTCTGACGGAGGGTTCTTGATTGCGTGGGACACATCAAGAACCCTCAGGCCAGGGCTAAGTGCCTCAGCATAATGGCGGGATTGTTGCCGTCGACACTGACGTAGAGCCCTGCTGAGGCGCTGACTTGGGGGAAAGGGGGCACGCGCGCCCATGTGCTTGATCGGGGGCTGAGGTGCCGCAAGGTGATACCGTAGGTGAACCTTTCATGCTGGCATGCAGCGGCGGTGTGGATAAGGCCTTGGAAACTGGAAAGACTCTATGCAGTACGATGCAGTACACAGGGGATCGGTACCGGGACGGCATGGCGGAGTACCTGTTGTGAAGCGTTCTGGATTCCAGGGAGCTACCGTACCTACCGTACGGCTTTCCCTTGTGAAGGCAGCAGGCAGGGAAACTGGGAGGCAGATGTCTTGCGTGGTTTCTGCCGAGCTGGAGTCTGAACAACGCGTCGGGTTGGGCCATGCAGGGTAGGCGGTGACGCACGGGGCGGCCTGTAACGGACGCCTCATAGACCCACCTTAGCGTAGTTCTTGCAGGGAACGGGGCACTCCCCAAGGACGCTATGGTTGGGAATGGGGGCGGGAAGTGCTGTAGGCTGGAACGGGGGCGGGAAGTGCTGTAGGCTGCCTCCTACAGGGCCCAACCTCTCGGCTGCCTCCCATGTCTTCTATCCCCACAAACCGGTTCCATAACCTTCTTATCAAGCTGACCTGAAGCACCTTCCAGAAGTGGACAACGCGTCAATGCCTGACGGGTCGAGAGAGAACTGTAGGCGAGGAGCCGGGGTTATTATAGACAACGGGGCGTAGTGCCGGGGAGGGAGGGCAGAGCGTGCACAGTCTGCGGCCGGCCCCGACCCCCGGGACGGCCCATCCCGCTCTCCTCCTTTCCGTCTCCTGTTTCTAACCCTCCATCACTACCATGCTAGGTATAAGACTTGGGAATACGGACCGGAAGGAGAACGAAGCTGCAAGTCAAGGGTCAAGCCACACCTCCATGCGCATATGGGAAGGCCCCAAGCTGATATCGGTACCCTGCATATCATACTAGCAGGCCACATATTACATAGGACCAGATAAGCGACAGACGTTGGCCGCGCGACACATTCGCAGGTCACGTCGAACTACTAGGGTGCTCGAGACCAGTGCCTCTGCTGTCCTTGAAACTCCACGTATAGCTACAGGCTGCGTAGCGACCTCGAAGGACAGCTGAAATTTGGCGAGCATGTTGCAACCCCAAACGCTCTCCTTGAAGGACGGATAGCGTTCCGCTTCCGAGCCATTCCTCGAGTCGGGCCGCGAGGACATCTGTCCTAGGAGCCCGCGTGTGCTTCCATGGCCATGTCGGTCCCACCGGAGACGCCCATGGCCGCAGCGGCAGCCGCGGGCGCCGCGCCGGCACCAGGTGCATCGGGGGTGTGGGGTTGGGAAAGGGGAGAGGGGGGGGGGTTGAAGCACGCTGTGCTGTGGGCCTGGGCGCTACACAGCGCTCAAAACCCGCAACTTCCCCAGGGCCCCCGCAGCGCTGGCGAGGGTCGCGCCCCGCGGCCCCGGACCCTGACACCCCCCCTCTCGTTAACCCCAGGCGAGGAGGTTGACTGGTCGTCCGTTGACCAGGTCTCGCAATTAGTCAGCCGTACGACCATGGCCGCCATGCACCAGCTGTGGCAGAACCACGCGTCCGGCATGGACGACCTGGGGCGGGAGTTTGCGGAGCGCATGTACGACTCACACTCACAAGCCGTACGGGTGAGCGCTGACTCAGGCTGTACGGCACCCATTCATCCTGTCGTACAGCACGCGGGCGGAGCACCGCGGCTGGCGACATGGGAGTGGACACGTGGCGGACTTGCAGTGACCGGAGCCAGCCGGGGCCCTTGGGCTCGGGAGTTTGCCCCGTCGCTTGGGGATTCTGTCCAGCGGAAGGCTTGCGGCAGCGCTCCCGGGCAACAGGCCCAGCGCAAGAGGCCTGTGAGCGTCGGGGCCGGGCTCCGGCCTTCCTCCACGGCCGCTCCGTCCCCAGCGCGGCCATGCTGCCCTCTTTCCCATTCCTGCGCTTGCCTCCACCCCCCAGCCCCCACCTCCACCCACCATCCCCACCCCCTCATCCCCTTCTCGCATCTCACCCCCCCCGAATAGGACATTGCGGGCGTCAAGACCTTTGACGTGCGGCGCGTGCTGGCGCTACTGAACGCCTTCACGGAGTCGTGCCGGGAGCTGGTGCTGGGGGTCATGCAGGTGTGTGTGGGGGTGGGGGTGGGGGTGGGGGCATGGAGGTGGGGGGTTCATGGGCGGCGGAGGGGTGCCAGGGCATGGTGACACGGCATGGAAACCGTAGGCGCGGGAGTGGGGCAGGGGCTGGCTCTGGGGTCCGTTGCGGTGGGCGTGTGGGGGCGCGTCGGTAGGTGGGGGGGTCTGGCAGAGGTCTTCGGGACGCGGCTGGGCGCAGGAGGGCCGGGGAGCAGGCGATGTGCCGAGGAGGAGGACGAACGTGGCCGTAGGGAACAGGCGGGCGCTTGGTGGTGAAGGGCAGAGGCGCGTGCCGGACGGTGTGGTTTCGGGTCAGGCCGGGCGACCCTGCTCACTTTTTCGCGTGCGCTGTCGCCTCCCTCTCCCCTCAGGACGTGCGGAGGCGCGACGACGACTTCACACAACAGCTCTTCCAGGTGCGGCGGCGCCGCAGGGGGCCACGACTTGGTCTTGTGGCTGCAAGCAAGCCCCCACTCCAGCCCGTGCCCGTGTCCCCCGCCTCGGCCTCTTTCCCCGCGGCCGCCCCAGCCGCTGGCGGCTGCGGCCCCACCCCTTACGCTTCTCCCGCTCGTCAAGATACCCCCGACACCCCATTAAGACCCTAATCCGCGTCTCTGCTCTCCCCTGCCCCCTGCCCCCCTATCCCCCCTCCAAACAGACCACCCGATCCGCCTTCTCCCGCAACCTGCGCGCCGCCCTGGAGGCCCGCGACGCCTGGTACCGTGAGAAGCTGCGGGGGCTGCGGCAGCGGCACGAGGCGCAGCTGGGGGCGGTGCGGCACGCGGCGGCGGTGGAGCTGCAGCAGCGGCAGGTGGGGGGGTGGGAGGTTGGGGTTGGGGTTGGGGGGGTGGGATGGAGTCTTGGGACGTCGGGAAGACACGGGGGTCGCTGTGTGCTGCCGGCGAGCAGCTGTCCCCCGCACCCGCACCCGTGGCGGTTTAAAAGAAACTGCTGCTGTTCCCCCCCTTGCTGCTGTCACTGGCCCATTCCATCCCCTGTACCCCCCTCTTGACGCCCCCCTTGCTGCCCCTCCCCGGCCTCTTGCTGACCCCCCCCCTTCCCTCCCCCCCCTGTGCTGCCCTTCCCCCCCTTTGCTGCCTCCCTCCCCCCCCAGATGCAGCTCAAGATCGCCCTGGCCCGCACCCTGGCCAAGAGCGCCCGCGCGGAGGGGGGCTTCAACCTGGGGGCGCTGCTGGGTGGGTGGGGGGCGGGGGGTGGGGCGGGGTGGGGGGCGGGTGTTTGGGCTGGGCAGGAGGGCCGGGAAGCGCTGCCGGGTGGCGGGGTGGCCATGGCAGGAGGGCCTATAGACGCCGGGCGGAGCGGCATGCCCGCGTCATACGGTACAAGCTTGACTGTCCGTGGCCGCACCAGCCGTCTTCCCCCGCACGAGGCCTGAACCGTGTATGGCCAAAAGTCAAGGGCTAACGTCCTCCGCTGCCCCCCGCCACCTGTGCCCCTGTGGCCCCTGCACCCACCCGCCCGCGCACCCCCATCCCCGCCCACAGCCGCACGCACGGGGCCGGACGCGGGCGCCAAGGCCGCGGCGGCGCCGGCGGCTGCCGGCGGCGCTGACGGCGGCGGCGGCGACCCCGGCGGCGAGACGATGCGCTCCTCGGCGGCGGCGCTGGCGGCTGTGTCGGCGGCGTCGGCGTCTATCCCCGACGGCGGCGGCGCGGCGGCGGAGGTGGGGCCCGAGGCTGCCATGCTGGAGGAGCTCTTCCAGGTGGGGAGGTGGCTGGGGCTGGGGGTTGGGGGTTGGGGTGGGGGAAGAGCAGGCTGGGGGGCAGGAGGGCTGCTGGAAGAGCTGTTGCAGGTGGGCCGGGGGACTGGGGGTGGAAGGAGGAGGAGGGGTAATGCAGGGGAAGTACGGCGGCTGCGGTCTCGGTTGGCGGTTGGCGGTTGTAGGGGGGCTGCCGCCTAAGCGCTCGGGGAGGAGCTACTCTAGGTGCTGTACAACACCCGAGCGTGCCTGGGGTGACATAGCGTGCGCATGCGTGTCTACATTCTGACCAAGTCCGCAACGCAAATCCTGCCCCCCACCCACAACCGCCTTTCCCCCCCGTGTTGAACTCCCTCCTCCCTCCCCCTCCCCCCCCCCACCCCCCAGGACGCCAACGCCGCCGACGCCCTGAACCGGGAGCTGGAGGCGTCCCTGGCTAAGGCCAATGGGGAGGTGCTGGAGCTGAGGGACAAGGTGCGTGTGTGGGGGCGGGGGGGCAGGGCCTCATAGCGTCATGCCAACCCCCTCACAACCCAGCCTTCCTGCCCACCCGCGCCACCTCGCACCACCATCACCACCACCACCTCCCACCCAAGCCCTATCGCAGATTCCTCCCAACCCCATCCATACCAGCCCCCCCGATGCGCCCGCCCCCCCGCCCCCTCACCGCCCCCTACCCACCCCCACGCTCCCCAGCTAGAGGCTGCCCAGCTGCCGCCCACCGGGCCGGCTTCCCGTCGTGCCTCTCCACGCTTACGCAACTAGCCCCCTACACACCTGCCCGTCACCCCACCGCCCCCCCTCCACCCATCCACCCCACCCCACCCCACCCCAGCTGGATGCCGCCCAGCTGTCCCTGGTGGAGCTGCAGGGCGACGCGGGGCAGTGGCGCTCCAAATGGGCCATCGAGAGCACCAAGACCGACTCCATCAAGCGGGAGAGCATGGCCATCATAGCCAAGTGCGAGGAGGTGAGCGGAAAGGGAGTAGGGGAAGGAGGAGGGGGGCGCGGGGTGGGGAAGGGAGAGTGGGGTGGGACGGGGAGGGAGGCGGTGGGGTTGGGGGCGTTATGCCCTTCTCCCTCCGACACCGGGGGAGAGAGGCGGGGGGCGAGGGGGCGTGATGCCGGGCCAGGCGCTCTTGCGGGAGGCGTGCTGGAGGCGCTGGATGCCGTTCACAGCCAGGGCGCTGTTGCCTTGGCAGCGCCCTTCACCATCCTCCCGCCGACACCTGGCTCAACACACAGCCACAGCACACCCCCGCCCACACACTCCTCTGCTCACCGATCCCCCCCCCCCCCCTCACCCCTCCCTTGTGCCCCCCCCCCCAGCACCTGACCCAGCTCCAGCAGCAGCACATTGCCGAGATCAGCCAGCGGGACTACCTGCTGCAGCGCTGCAGGGACACCATTGCGGCGCTGGAGGCCAAGCTGGCGGGTGAGCTGGGAGGGTTTGGAGGAGGCGATTTGCGCTTGGCGGGGGCGTGGAATTTTAGTGCCTGTGGGCTTGGCTATTTGCGCGGATTGCTGGCGGAAGGGGGACGGCGCCTGCATAGCGGCTGAGGCGCTGACCTGTCTGCCCGCGGTGTGCCCCGCTGCGTGCCTTCCCGCAGCTGCCTCGCCGCCGCCCCCGGCGCAGTCCAACAGCCAGGACCGAGTGGGCCCGGAGCCGCAGGCGCTGCCGACGGCGCAGGACAGCAAGCGGAGCCTGGCATGAAGTCTGGGGGCCCCGGCTGAGGGCAGGGTGCAGATGTGCCTGGTTGTAGGGAGGCTATCGTTGGGCGGAAGAGCGAGGCTTGCGGGCGTGGAGAGTCCGGGCGGGAAGAGGCGGAGTTAGGGACGTCGAGTGTTTTGTACGGTGCCGTACAAGCGATGTGCACACTGCACCAAGCGTCCACAACTCTGTAACTCGCAATACGTGCAACCAAATTAGCAGTTCCGGATAGCTAACTGTAGCGAAAATGGCCGCCGACAACAGCCCAGTCGCATCGCCAGTCTCCCCGGCTATGTACCCGCTTCTGGCCACCACGCTTCTCGGCAGCGGACTATGCATGACCGGTAGCTTTTTCCTCTATGAGGTGACCAAGACCAAGTCCAACCGGGCGCTCAGATCGGAGCTGCTGCTGGCCCTCCTGTCTGCGGTGCTTCTCGGGCTAGGGACGCTCTTCCTGCTGCTTTGGACTGGTGTCTACGTATAGCGCTGGAGACGCTCAGCTGCAAAGTTCGCGCGGGGAGCTCCGACGAACGGGATGCGGGGGACCTCGGGGACAGGGAGTTTTGCTTCTGGGCTGGGTATGTGCATCGGTGTAGATCGTTATGAACTTGCGAATGGTGGGCTTTTGTCGCGGGACGGACCGCGGCATCACATGCTGTCAAGCTGGCTTTGGCGCGGAACCACGCGGTATGGGCGCCTCGCGCGTGGCCTAGACGGCGTGGTGGATGGGCTGGGGGCATCAGAAGTGCTCGGATGCCCCTCTGTAAGGTCTCAACTGCAGACGTGCTGGCCCCCGCCCGTGCCCCCCGTCTCCCGGGACCTGGCCTGCAGTGAGCGCCGCACCGCCGCAGGGCATAGGAGAGTGACAGCTTCCACGCTAGCGGGAGCTTTAAAGGGATCGCTGCTGAGCTTAAGGCCCTGGCAGCCTCAGGCTTCCGTGGCGTTTGGACCGGCAGTCCAGCACCTCGGGGGGCACCTCGGGGGGCACTCCCTGGCACTACCGGTAGTCCCCACTCTAGCAGTGAACCGGCCAAAAGCTTTCAGGCGCTGCAGCCTACGACACCAGTCCAGCTCCAGGTTCGCCAGCACGTGCGTCCGGCAGCCACCGGCTCATGTGCGCTGCGAGTGCTACGCCCCGCACCATGGTAGCAACCGCACCACCGGGGCAGCGGCAGCGAGGTAGCCTCTGTGCTCTGTCCTTTCCCTCAGCACACAGCAGCGGTGCCACGCCTTACATGCAGCGACTGTGCACCAGCACCAGCCCAACAGCCCACTGTCGACTGCCCAACCAAAATTTGAGGTCCCGCCCCAGGGGGGCAGCAGTTATGGGCATGTAGGAGCCGGCAGGGCCAGCCCATCCAGGAGCCCCAGGAGTAGCCCCGACGGTGAGGCCGTCCACATTCCCTTCAAGCCAGCTCCTATACCCTTAGCGTACAATGTGCTTGACCATAGAACTACAGCGCACCAACAGGGAAGCTCCTCAGCCCCGGCCCCGTGCGGACCCTGCCCCCACGTCACCCACCACTGCCGGCCACCCCTGCTGCCGGCCGCATGAACCTGAGCTTGCATGCCAGCCCGAACACCCCCTGGAGACCCCACATCACGTTCGTTGCAGTCTCCTACCCCCTGCCACGTTCGTTGCACTGCAGAGCTCCACCGCTCCAAGCTGTGGCCCCGCTACCGTAACAGCCCCCACAGGTCCGCCGCCGCATCCCTCCTCCGTCCGCACGCAACAGCATAGCAATTAGCAAGCAGTCCGTTTCCAACCCTTCCCGCCAGTCAGGTCGCCTGGCCCCCAGCCCCGACCCCCCGTGCCCCAACCCGCCTGAGCGCTCGCTCAACTCTGTCTCCGCGCTCTGTGACGCTCGGGTCTCGGCTCTCCTCTCCGCACTCACTCTGGATGCAGGGCCCCCGACCCGTGCCCTTGCCTGACCCCTACGCACCCATCATCGGCCCACCAGCCGGGGGAATGGGTGGGTGCTGCGCTACAGGCCCGGGGAAAGGCCTGGGGGCTGCTACAGGTCCATCAGACCCGTGCCTTCACCGCCTGGGCCCCCCCCCCACCTGGGCTGCTACAGGTCCACGCGTTCCGCTGCACGCCACGCCCACCAGCCCGGGGTAGAGGGCGGGTGCGCCGCTACAGGTCCATCAGCTCCGCTCCCGCCCCGCCGCCGCCGGCAGCGGCCTGCAGCAGCGCCACCTCCGCCCTGGGAGGGGCACAAGGGGTGTGTGTGGGGAGGGACACAAGGGCCGCGTGAACGGGAGGTGGATGGGAGGACGAGGGCGCCGGCACAGGCGCTTGCACGGGTGCTGACAGCCCAGCCAGGCACGGCTCTGCAGTCCCTCCGCCCGACCCAAGTCAGGACCCTGAAGTCCCCATCCCACCACCGACCCAGGGCGACCGCCTTTCGCCCGATCCAGATCACCCCGCCCCGCCCCACTCCACCCCACCCCACCCCAGACCCCACCCCACACCCTCACCTGCTGGCCTGCAGCTCCCCCTCCAGCGCCCGCACGCGGCCGCCCCACTCCACCGCAAACGCATGCGTGGCCGCCTCGGCGCTCCGCCGGCCCTCCGCCGCCTCCGCCAACTGGCCCTCCAGCGCCGCCACCCGCTGCCGCGCCGCCGCCAGCTCCGCCGCCAGCCCCCGCACGATGCCCTCCTCCTCCCGCCGGCAGGCCGCGTACCGAGCTAGGGCCGCGCTGACCTCGCACGGAGCCCCACCGGCGCCCGGAACGGCAGTGTCCGCGCCCGCGTCTGCGCTGGCCCCCGGCGGGAGCTCTGTGCCGTGGGGCCCTGTGGAGTCGTTGGCGGTTGGAAGGGCGAGGGGCGGCGCCGCTGCAAAGGCCGCCGCCGCCGCCGCTCCCGCGGCGGCCGCCGCGCTTGCGGGCACGGCGCTCGAGTCTGAGCGGAGCAGCACTGCTGAACTCGCAATCCCTTCCGTCCCCGTCCCTTGCGGGGCCGCTGAGCCTGCGCCTGCCTCGCCCTCCAGCCGCTGCCGCTTGGGCTCAGGCTGCAGCGCCTCCAGCCCCTCCAGCCCCTGCGCCTGCGCCGGCGGCACCTCCGCCGGCACCGGCCAGCACCGGTCCTTCTCCGCCCGCAGCTCCGAAACCTCCCGCTCAAGCTCGGCCATGCGCGGCCCCGCCGCCGCCGCCATGGCAGCCGAAGCCGCTCGCTGTGCGTCCAGCGCCGCCGCCGCCTCGTCCCTCTGCCGCCGCAGCCCCGCCAGCTCCGACTCCAGTGTGACTAATGCCTCGCGAGCGGCATCGCGTTCGGTCTCGGCGGCCTTGCGCGCCTTGTTGGCTCGTCCCACCTGCCCCGTCAGCAGCGTCGTACGGTCCCGCAGCGCGTCCCGCTCCTTAGTCACGCCGTGGATGTAGTCGTACTGCGGTTGGGCGCGGGTGCACGAATGTGCGGGGTACGGAGGGTGTGGTAAGGGACGGCACGTGCGCGACGAGAAGGGCAGTCCACCATGCAGATAGGAACCGCTGCAGACATAGGCTGCTGCTGAGGAGGCGCCACAAGCAGTTCCAGGCAAGACAGACTGCACCAGGACAGCCGCACGCCACGTCCACGTCCGTCTGCTGCCCCCCCAGCCCAGCTGTCCCCCACCGGGCGCTGGTCTTGGTCTGCCCTCCGTGCCGGTCTGCCGCCCTTGCACCTCGCGCTGCCTCGCGCTCCTCGCAACCTTACTGGCTAGCCCCCTCCATATCCTCCACCTGGCCCTGGTCCGTAGCCCTACTTTGCCCTGCCAACCCCGTGTCCCCCACCTAGCGCTCGATCGGGTCCCGGCTCCCCCACCCCGGCGTCCAACCAGGCAGACCAGCTCCCCCCGGCCTCCTCCCCCAAATCCCCACGCCCATCTCCTCCTCCCCCCAATCCCCACGCCCCCCCCCCCTTCCGCCACCTGGCGCTGGTTCTGGTCGGCCACTGAGAAGAAGGAGTCGTCGGCGTCGGTGTGGGTCAGCACCTCGGCACCCGCCTGGGGGGCAGGAGGAGGGGAGAAAGGAGGTAGAGGGGGAGGAAGAGCCGAACGTGGAGGCATGTTTGGGCGGCAACAAGTGGAGGAACAGGAGGACGAAGGGTCTAGCGTGGAAGGGAGGGGGGCATGGTTGGGATGGCAGCGCGCGGGCTACGCGGCCAGCCAGAGCTCCTTGGATTCCAGCCCTGGCAGCCCTACGGGATGCAGCCCGCCCTGCGCCTGTCCCTCCCTCCGCGAGGCCCCCTGCCTACCGGCACTTGGCGAGACGTGACCATGACAGACACTAGCGCGTACACGCAGGCGCCTTCGCCCGTCGCCTCCGCGCCGCCGCCGCCCGTGGCCGCCGCGTCCGCCGCCGCCGCCCTCAGCGCCTCCAGGCCCTGCAGAGTCACGGCGTCCTGCTCCGCCTCAGCGGCGGCGCGGAGCCGCGACAGCCGTACCTGGGGTGGTTTGTGTTTGGGACAGGTTGGGGGTTAGGCAAGGGTTCGGAGAGAGGGTTACGTGAAACGTGATGCGATGGTCCAGCCTTTGGGTGCGCGTAACGCGGAGCTGCCGCGTCGCTGTCTTGCTCACCGGTGCACCGGTACAGCCTGCGGCTGCGCGTTTCGGTGTCTGTCGCCTTGGCCCCGGCTGGCTTACCTGTGCCCCACCGGCACTACACCGGGCACGGTAGACGGTACGCGCTCGCAAGCACGCGGCGTGCTTGGCACTGATGCGCGAGGGTTTATAGGTCCGCGGCTGGGGCTAGACCCCGGCAGCGCGAGCCCCGACCCGCGCTTCGGCGGTGCGGTCTCGAAGTCCTGCCTCCCCAGTCCCCAGTCCCCACCTTGAGCAAACGGGGACCGCACGCATGCTACTTGGCTACGGCTGGCGCTGCTCCCGGGCCCTGCCAAGCCCGAGCCCAACCCTCCCCAGTCCCCACCTTGAGCACGCAGGGCACGGAGGCGGCGTTGGCCTCCCGTTCCTTGTACGCCTTGCAGTTGCACACGGCGGCAGCGGGCACGGCGGGAGCGGGCGCGGAGCCGCCGCCCCCTGCTGCTGCTGCGGCCGCTGCCGCCTGCTGCTTGAGCTGCTGCTCTCGCTTGCGGCGCTCCTCCTTGGAGCAGGGGTCCCTGGGCGCAGGAATCGTTCCACGGCACAGGGCGTGATGCAGAAGTCAGTCAGGCATACTACCGGTAAGCGAGTGGTTGAAGGGGTAACAGAAACATCAGGTTGAGGAGGACAGCTCGGGAGGCCCAGCTCGGAGTCACTCAGGCCTGGTCACCCTTGCAGCAGCGCACGCTCGCAGCCGCGTCTCACCACCAGCGGGGCGCGTTGGCCTCGGCCAGGGCGCACGTGGCTGGGTCACCCACAACCACGAGGGAGTCACGCGCCTGCGCATCGTTCGGGGAGGTATTATCCGGGGCTGAGGCAGGGGCGCTGAGATTAGTGCCAAGCCTTCAAGAGCACATGCTGCCTGACCCCAGGCAGCCCCAGAATTGCAGCCAGATGGACGGGCAACGCACGCACCCGCGCCGCCTCCAGCACCGAGCAACCACCGCCGCCGCCGTTGCCGTGGCCGTTGCCACTGCTGCCGGCTGAGTGGCCCGGCCCCGACGAGCCCTGCCGCGCTAGGGCCTGCGCCGGCGCGGGTTGCAGCGCCGGCAGGCCCAACTCCGACCGCACCGCCTCCCATTGCTCCCAATCCAATGAGTCCCAAAGGGTTAGCGTGAAGCCGGCTTTGATGCCCTCGAGCCCGCTCAGGTCGCCGCCCACCTGCGGCGAGGGGTTAGAGCGTGTGGGCTTAAGGATTGCCACTTTGAGGACGTGGGGAATGGGCGAAACAAAGGGACAAACGGGAGCAGTGCCGCAAACGGCTAGCTGAGATCCATGTATACAGATGACGTGGCGACCCACACGCCCTCAAGTGCTGCGTCCAAGGTCCCGCCCCAACCCCGGCCCCCGCCCAAGAACCCACCAGTCGCTCGTCCAGCTTGCCCGTGCGCCCCTCTCCGCTGTAGGCGCCCAGCAGGCAGCCCTCGGGCAGCACGGCTGTCGGAAACAAAGCGAGGAAGGGCACGGGCCGGCTTGAAGGGGCTTCCCGGAGGCGTGTGCACTCGCACCTTACACACGCTGAACACCCCACCGTACCGGTATGTACAGTCACGGGCTCGGCACCGCGCC
The DNA here is from genome assembly GCA_016858145.1 of Edaphochlamys debaryana. Classification (NCBI taxonomy): domain Eukaryota; kingdom Viridiplantae; phylum Chlorophyta; class Chlorophyceae; order Chlamydomonadales; genus Edaphochlamys; species Edaphochlamys debaryana. The sequence goes on from JAEHOE010000110.1 coordinate 228,108, forward strand.
CTTGCGTGGCCACCCTACCCGCCTCCCCTGCTCCACAACGCTTTCCCACCGCCCACCCCCCCTGTTGGCCCCCGCGCCCCCCGGCCGCTCACCCCGCGCCACCAGCTTCCGCCGCTCCTTGACCGCCCTCAGCCCCTCGAAGGGGTTGCGGAAGCAGGGGTGGCAGCGGTCCGTGATCCGCTCCACCGCCGTACGCCGCGGCAGTGGCCGGGAGCCGTCCAGGGCGCCCATGAGCTCCTGCCACCGGGTCGAGAGGGGGTGGGGGTGGGAGGGGGGCAGGGGGGCAGCAGCCGCCGGGTCCGGGGGGTGGGGGTGGGAAGGTTTCTGTTACTGAGCGGGGGGAGGGGGTGGGAGGGAGGCAGGGGTTCAGCAGGGCCATGGTTTCAGGCCGTAGGCTGTGGGAGGGGCACGGGTGCAGGGCGCAGGGTGTGGGGTGCGAAGGGGCAAGGTGCGTGTGCTCGGGGGGTGGTGCATGGCCCACGGCCCACGCAAGAGTAGCCTTCACACGGGGCTCAACCGACACCGACACCCTCGGCGCTCACCCTCGCAGCTTCCTCGTAAAGCGAGGCAAACGGGTGCGGCACCATGGACGGCGGGCGGCCCTTGAACCCCGGCCCTCCGCCGGTGAAGGCCGGCTTCTTGCAGGGCGCCCGGCCTCCGCCGCCGCCCGCCGCCTGCCCCGCGGTAGCCGCGGGTTTGGGGTGTTTAAAGTACAAGCCCGGCGGCAGAGAGGCCGGAGTCACTAGGGCCCGCTGGGCGGCCGCCGCGACCAGCGCGGCAGCGTCGGGAGCGAAGAGGCCGCGGAAGATCTTGAGGAGAAGGCTCTTGGGGCCGGCCGGGGCGGCGGGTGGTGCGGTTGCGTTCGGACCAGAGCTGCGATAAGGGAAGGTGACGCCAGGGCGAGCAACCAGAGGGTGCTGGGGGTCAGGCGGGTGCCGCCTCGGGGACATTGACGACCCACTTGGAGCCTGAGCATGCAGCCCCTGTGTCCACGCCTTACCGCTTAGCCACCGGGCCCACGCCCGGGGTGGGGATGAACTGCCCCAGCGCAGCTGCACCCGCCTCCTGGGCAGGTCCGGCCGGCGCAGGCTCCGAGTGGGCATGCCTCGGCGGGGGCATGGTGCTCCCCCCATCGGACCCGGTCTCTGCCTGGTGCGAAGGAAAGCGAACCAGGGGCTGTGGCCCTTGATGGTTGCCACCGGGGCCATCGCTCCTGACTAGGCCGCAGGCGGCTGCCGCGGCAGCGCTAGCCGCAGCAGCTGACGCGGCGATGGCAGGCGAGATGATTGGCGAGGGCGGGAACAGGCACGTGGCCCCACCGCCGCCCGAGCTACGTGTCTGGAGCTCCAAGGGATCCGTCAGGTCGTGGGGGTCATGGTCGGGGTCCGAGGCCCTGCGCGGTTCACGAGATGCAGGAGGTGGCTGGGCAGGGGCTCAGTAGCAAGATAGCGTGCTCCATGCTTCGGAGCGGCATAGGCTGTGAACACGTGGAGGGGTTTGGGGCAGCTCCGCGAAGTCAAGCGCGGCGGGGGTGGCGGGTGAGCGGGGAGTTGGCGTCACGACCGCTAGTGCCCACACCGCGCGAGGCCGGAGGTCCCCGCCATCATACATATGCTCACCTGCCAGAAAGCATGTAGTCCGTAAGCTCTCCATTCAGCAGGGTTTCCGCGGGCAGCTCATCGCCAAACAGGTCGTCGGCAAACGGCTGCATTTTCTAGATAGGAGATTTCGGGACAAGTGCTAACAGCCTTGTGTCATTGAGATTGCGCGCAGGTTGCCTCGGGCCCTCATTCTGGTCAACGCCGAAATCGGCATTTTGGCATTCGTTGAGCGCCGGTCGCCGTCTCGCTAGTGGCGTCCGTGCTCTATGCGCTATGTTGGCCCACGATTTGCAAGACAGTATGTGTGCGCGCAATGCATCTCCTGCCGACCGGCACGCGTGGCCCCGAAACGCGAAACCCCTTCTCTCGTCACGAGACGAGGCGTCTTCCCCGACCAGCCACGGCCTCCCCATCCCCCCATACAACGAGCCCATGCATCTCTCCCCTTATGAGCACGCAAGTGTCACTCAGGAGGCAGTCATTGTCCGCGAGGGACTTCCACTGACCGATGAAAGCCCGACTGCCCGACCGCTCATGTGCCGGCACCCCCGCATCCCGGTACAACGGCAGGTGCACATCGATTAAGCAGAACCTGCAGCGTCTGCACATGCCTCTTGCGACAGCGCGGGTTGGCAGCAGGTAGGCACTTGGGGCGTAGGCGCCCCGCCCAACCCTCCAGGCGCTACCCCCCAACCGTGCGCTCCTCAGATATACAGGGCGTACAGATCTCAGAGCGCCTCGAGACTAAACCGGATTGCCGGATCACTGCTCTGCTTGTTTGAAAGCGTCGTGGAGGACCTTGAAGCCCTCCTCCTCCTTGTCCAGCCCGTCCCAGCCCTCTTGCGCAGCCCCCTCCGGCGCGCCCCGAGCTGCTGCATACGGCGTGAGCCCGTGCGCGCATCCGTCCACCTCTCCACAGATATGCCTACATGCCGCTGACTTATCACTGTTGAGCGGGCTCGGGTACTCGCGGCGCGACGCGGGGCGGACGGGGCAGCAAGGCTTCCGTCCCTTCCGTGGCCGTGTACTGCTGCACTTGATGATCAACGTGCGCCTCGGCCAAGCCCTCGGCAGCTACCAAACACAGTCCCTTTCCGCAGCGTCGAAAGCACCCTACATACGGGTAGCTGACCGTCCTGCAACACACGAGCAAAGCTCTCAAATTCAACCTGCTCCTGAGTCTCGGCGCTTCTTGCGACAGGCGGGTAGATTCCAAGTAGCTTAGGGCCTAGGGACCTGCAGATAGTTCAAGTATCGCTCCACCCTGCCCAGCTGGCGCTTGTGGTGTCGATCTGCGGGTGAACATCCTCTTCGCCTGGACGCAGGGCCGGACCTGAGCGGAGCGTCTCCCGTGGTGGTCACTGCTTCCTCTAGAAGCACTTGGAGCAGTTAGCAGGACCCCTCCTTCTTTGGCGCGCGGCGGCGGCATCGCGGCCTTTTCCAGCCCAGCTTAACAATGCCCAAGAACAAGGGCAAGGGTGGTAAGAACCGCAAGAGGGGGAAGAACGAGAACGAGGAGGAGAAGCGCGAGCTCGTCTACAAGGAGGACGGCCAGGAGTATGCCCAAGTGATTCGCATGCTCGGGAACGGCCGCCTTGAGGCGCAATGCATTGACGGCAAGAAGCGTCTATGCAACATCCGCGGCAAGATGCGGAAGAAGGTCTGGGTCGCCCAAGGTGACATCGTGCTGGTGGGCCTGCGCGACTACCAGGACGAGAAGGCGGACGTCATTATGAAGTACACGGCGGATGAGGCGCGTGTGCTGAAGCAGGTGGGGTCGCGGGGCGGCCAGGGGCGGAGAACTGCCCCGCTGAGAGGGGAGGGGGTTGCACGGGGGAGCCTTTCTCCGGGACCGCCTCAAAGGGCAGCGGAGCCGCTCCGGCTTGATTTTGAGCGAGCTTTGAGATGAATTGTGGACCGGGCTCAGCTTGCGGCCCCTACCTGCGTCTTTTGGGAGGTCACAGGTGTGCACACACCCCACCCTTTGCTTGACCTACACCTCCTCTTGCGCCCGGATCTGGGGCATTCCGGCCAGCGGCTGTCCCGTTGCCCTGTCCTTACTTTCCATCGCTGCCTACTCGAGCTCTGTGTGCGTCTGGGTCAGGGCACCACACTTGCGCTTCCCTGCACCGCCGCCCCCCTGACACTAACGGCCCCCGCCTCCTTCCCCTCCTCCCCCCACACTGCAGTACGGTGAGCTGCCGGAGCACATCCGCATCAACGACACGGACGTCATCTTCGAGGGCGAGGACAAGGAGAACCAGGAGTACTTCGACTTCGACGACATCGCAGGTGGGGCAGGGGTTTCGGGAGGGTGGGGGAGGGGGGTCGGGAAGGTGGGGGCCGCGGCGGGGATGGGATAGGAGGCAAAAGGGAGGGCTGCTGACGATGACCCAGATGGCGTGCTGAATTTGGGGCCTGGAACCGGACCTTGGCGGAAGCAGGGGCCTTTGAGACGAGATCCATGTCAGGATCTACATGTTGAGACAGGAATGTGCGAAGCGGCATAAGGACGCCGCGCTTGGCGCCTGGCGGGAGGCGGGAGGGAAATGACGACCCACATCGGGAAACGGCGTGCGAGCCTCGGTTGTGGTCTGGCCACAGACCAGGCGCCCTCACAGCGGCTCTTCGCAACGTGGATGGAGCGTATCATCGTTGCTGACAGCAGTAAAGCGCTCGCAGGCTAGCAGCCGTTGCTGCTGAAAGCGGTGCTCGACCCGACAGCAGCACATTGCACGTGGCCGACGATGTGTTGACACCCGGAAAGACCCCCTCCGTGTGGCCCTCAGAAGCAGTACTCCTCTGGTGTGGCCGATGTCCGCTCTCACCTTCCGCTGCCCCCTTTCTGCCGTGCCCTCCTCCCCTCAGAGATTTGAGCTGGCTGCTCTGCGCCGCCAGCCCTCTGCGACGTTCGCTCGTCGCCTGCGCGCCGCCCCACCGGGGCGGCCTCAATGTGTGTGCTACAGAGCGTAGCGCCTGCGCCCTTGACTCGGAGATGGCGCAGCGGTGCTGTGCCCCCATGCTTACAATATGTGTGACGGTGCTTGGTCAGGGCCCCCGAGCCGCGCTGCCGGCCTTCCTGGTCGCCTGGCTGCAAGCGCTGTCGTCGGTGTGGCGCAAGCGGCGGCGCCTGCTGCTGGAGGGGGGCGACGTGACGGGAGACGCACTGTCCGTCGGGCGGAGATGGGCGTGGCACGGTCAGCCGTGGGCTGCGAGCTTAGAGAATGGAGCCGACGAGCTGTGTGCGTGTAGGTTTGATGCAACGGAAGACGGTTTTGCAACGCCGGGGAGTCCCTGTAAGGCTCATTTACGAGTCCCTACGCATGTTGCGGTGTCCCGAGCGCGCTGTCAGCGTCAGGGCTTGGCACGGCGCGGGGGATCCTGACACCGACAACATGGCACTGCACCTGTGCAGTTCTGACTCAGCTGGGGATCGGAGGGCATAGCCTCCATGCAGTGCACTAGCAACAGGGCTATCTAGCACTACACGGAGCGGTATGCGCAGCTTGGTTGCCTTGGAATGCAGAGCAGCTCTGCTTTCTTCCCTTGGTGGGAGCTTGCACCCTCCGCACCGGCGGGCCAGATCCGGACCACCCGGTTGCGCATCGCCTTGACCCTCCGCACTCTGCAGGACTGCAGCTTCACGACGTCACGAGCCCATCAGGGCTGAGAGAGAGAGATTTCACAGGCTGATGGGGGTGGGGGCGTCCCAGGGCGTCCAGGCACGCAGCTAAGTCACCAACCATCGGTGGCGCCACACAAAAGGGATGGCCATATCACCCGTCAGTGACCCGTATGGCGACCTCAGCCTGGTGGCACGCAGCAACCCCAAAGACGCCCATTGATTGGGCACATGACAAATGCAACGGGATGCACGCGCAGCCGCAGCACGGAGTACACCCAGCACGCCGCAGCACGGAGTACGGAGCACGGAGCAGGAGCTGGATGCCCCTTCGCTTAGTGCACCCTCCGCGGTTCCGCACCGGCGGGCCAGACCCGGATCACCCGTCTGCACATCGCCTTGACCTCCGCACTCCATTGCCTCTACGAGCCCATTAGGGATGGTCATGTCACCTACGAACCCCGCGCCCCGCCTGGTGACAACGCAGTAACCCCACCGAGGGCACCGACGCAGGCAATGGCCAGCACAATCGCGAAGGGACGGGTGACACGCCAGACAGTCTGGATAGGTCTGGCCGGGCGTAGAACCGTATCAAGTCAGTTCAACCCATGCTCCGCGGCAGGAAAAAATGCGCGTCTTGAATAGGTTACAGCACGGCAAGGCACCAGGCCCAACCCAGCGAGGCCACCCCAGTCCGCCAACTTCCGGGCGGGCTAACCCTTCAAGCCCTAGCTCTGAAAGCACCGCGCCGCAAACGGCCTCCAGTCACACCCACATGGCCGCATGCATTGCGCAGTCCCGGGTCCAACTGCCCCTCATCCCCACCCGCCTCCCGCCCGCGTCGCCGCCGCTGCCGCCGCTATGCTATCGCCCCATGGTCGAGCCCGTGCCCGAGATCGCGGGGGACACGGCGGGGCCGTGCATGTGCACGTGGATGTGGCGTGTGCCGCCCGAGGGCCCCGCGCTGCCGCCGCTGCCGCCCGAGTGCGGCTGCCAGTGCTGCGTCTGGGGCGCGTACGCGTGTGCTGCTGGGCCGGGCCCTGCGGCGGGGGTTGCCACGGAGCTGCCAGGGCTGCCGGCGGCCGTCATGGCACCCGCCAGGGACGCGCGGCCGGCCGAGACGCCGAAGGCCTGCGGATCGAGCAGTTGCAAAGGCGACGTGAGCGGTCCGCGGGCTCTACCGTATCCAAGACACAGGAGGAAACGTTGGCGAGGAAACGGTCCCAGCCGGGCAAGGATCCGTCCCGGGGCCTTCCTCACCTGCAGCTTGCGCCGTAGCGCCTCCACGGTCCGCGCCTTCTCCGCCGCATCCTCCTCGTGCCGCTTGCAGCGCTCCAGCAGCGCGGCGATCTGCGCGTCCTTGCCCAGCCGCATGGCCTCCCAGGCCTGGAGCATGGAGTTGAGCTCCCTGGAGGCGCGGGGGCGCGGCGGGAGGGGTGTAAAGGGCTGCTTCGAAAGCCAATTGGGACTGAGGCACCCGAAAGGCGCGCCGTTCGTGGGAGGGCGAGGGCCGTGAGGCGAGGTGTGTGGGGTTGGTGTGTGGGAGGCGCGGCTTGGGGCGGCCTGGGCGGCGAAGGCAGCAGTGAACGGAAAAAGGTTGGCACCACTTTATGCGCCTCTCCTCACCTGACCTCCTTGTCCCTCCGCCCCAGCTGGTCCCGGTACGCCGCCGCCTGCGCCTGCGTCGCGCGCAGCTCTGACCGCGCCGCCTCCAGCGCCGTCGTCGCGTCCTGGCGGCCCAGCGCCGCCGCCTGGCCGTTGCGCTGCAGCGCCTCGGACTGGGCGTCCAGGGACCGGACGCGCTCCTGCGGAGGTGGCGGTGAGGGCAGCCGGTCATTCCACTTGGTACAACACACTCGAACCCGCTTTACTTACATCCCCTTATAGCCGCGCACCAACCTGCGCCAACCCTAGCTTGGCCATGGCGAGCCATGAGACAATGAGCTGTGTGCGAGTAAGCGAGCATCCCATGAGGGCACCCTACCAGGCGGATATACGGTACATGAATCATCCGCTGACCGATAGCCGCATGAAGCACGCACCTGCAGCGCCGCCATAGCCGCCCGCCCCGCCGCCGCCTGCTCCTCCAGCTGCGCGCACTTCTTGGCCAGCAGCCCGCACTCCTCCTGCTTGGACGCCAGCGCGCCGCTCAGCTCGTCGCAGCGCCGCAGCAGCGCGTCCTGGTCGCCGGACAGGCGGCTGCTGTCGCGCTCCTGCGGGGGAAGAAGTCGAAGCGACGCGGTTGGTGAGGCGGGTTGAGGAGAACCTCGGCTGGCCTACAGGTGCTGTGCCGTGCCGGGCTGGGCTGCCAGGAGCGGGCTAGGTCATGCCCCCCGCCGCGGCTTGCCCGGCTACATCCCCCTTGCCGCAAGGCCCACACCCGAGCCCTGCCACCTGCTGCAGCAGCCGCTGCTTGAGGCGCTGGTAGTCGCCGATCTGCGCCGCGATCTCCGCCTCCACGGCCTCGCAGTCGGCCTCCTTGCGGCGCAGGGCCGACTGCAGCCGCTGCACCTCGTCCAGGCGGGCGGCCAGACCGTCCTGGGCGGACCTGGGGGGCGGGGGGCATGGAGGCAGGCGTTACAGGGGGAAGGGCGGCGATGTTGCAGGCCGGCCAGGGGAGTGTGTCAGGGCACAGCGAGGATCGTGGCGCTGACAAGGAGGTGGGTGAGCGTGGGTGGAATGCAGGACTCTCTCACTTGAGCCGCGCCTCGAGCCGCCGGACGTCATCCTCCTTGGTGGCGGCCTGGGCGCCCAGCGCCGCCGCCTGCGCCTCGGCGTCCGCCAGACCCGCCCCCCGCCGCTGCAGCTCCTCCAGCAGCACCGACACCAGCTCCTGTCGGAGAGAGTCGGGGATCACGTGGTAACGTTTGATGCGGAGATGTCGGGTGGAAGGGTTGCAGGCCCTGCACGGCAGCGACCAGCAGAGGCGGTCGGCCTCACCTCGACGAGACGGAGCGAGGACGGCAGCCCTCCAGCGCCCAGGCCCGAGGCGCTCGGGTTGGGGCCGCCCATGCCCGCTGCCGCCCCGAGCCCGGCCGAGCTGGGTCGGGCCGCGCTGGCCGCTGCCACTGCGTTGCGGACCGCCGACAGCAGGCGCGACACAGAGCCCTCGGCGCGGGAGAGCTGCTCCGCGAGGGGTTGGAACTGCGGCCGGTCAGGAAGCGGCGAGAGCATGGGAGGCGAGAGGGCTCAGTACCAGCGTAGCCTTATATCAGTAGCCCTGTTCATGTGCTGGCACGAAGCGCGCCCCCGGCCGCTCGCACCTGCTCGGCCGACTGCTGCGCCTCGGCCCTGGCGGCGTGGCTCTGCTTGCGCAGCTCCTCCAGCTCCTCCTGCGCTCGGACAGGGAGTTATGTGCAGGTTCAGCGGAGGGTGCTACGTCGGGGTAGGAGGGAGGCGTGTGGGCTTGAGAGCGGGGTACACAAGCATGATTGAATGCGCGGTAAAGACGGCGGGGCTACGAGCGAATGGCCGACAAGGCCCCTTCCCGCGTCCCGCCCTGGCCGCACCTGCAGCTCCGCCGCCCGCTGCTGCGCGGCTGCCAGCTGGGAGGCGGCGCCGTTGGCAGCCTCGCGGTGGGACTCGCCCTCAGTCTGGCGGGGTGTGGGGAGAGCACGCGGCAGTCTCAGTATGATCTATGCGATGCAGCAATGACAGCAGCAGGCCATGCTACGCGCCACGCGCTCATGCAGGGAGTATGGCTCAGTGGAGTGCGGCACGGGAAGCTCACCTGCAGGGCCAGGAGGGAGCGCTGCGCCGCCGCCAGCTGCGCTCGCGCAGCCCGCAGCTCCGCCTCCCGCTCCGCCAACTCGTCCTCCACCGCCATCAGCTGGGGCACCGGGCAGGAGACCACATCAGGGCAGCTCAAGTGCTCAACACAGACTGCCTTGGGGTGATCCGTGCCGGGTTAAGGACGGGGCAGCTCAGCAGCCCGCCGCGACAGACGAAGCGGTGATGGACGGGCAGCTGCGTGCCCATGCCGCTACGTCTCGCCCGACTCACCCGCTGGCCCTTGGCCCCCAGCTTCTCCTCCACTGCGTGCAGCTGCGCGCCCAGGCTCTCCCGCACGAGCTGCAGCTGCTGCGAGGTGGACGCCAGCGCCTGGTCCCGCTCCAGCACCTGCATGACCAACCCAAGTACACATCAGCAGCAGCACCCACAAGCTTGTTAGCCCCACATCGAACCCCGCACATGCGTCTAGGTAGGGGCCCCGCGCCCCGGCGTACCTTGGCCGTGAGCTCCGAAGCGTCAGCTCGGGCCCGCTCCAGCTGCGCCGAGAAGGTCGCCACGTCAGCCTGCAGCTCCTGCACGCGGGCGTCCTTGGCGCGGCACGCGTCCCGCCACATGGCCACCACACGGTCCAGCTTGGATGACTGTACGGCAGCCGCCTGCGCGGCCAGCAGCTGCTGCTGGGACGAGCCGGCCGCGGCGGCGGAGGTGGAGGGCGCGCCGGCGCCTCGGGTAGGGGACAGCGTGACGGTGGAGTGGTAGGGGCGCGTCGCCTGTGGGGCGGAATGCGAGTGAAGCGGACAACACAAACAAGGCTGCTAGGTGGTCCCCTTTTGTATCTAGCGGGCGGGGCTTACTTGTGAGCGCGGGCTCGCAGCGCTGGATGGGAGGAGCTCCTCTGCGCCGTCGACGCCGAAGCCGAAGCCGCTCGACGCGACCGTGGCGGTGAGGAAGCCGCCTGCGCTGCCCGCTGCGCCCGCGGAGTGGGTGGGGCTGGAGGCGCCGGACGGGGCTCCTCGGCCGCCCGCTGCCTTGCCGCCGTGCGGCTGCTGCGCCGTCAGTTGACGGAGCATGGCCTGCCGGCTCTCCAGCTGCTGCTGTGCCACCGCGAGCTGGTGGCGCAGGGTCTCCGTGGTGGAGGCCAGGTCCCGTTCCTGCATGGCGGTTGTGGAGCAGACTTCAGTTGGAATGGGGTCCGTGTGGGGACGAATGGAATGGGTGCCCCCGATGTGGGCACGGGTTGCGTCAGGCGAGCAAGTCATGCCTCGGAAGGCCCGAGGGTGCTGAAGCTACACAGTACCCACCCTTATTTGCGACTGCGCAAGCTGTTGGCCTAAGGAGGAGGCCTGCTTTGCGAGCTCTGTCCGCTTGGCGTTGGCGGACTGGGTAAGGGTAGCGTGGGCAGGGGGGTAGGTGTTAGGCAAAACCCCTGCTTGCTCCCCTTGCCAGCCGGGCTCTGCCTCGGTGTCCTCAAATCTGGGGCACACGACACCCACCTGCAGCTCCGAGGTAAGCGACTCGATCTCCTGGCGCTGTGCCCGGACCTTCTGAGAGAGTGCCTGGATGGCATCATCGTCGGCCCCCGGCGGACTCGTTGCCGACCGCGAGCTGGGAGTGAGGAGGGCATAGTCCGCAGCCCGTGCACCAGCCTGGCTGTGTGAGGCCCGGCGCTCTGCCTCCTGCTGCAGACGCTGAGACAACGCCTCGCAGCGGGCCTGAGCCTCTGCTGCGGTCGCGGTGCTGGCCGCAGCTTCCTCTTGCGACGCTGCTAGCGCAGCCTGCAGAGCATGAAGAGTGCATCTAACATCAGTTTATGTCGCTCTCTGTTCGCTGCGCACCAGTGAGCTCGCAACCCGTCAACATCTTCAGCTCGCTGCGACCTACCTTGTAGGACTGCAGCTCTGACCGCAAGGCCGACACGAGTGGGTCCGCGCTGTTGGCCGCGATGAGCGATGTTGTGCCGGGCTCTGCGGCGAACACGAGCATGTTCGCGACCTTGGCAGTGGCCATCCTAGCAATATCGGTCTTCAATGAAGCCATCCCATGCTTTTACGCTATTAGCTTATATCATACAGCTCAGGAAAGCAACTCAAGAGCAAGCCGGGGTGAAGCTGTCGGCGTCAGTGAACGACAGCTCCTGCGCCTACCTGAAAGCGCGGCGCCCGCAGCAGCGACCTGGGTGCGAAGCCTTTCAACCTGTGCATAATGCAATGCAAGGTCAGGGCGTTGCGTGTCGCACACGATGACGTGCACGCCAAACCCGACAACCCACCTCGAGCTCCTTGGTGCGGAGCTCCTGCTCCCGCTGTGAAAGCTTGAGGCGCGCCTGCTTGAGCTTCGAGTGGGTCGCGGTGAGTTTTTCGAGGAGGTCGCGGTTCTCGGACAGCAGGCCCACGTGCTGGTGCGTTACGGCGTGCGAGGCCGTGGACATGCTGTACCCGTCCATGGTGACGGTGTCATCTTGCCGGAAGGACTGAGCCTCGTTGGCCTCCTGCTGCAGGCTGCACACGGACAGGTTGTCAGCACACCGTTCGCACGCGAGGAGCGTAAGCTATGCGCCAGGCTAAGCCAGGCCAGAGCATGACCCCACGCAAGGCCGCACGCCTCACCTGGCCACCTTGCGCCGGAGAGTGTCCCGCTCCTGCGCAGTTCGGGGCACAACAAGCTCAGCTCCTCCGGCCTCCTAACTCCGCAAGCCAAGCTTCCCCCACTACAACAGTACCTTCCAGACGCAGCCCACCCCTAAACCCGGTGCAGCCCCCCCAGCCCCAAGCCCACAGGGCCCGCCCCCCTCACCTGGCTTGTGGCCGCCAGCTCCCGCCGGACCTCCCTGAGCTGCTCCTCGAACGCATCCAACTGCACCCGCAGCGCCGACAGCTGCCCCGCGCAGCCCTCCAGCCGGGCATCACGGTCGACCACCTGGCACAACAGCAACCCACACAGAGTGTCAGGGGCCCGGCGATTCACATTGGGTGATCTTGGAAAAGGGATTAGCTGTCGGTGTGTCAACGATGGCAAGGGCTGGCAAGGGTGGCGGCGCACCTGCCGTTCGCTGACCGCCAGACGGTCCCTGGCGCTGCTGAGCTGGAGCTGGAGCGCCGAATGCTCCTGCCGGTTGCCCTGCGAGTCAACAATCCACACCAGGCGATGTGTGCGTCGGCCATGCATATCTGCATCAGTCCCTCGCCGCCCCCTCGCCAGCTCACCTCGCGCTCCGCCGCCAGCGCTGCCGCCGTGCGCGCCTCCGCCTCCGCGGCGGCCGCCGCCCGCGTCTCCGCCTCCGCCAGCTCCGCCTCCAGGTCGCGGACCCGCGCGTCTAGCGCTGAGCACCGCACCTGCGCCGCCGCGGCCTCCACCAGCGCGTCGCCCGTGTCCGCTGCCTGCGGGGCGCCCCAGCAGCAGCGCAGCAAGAACCCTTCAACTCAAGACCCTACCTCGCCGCAATCGTTGAAAGTCATGTTCAAGTTAGCAGCACACAGGCACAGCAACTGCGTGTTGTAGCCCACAGCGTCAAGGCCGAAAAACCTGCCTGCTGCCTGGCCGCCGTGAGCGCCGCCTCCAGCTCCGCCACCCGCGTGGCCCACAGCCCGCCGGCGTCGCCGTCCAGGCTGGCGGCCGCGGCCAGCTGGCGGCGCAGGGACTCCACCTCGGCCCGCTCATCGCCCAGCTGGGCCTCGGCGGAGCGCAGCTGCGGAAGGCGCGGTGGCGGAAGTGAGGTCGGGTGTCGTATGTTGGGAAGGGCTAGGTGGAGTAAAGCAGGCGCGCTTCACGAGCGAGGATACTTCTGTATGCATAGGTGTCTAGGGGCGCGCTACAAGCAAGGATCATTCGGTATGCGTAAGCTTCATGCGCACCTGGGCAGAGGAGCGGTCTCTGGCCTCCTGCGCCGCCAGGAGCTCCGCCTCCACCTCGGCGAGCCGCCCCGCCAGCCGGGACGCGTCGGCCTGCAGAAGGGCGGGATGTGCTGTCAAGTCTGCTGTTCCGAAACCGCCCATGGTACTGGGCGTCGTAAAGGCGCCGTGGCCTGCCGTTCAGCACACGCATGTTCCAGCTGGGCGCTCTGTGCGGCTCACCCGCATCCGCGCGCATGCCTCGGCCGCCGCCTTGGCATCCAGCAGCGCCGCCTGCCTCTGCCGCTCCGCTGCAGCGGCCTCGGTGCGGAGGACCTCAGCGGCGGAGCGGGCCGCCGCAAGCTCCTGCAGCAGAGGGGGTAGCACGGGCACAGGATCACATGCAGGCTTCGACAAGCGGACTTGACTCCATCACGGCCCCCACCGCCCTCACGGGCACGCGCATACAGAAGACAAAGAGCGCAGCAACCACCAGTGGATGGCCTTGCTTGCAGCGCACCTTCTCGGCGGTCTCGGCCCGGGTCAGCAGAGTCTCGGCTTGGGCCTGCGTCACACGACACGACCAGGCAAGCACTGATGAATGTCGCTTGATTGGGCAGAAACCCTCGTTGCTGACATCGTCCAATACAAGGTACCCAGCAGCCCAACAAGTGCTTGCGAGAGTGCTGCCGGCTAGCTGACTGTACGGCATCGTGCCGCAACACACCGCGTGCCCCGTAGCCCCCACCTGCAGGGACTCGGCCGCCAGCGCCTGCTCCCGGACCTGCAGCTCCAGGCGGGAGGCGGCCGCGTGGGCGGGGGAGCGGCCCTCGCCCCGCTGCGCCTCCTGCGCGGCGTGGGCCAGGCGCTGGGCGGAGACGGCCGCCAGCTGGGCCTGCGCGGTGGGGATGGGAAGCAGCAGCGAGAAGGGTGGCACGCAGGCGGAAGCGAGGTGGTCAGAGGAGCAAGAGGAGGGAGTGTGGGTTTGAGGATGAAGGGCGGAGGAGTGGCTGGGCAGGATTTACGGATGCACGAGTGCGGCTGCGCGTACCGGTCTCCTCACCTGCAGCACCCCCGCCTCCAGCTCCCGGTCCTCTGCCCGCAGCGCCGCCTCCTCCGCCCTCCGCTCCGCTGCCGCCAGGGCGGACTCGAGGGCCTCCGCCCGGGCCGCAGCGCGGTCCAGGGCGTCCTGGGCCGCCTGAGGAGTCGCAACAGGTGAGCAGGCGGGAATGTCGTTAGAAGTCATTAGTAGTTAGCTTGCAAAGTGGACGGCCAATCTGTGGGGATGCTGTGCCCGTTGTTCGTACCTGCTCCCGCTCCGTCAGCTCGTCCAGCTGTAGCTCCAGCTCCAGTGCCCGCTCGCGCAGCGCCGCAGCGCCCTGGACAGACTCGGAGGAGCTCGCCTGTGAGTGGGAAGCGGGGCATTAGGGATCCATGGTGGAAAGCGTTCTCTTTCTCCTTATTGGATCAGCGCAATCGCGAGGGCAGGCGGGACCGTAACAAGCATCAATGCAGTCCTTGCTGTGCCTGTCTCCGTACAGTATCATACAGCACGCACCTCCAGTCGGCCCTGCAGCTCGGCGGCCTTGGCCTCGGCCGCCCGGTGCCGCTGCTGCGCCGCCGCCAGGTCGGTCCGCAGCAGCTGCGCCTCCGCCTCCGCCGCGTCGGAGCGCTGCTGGGCCGCGAGGAGCTCGCGCTGGGGGGAGCGTGGGTGGCGCGGGCAGCGGGTGTGGAAGGACGGCGTGGACGCAGGGCGCAGGGGGCGGGCATGGATACGGGCAAGGGCAAGGTCGTCACCGAGGGGGCGGGTTGGAGCGGGGCTCGAGGGGCAGCAGAGCTGTCGGGAGTGTCACATACACGTCCTGGGCCCCATCCCTCCCACCTGCAGCTCGTCTGCCCTGCCCTGGAGCTCCTCCACGGCGTCCTCAAACAGCCGCAGCTGCGACTGAGCCTGGGGTGGGCTAGCGGCAGTGAGGCCGCCCGGAGAGGCGGCCGGCCGTCTCGCAGGGGGCGAGCGGGTGGGAGAGCCGGCCTCTGCGGCGGCGGCAGCGAGCAGCGTGCGGTCCAGGGCCCGGCGGACCGAGTGTGGTGGCGAGCCGGGTGCTGGGTGGTGTGGGCCTGCGAATTGCAACACGGTGGCCCGGGTCATCCCGGATTAAGAAGAGGCCAAAGGATCATTGTACACCCTCTTGGGTGGGAGACCTCGACACACTTGAGCATCGGGCTGTCGAGTGACTCACCGGGCCGGGGCGGGGAGGACGTCAGCGGCTCCGCCGCCGCCGCGCTGGCCGCCGCCACGGCCGCGGCGCGCCGCTCCGCCGTGAGGTCCTGCAGCTGCTGCTGCAGCGCCTCGAAGCGCTCGCACAGGCGGTCGTTGTCGGCCTGGAGCTGCGGGCGGCGGGCGGGCGTTTCATTGTGTCTGTGAGCGATGTGCCAGTCGTAGTGTCAGCCAAGCTCGCTCTCAGCTGCGCATGTGCTTGAGCAACTGCTGAACGAAGCGCACGGCAGCATAGCATTACCGTACCAACTGGGCCGTCGTGCAAGGCCGCACACGGTTGACGTGACGCACGCACCTGCCGCGCCAGGCCCTGCTGCCGCGCCGCCGCTGCGTCCGCCTCCAGCAACTGGCCCTCCACGTCCACGTGCCGCTCCTCGGCGGCGGCCAGGGCGGCCTGGGGTTGGGGTTGGGGGGGGCGAGTGCGGCGCAACCAGGGGGGGATGAAGGCAACGTGCCACCGGAGGGAATCAATGAAAGAGATGCAGCACATCCCGGGTGGGGCCGCTGTGAGAGTTGGCCGTGCAAAGACAGATCGCGTTCGACTTCGGAAAGCGCGGGAAAGAGGCACACACGCAGGGCTGGTGTAGCTCTGCAGTCGGTGCTTGCCTGCAGCGTCGCGTTGGTCTGCCGCAGCGCCTCCGCCTCCGCCTGCTGGGACGCCAGCTCCTCGCCCAGCACTCCAATGCGGGTGCGCGAAGAGGCCAGGTCGCCGGACAGGGCCTGCCACGGAGAGAATGCGGGATCGAGGTAGGGGTGAACGGGAGACACGCAATGCGTTGCTGGGGTGTATGGCGCATGGTCTGCAGGTTGCGCGCTGTGCGTTTGCAGAAAACTGGTATGGATGGGGGCGAGACAGGCCAAGACAGAATGGGTTCTGAAGGTCATCGAGACGGCAGGCCGTAGCTGGCGGCAGGGGCCCTTGGTTGGAGACATTCCGTAAACCCACCCCACCTGCAATTGGTCCGCAAGGGCCAGCGCCTGGGCGGCGGAGGCCTCGTGCTGCGACTGTAGGCGCTTGGCCTCCTGTGCGGCGGCGGCGGGCGCACATGGCGTCACTTGGGGCTGCCGCTGCACCTGGGAATTCAAGCTTAGGAGAGCAGGCACCGACGCGTCAACCCACCGCCTCGGCCGCCGTAGCTGCGTCCTTCGCCAGCGCAAGCTCGCGCCGCAGAGCGTCGGCCGCAACCTGCACAGACACGCGGGCTTCAGTACCTTGCAGCCACTTTCCTGGGGGCACTCTCTCAGGTCCAGCCAAGCTGTAACCCCCCGCTCCCGCCGAGCTTGCCTGCAGGTGTGCGGCCTCCGCCGCCACGGCCTGCGCCGCGCTGCCCCCGCCCGCCTGCGCCTCCCGCAGCTGGGAGGAGAGCTGCCGCACGGCCTCCTCGGCTGAGGCGTGCAGGGCCTGCGTGGAAGTTAGGGAGCAGAGTAGAGCAGAGGAGTAATAGAGATAGGACAGAGTTGGACTGAGATGGAGGTGGAGCACACAGGGACAGTCATTGGTGGCCTCCAATCAACTAAGCCCGACCCGACCCGACCCGCCCGCACCTGGACCTGGTTCAGCTGCTCCCGTGCGCGCTCAGCCTGCAGCCAGGGAGGAAAGCAACGGACACCGTGGGGTGCCACCGCACGGCACAGCCTGGACACCGCACCCCCGCCCCGGCTTGCCACAGCGCCCCACCTGCCGCGTGCGCTCCTCGCCGCGCGCCGCCGCGTCCGCCGCCGCGCGCTCCGCGTCCCTCGCCCTCCGCTCCAGGGCCGAGGTCTGCTCCCGCAGCTTGCGCTCCAGGGAGGCCACCTGGTCCAGAGCCTGGCGCCGGGCCTCCTGTGGTAGTCCAGGGTTCAGGTCACGGGTTCAGGACAGGTTGGGAATATTCTGGGAGGCTAATCCGGATGCAACAAGCAAGGCAGGACTCAGGACAGGTACAGGCAAACTCAGGAATGGCCAGCATCCAAGACCGGCACAGCCTTCAGCAGGGTGCGTGTGCCTCCTGCTAGTACAGGGTGCCTGCCACTGCAAGGACTTGTGTGCCTTCACAGACGACAACATGCTGACTCAGCTGACTCAGCTGACTCAGCTGACTTGCTGACTCAGCTGACTCAGCTGACTTGCTGACTCAGCTGACTTGCTGAGAAACAGCTTCCGCAGCACGCAAGCTCCCCGCAAGCACCGGTGCTCACCTCGACGAGCTGCTTGGCCCGGGCGTCGGCGGCGTCGGCAGCGGCGCGGGCCCGCTCCTCCGCCGCCTCCATCGCCTCCCGGGCGCGCGCCTCGGCGCCCCGCGCGTCGTCCCGCCACCGCGTCTCCTCCTCGCGCCACCGCTCCTCCCTCGCCTCGGCGTCCGCCCGCTGTCGCGCCTCCCGCGCCTCCACCTCGCCAAGCCACCGCTCCTCCACCGCCGCCGCCCCCTCACGGGCCTTGAGCGCCCAAGACTCGGCCTCCCGCTGCCACCACTCCTCCCTAGAAGCGGCGGCGGCGTCGGATCTGGCGTGGGCATCGGCCAGCGCCGCCTGCCCCGCGGCCTCCGCCGCCGCCAGCTCCCGCCGCCAGCGCTCCTCCGCGGCCGCGAGGGCGGACCGGGCCTCTTCCAGGCTCGCGGCGGTCGTGGCGAGCTCGGTCTGCGCAAGGACCAAGGGGGGGGGGCGCGCGGGGGGCGCGAGGGCATGGGGCCAGGGTGATGCGGCTTGCGTGGGCTGCAGAGCTCTGTCATGTGCACCAGGCAGATGAGCGTTTGCACACGTACGGCACTTAGAAAGCAAGGCCAATGACATCCATGCACATGATGATAACGGGTCGGGCAAGAGACGAGAACGCAGTGGCGCGTAGGGAGCTCACCTCCAGCTTCCTCAGCCGCGCCTCCCTCTCCGCCGCCTGCGCCGCCGCCTCCTGCGCGGCCCTGCCCGCCTCGTCCGCCGCCGCCGCCTCCTCCTCCCGCGCGGCCGCCGCCTCCCGCTGCGCCGCCGCCCGCTCCGCCATGACTGATGCCAGGGCGGAGCGCAGCTCGTGGATGCGCTGGTCCTTGGCGGCCGTGGCGTCGCCGCCTGCAGTTAACGATTTTGAAACAGCGGGGGGTGGAGGCCGACAGAAAAGAGTCATGATAGGATCATCATCAGTCTTGTACGGCCAAATGCATCGCTTTTTCTCCAGCGAGTGAGAGTGATATCGACATAGGCGGTTGTGTTGGTTTGCGCGGGGAAGACAGAGAAGAGTCATAATAGACTCCGGATCAGTCTTGTGCGGCAAGTGATAACGACATAGCGGGGCGGATGTCGCAGCGATCAAGGTAGGAAGAACGGGGGCAGAGGCCGACAGGAGGTCGGAGTCATGGATGGCACGCTTGGCTAGGACGTTCAGGCGCTTTGCTCAGGACAGGCAGGAAACCGAAGGGCGAAGCAATAAAATGTGAGCCCGCGGCTCACCCCTGCCCGTGACGGAGGCCGCGGCGACGCTGGCGGCACCGTCGTCCCGCATCAGCGCCAGAGCGTGAGCTGCGCCCGGCGGCGGCGTCCCGGCGGCCCCCGGCGTGCGTCCCAGGGCGTCCAGAGTGAGGACCTGGGCGCTCCCGGGTGCGGCCCCGGGGGCCGTGGGGCCGGGGTGCAGGGGCGGAGCGTGGAGGCCCGGGGCGGCGGTGCCGGGGCGGGGGGCCTCCAGCCGGCCCAGGCGTACCCTGCATGGGGGGGCCGGGGGGGGGGGGGGGGGGGAGGTATGGGGATTGGAGGCGTGTGGGAGAAGGGAGCGCGAGGGCGGTGGGGTCACAGAGTATTGTGCGTGAGAGAAGTCGAGGCGGTGGTAGCAGCCCACAGCCATGGGCCCATGCAGACCCGCACTGCACCTGAGTGCCTCCAGCTCGGCCACCGCGGTGGCACACCGCGACTCCAGCTCCACGTGAGCCGCCTGGGGTAGGGGTCAGTAAGGAACAGCCAAGGAAAGAAGGTTGACTTCAGGCCAGCAGAAGCCGTGTTCTGCACCAAGACACTCTGGAGCCCCATGCGAGGATTTGTACTGCAGGAGAGACAAGAGTCTCATTGAGTGCCTTGATACCACCCCCCACCTGCGCCTGCCCCAGCTGCCCGATGAGGTGAGCCTGCACCGCCGCCGCATCCCCCAGCTGCCCCGACGCCACGGCGGGCAGCAGCGCCGCCGCCGCCGCCGCGGCCGCCTGCGCCGCCGCTGCCTGGCGCCGCAGCTCTGAGATGAGGGCGTCACGGTCGCCCACGTCCTGTGTGGGGTGACGGGTGGAATGGGGAAAGTAATGAGATGCACAGGTCATCAAGGCAAATTGTAGAAGTCCAGATGGCAAAAACGGGTTAAGGACGACGTGTGGTAGGGTGGGGCGGGTCTGGGCCGGGGTGTGGGTACCTGTGGCTCACCCGTGCTGCCGCCACGAGGCGCTCTTGGGCTCGGTGGCCGTCCTCCTCGGCGGCGCGCCGGGTCTCCTGCCAGACCATCGGGAGCGAGACAGGGTTCGGATGTGTTGCGGCTTTGACTGGAACGTGCGATGATAGTTAAAAGTGGCGGTATCCAGGCTCCAGCGCTCCTCCGCAGGCAGCCCATCGCCCCGGCCCCCCCTCTTCCCTCCACACACACCTCGAGCTCCTCCCGCAGCGCCTGCCCCTCCTGCAGCAGCCGAGTGGCGTTTGACTGGCTCTCCTGAGGGCGGAGAGAGTACGGAGGGAGTCCAGGGTGAAAACGGGGCCGGGGGTGCTTGCACCGCTTCCTCACAGGACCCTACGTGGGATCCCACAACCTCTCATCCGGGGGGGACCCGGCCCCTAATCCCGTTCCTGCTCGCCTGCAGTGCCGCCGCCGCCCGCTCCAGCTCCTCCAGGACCGTGGCCGTGCGCCGCTGCGGTGGGGGGGTGCACAACGCAGCGAACGGTAACG
Source organism: Edaphochlamys debaryana (assembly GCA_016858145.1). NCBI lineage: Eukaryota > Viridiplantae > Chlorophyta > Chlorophyceae > Chlamydomonadales > Edaphochlamys > Edaphochlamys debaryana. The sequence goes on from JAEHOE010000110.1 coordinate 248,050, forward strand.
CAGCAACACCCGCACGCCACATAGGTCTCGGCGCTTCCCCCCACACCAGCCCCGGGAAGGGTCAGCCTCTGCTTCAGCCAGGGTCCCCTGCTTCTGCTCTTGGGATTGCTACGTACAAGGGGTCAGCACAGGGTCACCCACACGGCCAGGCTCCATGTCGCTGCGGCTCCAGCTGCTCCCGAAACCTCCACGCTCCCCTGACCGTTGCATCCTACGGTCAAGTAAGCGCCTCCGCAACACCTGAGGCGCCCACCCGCCCAGGAACACACACACACACACACCTGCTGCGGCTCCAGCTGCTCCCTCACCAGTCGGTCCAGCTCCTTGCGTGTGGCCGCCTCGGAGCGCCGGGCGGCCTCGGCAGCACGAGTGGCCTCGGCCAGCTGGCCTGTGGAGGTTGGTGGGAGGTGTAGGTCGTGACGACATCGGCAGACGTTCAAGGCAACCGTTTAGGAGGGCGTGGTGAGGAGGATGCGGGGATGAGGCGGGCTAGATGCGCTCCTCACCCGAGAGCTTGGCCGCCTTCTCGGCTGCGGCCCGGCGGTCCTGCTCCAGCGTGATCCTGGGAAAGCACAATGGGTGAAGCGGCGTAAGCAAAGGTGGGGCAAGGCTTCTCGTAGCAAGGCCTATGGAAGCCCAATGCCAGGCATCCCGCGGCCCATGGTGCTCAAGCAAGGCAAAGAGCACGAGCAGGACTGACGTGGCCAGCACATACTTTGTATTCGAGCGACTGGTATGGTGTGCGCTCACATACACGCCCCAATCAGTCCGGGCCCCCGTGCTCCCTGCGCCCCCCACCTCCCCACACCTGCGCTCCTCCAGGCGCGGCAGCAGCGTGTCGGCCCGGGCCAGGCGGGACTCGGCCTCCTGCGGACGGGAACACAGGCAGAGGGCGCAGGCAAAGTGCATGGGTGCGTAGCAGGGACGCTCTGTGTCGTGGAGCAGCGGCCGGGCCAGCCTCATGGGAGAGCGTATGTCAGTATGTGGACCCGTGCGGACCCACATGCAGCCGCGACGTGAGCTGCACGTTGTCAATCTGAAGCTGCCGAAGCTGGTTGACGCCCTGCTTGATCCTGGGGGGGTAGGGCCGGGGGGCAGGGCGGGGTCGGGGGGAGAGCGGGGCCAAGGGCGTCGGTGCCATGAAACGGGGCAGGCACGAGCGGGTCAATCCACACGCCCTGCAGGTGCGCCCAGGGCCGAACGCTTTGAGGAGGGGCCGTCGCGTGGACAGGCAGCCAAGCGCCGTTGGGCACAAAAGCCCACGGACCCGTGTGTGCGTGCGCGCACCTGCGGCGGCGCGCCTCCGCTGCGGCCGTGGCCTGCTCGGCCCTGCGCTTGGCCTCCGCCAGCTGCTGCTGCAGGCGGGCCCGCTTGCGCCGGAGCACACGCAGCCTGGCGGGGGCAGGCGACGGGGGGCAGGCGGGGACAAGGCAAGGCAGGATCAGCGCTGCGGGTCAGAGTCTGGGGGTTACGATAGCTGTTTTGGCGCACAGGGAGGGAGAGCCAAACCAAGGGCTGCAGAAATAGCGCTGGGCGCGCGCACCGTGCGGCTGCGACCAGGCGCTCGCGCACGCGGGGCTGGGCGGCGGCCCGCCAGCGCGACGCCTCGTCGGCCGCCGCCCGCAGGCGCTGGTCCAGGGATGCCAGGTGTTTGAGCCCCCGGGACCGCTCCTCCTGTGTGGGTGGGGTGTGTGGGTTGGGGTGTGTGGGTGTGGGTGTGGGTGTGGGGTGTGGGATGGGTGTGGGGGTGAGGGTGGGCAGCAGCAGGGGCCTAGGGCATGGCATGAGTTCGTGAGCAGCGTCGTTTTGCGAGACGTGTCCGGGGCAAGGGCCGCAGGCCGAGGACACTTTCATGATCCCACAGACTCGACGCCCCTTCCTGACCTGTAGCTTCACCAGCTCCGTCCGCGCGGCGTCCTGGGACGCAGCCATGAGGTTGTGTGCGGTGACCAGCTCCGCCTGGGAAGGGGCAATCAATTGCGTAATCCCCTACCGTATTACAAGGTAACTCAGCAATGAGCAAAACGTACATGTCAACCCAAAGCTTAACCCAAGCTCCAACTGTTGGCCCCTCGCACCTGCAGCTCCGCCAGTCCGGACGCGTGTCGGGCAGCGGCCTGCTCCGCCGCCGCCCGCCTGGCCTCGGCCTCCCGCAGCTTGGCCGCCGCCGCGGCGGTCGCCTCGGCGGCGGCGCGCTGCGCCTCGCGCACCCGCCCGTCCGCCTCCGCCAGGGCCTCCTCCCGGGCCTTCTCGGCCGCCTGTTGTTGCGTTTATTAACAACAGGACGAAACACATGGTGCCATGGCTACAACCAATGACCAATATCGTGACATGTAGAATTGTTGATGATGCGCGTCCCTCGGCGCAAGTCCTACAGACGGAGACGCTCTCTTCCGCTAGGGGGTCCCCTTGGAGGGAGCAGCGGTCCTAGGCCAGAGCCCCTGACCCTGCCCCTGCCCCTCACCTGGAAGGCCTTAGTCACTTCGCCCTGCACCTTGCCGAACTCGGTCTGCGCCGTGGAACGTACCGCCGCCAGCTCCGCCTCCGTTGCAGTCAGCCGCTCCTGCAGGGCAGGGATGGGGCAACGCGGGCAGGGAACGAGGAGCCCGTGTGGGTGGTGAGCAGCTCGGACGCACCTGCGACACGCTGCCAGGCTGCCAGGCTCGAAGCGCGAGGATACGTGCCTCATCGCGCGATGCGGGGCTAGAGGGCCCTCGGGCTCGGTGTTAAGTGCACATCAGGAACCCAAGCGCTCTCACCTGCATCACCGCCACCTGAGCCGCCTCCCGCCGCGCCTCCTCCAGCTGCCTCTCCGCCTGGAGGCAGGTTGGGAAACACACACAGTGCGGCCAGCCACCAGGGCCTCAGCAAACAGGGCGGCCAGGGCATCACTCGGGCGTCCTCGGGACCTTTCGCAGGCGCAATAGCCCCCACCCCCCACAGACACCGGGCTGCTCGGCCGGGTTCCGTCACTCCAACATACACTTCGTGGCTCGCAATCGCATTCTCATTACCCTCGGGTAGGCAAGCAAGCGGGAGGCGCGCACGCACCTGCTCGAGGGACGCGGCCAGCTGCTGGGCCCGGCGGGATGCGCCGCTGCCATCCTCGAGAGCCGCCGCCATGGCCTGAATTTCAAGTGGGGGAGCCATGCCAGCACACCCAATCTTAGCACGTAGCTGCTGAACCGGAGCAGAATGGAAAGCCTCAGCAGCCAAGCAAACTCCGGAAATGGCACTGCCGTAAGTCCAGAGGCCCACCTGCGCAACGGCCTCAGCCGCCGCCGCCACGTCACGTGCCGCCTCCAGTAGCGGTGCCCCGTCACCCTCGCCCTCCTGCCCGCCGCCGCGCCGCAGCGGCGAGCGGCCGGGCGTGTGGGCCCCGGCGCTCCCGCGCCGCTGGTCCGCGGCGGCGGCCGTGGCCGTATCGGGCAGCAGGTACCGAGGCTGCTGCGGCGTGAGGGACTTGCCGTGCGGGAACGGTGCCTCGGCGGTAGCAGAGGTGGTGGAGGGTTCGGCCCCGGCAAAGCGCGCGGCCCTGTCCAGCTGCTGACGGGCGCCGAGCAGGGACTGGTGCGCCAGCGCTTGTTGTGTGGCCAGGGCCCGGAGGCTGCCCAGAAGCATTCGGGTGAGGGCCTAAACGGGCGAGAACAACAAGGACAAGGTGTCGGTGTCAGCAGGCAGGGTTGCTGAAACAGATTACTGCAGCTGGGTAGAAGTAGTGTTATCAAAAGCCACATGGTGTCAGGTCAGGTGTTGGGTTGGGTTCAAGACAAAGTCGGGTGATAGGGCAGAGGTGGGCGGGGTTCGCAGCGTCGTGAGCTTACCTGAGGCAGCTCGACAGGGCCGCCTCTTGCGCTACCAGTGGTGGGAGTCTGCGGCCCGGCGCCATCGGCTGGGCGTGCGTGGGGCGCAGCGGCTGAGGCAGTGGCCAGCGCTACCTCCACGGCTGCCAGCCCCGCGGCCGCCTCCTCGGCGGCGGTGTCGAGATGCTCGGGTGTGGCGTAGAGAAGGAGCGGCCCGGTCCGGGACTGGGCGGGAGAAGAAGCGGGAGGCGGGGCAAACCAGGTAGCGCGACAGCGCTGTTGTCCGCAAGAGGCACCTGGTGGACAACCCACAAGCCCCAACCGCGACCCTCAAGCCAACGCTCCGCTGCACGTAGCTCGACCCGTGTGCCAACCTGCTGTTGCTGGTGCAGCTCTCGGACCCGTGCCAGTGCTTCCTTGGACGCCTCAGCGACCTTTGAGAGATGGTGGGATGGGAGAGATTAGGCCCCGAAAGACAGCGGGCTTGCGGCAGTGAGATCAGAAGACACGGCCCCCTCACCTGCTGGCCCAGCTGCTTGTAGGCTCCCTCAGCCGCCTCCGCCTCGGACCGCACTCGCGCCAGCTGCTGCTCCGTTGCCTGGGGCAGGCACACGTGGTTGCCGTACGGTACGGCACAGTACGACACGTTGGTACACTTGGTCGCAAGGGTGTTGAGGTTTGGGTGAGAAGGGGCACGAACACACGCGGGCACGGGCTGCGCGGGGGAGTGCAGGGAGGGGGCGGGGGACTGCTGCTGGGGGGCCACGGGGGATCCGCGGGAGGGGCTGCCTGGGACCCACCTGAAGTGCGGCCTCCAGCTCTGCACGCCGCTGCCGCTCGCCGTCGAGTGCATCCAGGGCCTGATGACGCCCAGGAGGGAAGGGGACAAGGGGAGTGGATTGAGAGGAGAGTAGCGTAGGCATGTTCGCTGCAGAGACTTGTCGTGACCGCCATGGGGAGTAACAGGAGGCCGGGAGGTGAGCAGCCGGGCGGTGGGTAGCGGGACAAGGTCAGAGAGAGACCAGCGAGCAGGCCAGCGCACACCGCCAGCCAGGCCCAGGCACGGCCCCCACACCCCCACCTGCTGCTTCTCCCGCACCAGCGACCCCGCCTGCCCCTCCGCCGCCGAGGCCCCGTCCATGGATGCGGCCAGGGCGGAGCGCAGCTCACGGATGCGTTCGTCCTTGCTCTGGGGCCGGTGGGGGCGGGGGGGCGCGAAGGGAGGGCACGCAACAGGAGGATCGGCAAGAAGATGAGTTTGATGCTTCTGGGGTCGGGATCTGGGGTCGGGATCTGGGGTCGGGATCTGGGGTCGGGATCTGGGGTCGGGATCTGGGGTCGGGATCTGGGGTCGGGATCTGGGGTCGGGATCTGGGGTCGGGATCTGGGGTCGGGATCTGGGGTCGGGATCTGGGGTCGGCGAGGGGGGCGCAAGCGAAGGGGGAAGGCGGAGAGCTGTCAGAAGCGCGCCCTAGTACGGTCCCTGTGATCTCGGTGCCCTCGGCAACCTCCCAACCCCCAATGCGGTGTCCCCTCCCACCTCCGCGGCCTCCTGCGCGCGTGCCGCCAGGTCCCCCAGCTGCTCCGCCTGCGCACTGAGGGAGGCGACGGTGCGCTGCAGCGAGGCCACCTGCTCCCGCGCACCGGACAGCTCCCGCTGGGCGGCTGGGCGGAGGTGTGAATGGGGGGCGGGGAGGGGGCGGGAGGAGCGGTAAGGGAGGGGCGGCGGAGGCGTAAGGAACGTAGTCGGCTGACAGTTTCCGGTGAGACAGGGGGAGGTGAACGGAAAATGTTGCGGAAGCTGAGAAGGGGAGATCCGCTCACCCGCGCCGTCAGCCGCCTGCGTTCGCAGCGCCGCCAGCTCCACTCGCGCTGCCGCCAGGGCGCCGTCCACCTCGTCCGCACGCCGCTGCTCCGCCGCCGCCGCCGCCTGTGCGGCGCGGAGGGACTCCTCCAGCGAGGAGGCGCGGCCCCGGGACTCCTGCGGGGGGCGGGGAAGTGGGATGTTGCTGGGCTGGCCTTGGGCCCCGTTCCCAGAAACCCCAACCCACGCACCGTGGGGCCCGCCCTCAGCAACCCCCAACGGGTCCGAAGCCCGGCCCCGGGACCGCGGGGCCTGCCCACAGCACCCCCACCTGCACGTGGTGTGTGAGCTCCTCCACCCGCTGTGTGGCGGTGCGCAGGGCCGTGTTGCAGGAGGCCAGCCTCGCCTCGGCATCCTGCGGGGGGGTGGGGTGGAAGGAAGGGAAGGAAGGGTGGGGAGTGGATGGGCGGGGAGGGGCCGTCAAGGGCAGGCGAGGCAGCAACGCGAGTGCTGGTCGACGACGCCAAGCCCAGCATGCCCATGAGTGCTGCTGGTTGTCGCGCTCCTAGTGCCTAGCAGCCTAGCCTCTCCTCCCACAGACGAATCGGACGGGCCCGCTGTGTTGGGGTTTGCATGCCTGAACATCGCACGGCCCCCTCCCTCACCGCATTGGTCTGCCGCAGCGCCGCCAGCGTGGCGTCCATTTCCGCCGTCAGCGCCACCTCGCGGCGTTCAGCGGCCATGTACAGGCTGCGCGTCTGCAGGTGCGGAGGGCGAGGGCAGGCAAGGAATGGTCATGGGCGAACTCAGACCCAAGCAAACCTCGTCAGGCCGTCTCGACCCATCAATCCTGCGGGCACTTGCCACCCAATGTGGCAGACGCTGCCCGGGCAGACCCCCACGCCACTCATCAGGTGAACCCAGCCCGAGCTCCAGTCTCACTCCCCAAGCAGCCCTCCCATGCCCACACCTGGGCCATAAGCCCGCTGCGCTAAACTCCTCCCCGAACCCTCTCCCAACCTCTCGAGCCGGCACCCTTTCGAGCCTTCGAGGCCCTGCCCGGGCACAACCCCACGCCAACGCCGACAACTGCCCCACGAGCTTCCTGGGCCAAACCCACATTGTGTGCCACCCGCAGGTCCAATCCCTACCCGGTCCTAGACCCTGACCCGGCACCGCCCCTCAGCCCACACACCAGCGCCATGATCTCTCTCGGACGCTCATGTCTCAACTCGGCCCCCAACCTACGCCCGGTCGACCACATGGCGTGCCCCAAACCCCTGGAACCAGACCCTCTCCCAAACCTTCTCCGAGGCCGGATACCTGCCCCCCAAATTCCCTCCCACGCCACCACACCTGTGCCATGAGCTCCTTGACCCGTGCCACCACTGCCGCCGCGTCTTCCTCGCCCACCGCCCGCTGCCCCAGCAGCCGGTCCGCCGTGGCCCCGTAGGCCGCTGCGTCAGCGCTGAAGGCCGCCAGGATGGGCTCGGAGAAGCCGAACGCAGCCGCCAGCGTCTAGAACGGGGTGACGCATTTGGGGTGATGCGTTAACCTTATGGCTCATCGCAACGCAAGCAGCGATAGAGTGGATTACGACATTGCCTTGGCTATGGCGGTTTGCATGATCTAGCAGGCGTCCCTCATCGTCTGCGGCCCAGCCCGACGAGTTTGATGTTGGCGGACGGGCGGCGGCCGGAATTGCGTGTTGTCAGAGGATGGACCCCCACCGAGGGTCCCCTCACACACACCTGCGGCCCCAGTGCCTGGTGCACTGCAGCCAGGGTGCCCCGCAGCGCCCCGTACGCCCCCTCCTGCGCTGCCAGCCGGGCTTGCGCCGCGGCCAGGTCGGAGCGGAGGGCCGCGAGCTGCGTCTGCTCCATGTCCTGCGAGGGATAGGGAGGGAGAGGGGGGGTGCATGGGTTGTGTCAGGGCAGCAGATCTTGATACCCTCGCTGCCCGTGCCTTGTGCGGCGGGCGGCGCAGCGAGCTGGGGCCCGCCCCTCGCAGCCCCCTCCCCTCCGCTCCCATCCAACCTAGCCCCCACCTGCACGTGCTTGGGCAGCTGCTTGTCACCCCCCTCCAAACCATGCTCACGCCCCGACGCCTCCCCTCCCCTCTCGGCCCCCAGGGCCCTTCGCCTCCTCCCCTCCCCCCACCTGCACGTGCTTGAGCAGCTGCTTGTCCCTCGCCGCCAGCTTGGCGTTGAGCAGCTGCAGCTCCCCCCGCATGGCAGTCACCTGCTCGGCGGCGGCCTGGGGGGCAGAGGGGGCGGGGTGGGAAGGAGGGGTGCGGGGGTAGGTGCGGGGGTGGGTGCATGGGCTTGGGGGTGAGCTTTGGGAAGGAGGGGACACCAAAGGGGGACAAAATGGACGGGGATGGAGGGTTGGTTACATGCATCGCCGGTGCATTGCGCTCTGCTGGCCACCATGCAAGCAGCACACGGGTGTGAGGCCCACCCCGCTGCACCCCACCTCGAGCCGCATCTCCTGCTGCTGCCGTGCGCCCTCCGAGGCGCGCAGCTTCTCAAGCAGAGCGGACTCCGCGCGCTGCGCCTCCCGCAGCTGCGAGCCCAGGCGGCCGCACTGCTCCTGCGGGGCGTGGGGCGCAGTGGGGTCGTGAGCACACACACGCCAAGCCCGGCCCCTACCGCTGCTGCGTCGGCAGAAGGGACGAGCGCGCGAGGGAAGGCCTCTTTCCCCAAGCACCAGCACGGGCACGGGGACGGCCGGTCCCTTTCCCGCACGCTGGCTCCCACGGCAGGAAGCGGCGTGACGCTCTCACAGCCCGTTCCCAGCACAAACGTTGCCACCCGCTCCCACAGCGCTTCGCCTCCCGCGGTATACCTTCTCCGCCTCCAGCTGCCGGGCCAGTGCCGCCCGCTCTGCCTCCAGCGCCGCCGCGCGGGCGCCCACGTCCCGGGCCGCGTCGGCCGCCTGCGCGGCTGCGTCCGCGGCCCTGCGCCGCTCCAGATCGAGGGACTGCGGGGCCGAGAGAGGGGCGGGAGGGGCGGGAGGGGTGAGAGGGGTGAGAGGGGCGGGAGGGGCGGGAGGGGCGGGAGGGGCGGGAGGGGCGGGAGGGGCGGGAGGGGCGGGAGGGGCGGGAGGGGCGGGAGGGGCGGGAGGGGCGGGAGGGGCGGGAGGGGCGGGAGGAGACCTGGGTGGCGTGGGACTCCCGAGGAGGCTGCGAGGGCCTTCTCCCTGGGGCCTGTCGTCGTAACACCGCAGCCTACTTGCCATCCCTGCAGTCCTGCGGTCCCACCTGGTTGGACGCCTCCAGCATCTCGCGGGCCGCTGCCTCCGCGGCGCGTGCGGATGTCTCCGCCTGGGTGGCGCTGCGCAGCCGCTGCAGCTCCACCTGGGGGGTTTTGGGGGTACGGGGTGGGGTGGAGGGGGTGTGAAGGGGCAGCGCATGGGACTGCGGGTTACGGGTGGGCCGTGGTTGCAGTGCTTAGCGCTGGTGCAGCCAGGAGACCGCTCGGCGCCATCAGCTGCAGCGGTAAAGCCGCCCCCGCCCCACCTGCAGCTGCTCCTGCAGCTGACCCGCCAGCTGCCGCTCCGCCGCGAGGGCCGACTCCAACGATGCAGCATGGGCCTGGGGGCAGGGAGGCGAGACGACGGGCGGAGGGTGGGTTTGAGTTGCCCACACGAAGGCAGTGCCCTGGAAGTGCCCGCGTCCCTCCTGCCCGCGGGCTCCCTCGGCGACCAGTTGCCAGGCGGCAAAAGCACAGAGCCGAGTCCGCCCCAAACCCACGATCCCCGAGACCCAAAGGAACCCCCCGGAGGACACCCCCCCGAGCCCCACCCGCAGCCGCTCCGCCTCCCCCGCGTGCCGCCGCTCCGCTGAGGCCAGCGCCTCCTCGGCTGCGCGGGCGCGGGCCTCCAGCGACGCCCTCTGCGCACGGGGAGGAGGCGCGCAGTGCCCAGCGGGTCATCCCTTAGCGGTGGGGCCAGGGGTACAGACCGTAAGCTGACGAAGAGTGCAGTCGCCAGTGACCAGCGGGGCGTCCACTCGCAGGGGGCCAGGGGTACGGGCTGTAGCCTCAGGCATTCCAGAGAAGAGCTCGCTAAGCACGAGCACGGCAGGCGCTGCGGGGACTCACCTCCACGGCGTGCGCCGCCGACGCGTGCTGCAGGCTGTGCACGTACCCCGAAACCCCGCCGGCAGCCCCCGCCGCCCCCGGGCCGCCGCCGCCAGCTCCGCCCATGCCGACCCCGCTGCCGGTCCCCCGCAGCGGGCCCCCCATGAGCGTCCCCATGGCCTCCACGCCCGCCACTCCCGCCTGGTACGACTCGGCCCGTACGGCAGGCTGTACGGAGGCCTGGAGTACGCCTGCCGCACCACCTCCTGGGCCGTACTGCGCCCGTGGCTGCCCGTACGAACCGTACGGCTGCTGGGGCGCGCCCGTGGCGGGGGCCGTGGTGAAGCCGGCTCCGCCCGCCATGCCCCCAAAGCTGGGCTCCCGGTAAGCCTGCCCGTACTGACCCTGGTTGATTGAAGCCTGGGAAGCCTGCTGGGCGAGCCCTGTTCCAAAACCCCCGCCGCTGGCAGCGGGCCCAGAGCCGGACGCGCCCGGCCGGGCACCGCTGAGCGCGGCAGCCTGGGCCGCGGCGGAGATGGCCGCCGCGACCGCCGAGGTGCCGCCCCCGGCGCCCGCTGCAGCTGCTTTGAGGCTGGCCCTCGCCCGCTCCAGCTCCAGCTCTAGGAGCGTGGAGTCAATGCTAGCGCTGACGTCAGCCTCGTCCGTGTTGCTGAACGGGGGCCGCGCGCCTGCGGCCACGGCGGCTGTGCCCGTGGGCCCCGCGCCGCCACCCGTCGCCGTCGCGCTGTCCTGCGAGGCCCAGTCCCGGATACGCTGCCACTTGTGGCGGGGGTCGACAGTGCTGAAGGTCGGATAGTAGGTCAGGGGGCCCTCCTGCGCTGGCGCCTGAGAATCAAGCGCGAAGCCTGGTGGTGGACCGGTCAATGCCGCGGCTGGACCGGGGCCCCCGGCCTGGGATCCCACGGGCTGGATTGCGATGTCTGCACCAGAGATGAGGATGGTTTGCCGCGGCGAGCCGCCAGGCGTGAAGAGGCCCGTGCCCTGGCCTGGGGTTGGGCTGGCACCGGGGCTGCCTGCTCAGGGCAGCGAGGAAGGGCAGGGTCGAGGGCAGCGGGCACGGGCACGGCACGCCTGGCACAGGGCTATCCCCTCGTATACCTCCGTAATTATGCGCCGGCTCCGGTGTGAACGCGCTAGGATAGGCTGGGAGGCTAGAGTTCTGCACGGTCCACGGCGTGCCGGGGCCGAGCATCCTCTCCGCCATTCTGCCAGCCTCGACACCCTGGAGCGCGTGTCGGACCCGTGTACAACTCTTTAGCTAGCAACTTAAGTTTGAGGTCGTTCTGGCGGGTCACAGTGCTGGTTGAGGCAACCTGAAGTCCAGCATGGCTACTAAGTCGCGCAGCGCAGGCGTAAAGGTCAGGTTGTTGTTGATGTAAGGTCACGCACACGCTGCAGACGTGCAGAGAGCGTCCTCTGGGAGCTAGGGCTGCGATGCCGAACGGCTGTCGCGATGGGCTGTCGTTCAAATATTCGGATGGCTCGAGGCTCCTCTGCTCCTAGTCTGCATATCCACACGCATTTCTTGCTCCAAACAGTCACTAGCGCATTACGGGCTGGACCAGCGTCGCCTCCCACGTCAGTGACTTCTGCCCTCCAGCTCTGCCGCGAAAGCGAACCTTGTCTTCGCTGTCTCGGCTGCTTGACGCTGCGGCGACTTGCTTAAGCCCCTGAACGGCGCTATGCGAGCTTTGGACATGCGAACGCATTCGGCGCTCCTGCCCGGCCGCAGCGCTCCAGCGCAGCCACTCTTGCGGCGACCAGCTCAGCGAGTGCTACCTCAAGCATTCGCCGAAGAGCGGTCCACGGGGCCAGGCGCAGCGCCGAAGCCGGTGCCGGCACCGGTGGCCCCTACCCGAACCCTTGTCACGTTCGACTATGCGGACCTCGTGGCCGGCAAGGACCTCTCTGCAGCCATCGAGGAGGTGAGCCGATTCCCTCCGCTACGGAAGGCATGCCCTCAAAGGCCGCGCGGCGCAACGGCGGCTGGGAGTTGGGCTGCAAGGAAGCGCTGGAGGGGTTGGCGAGGTACAGAGCGGAAAGCGTGCCTCTTCAACTCCCCCACGCCCCAACACGTTCACCACAGGCATACGGCCCCAACGGCCTGGGTGCGCTGGTTGTGGCCAACATCCCCCAGTACCCGGAGCTCCGGCGCCGCCTGCTGCCGCTCGCTGCGAAGCTCGCGGTAAGCCGTGCACGCAGCCCCGGAGCCAGGCATCGCCCCGAGCGCTGCTGCGGCTGGCTGCGGTCAGCGCACGTGGGGCATCCCCTGGCCGGCGTTGTAGCCCACCGTGAGCCGTACGGCAGTCCCCCGTCTCAGTAGCTGCTGTACGACAGACCCCCGTGACCAAGTACTGATCGTGCACGCCCCTGCAGAACCTGGACCCCAAGGTCCTGGCCAGCTTGGAGGACCCCGAGAGCCACTACAGGTGGGGGTCGCCCCTTGGGTCAAGCGGGCCGGTCGGGAGCAGGCGCGAGGGCGTTGCTTGCGGTCTGACAGGATGGGCAGGGCGCACAGGACGCAGTAGTCCAGTACAACGAGTGCCCGGCACCCTGTCTGCCCCTCAGCTTTGGCTGGAGCCTGGGCCGGGAGGCGCTCTCCGACGGGCGGCCGGACTCGTTCAAGGGCTCCTTCTACGCCAACCCCCTAGCAGGCGAGTAGCGCTGGGGCGCAAGTGCGGGGAAGCCCCTCGTGCTCGTGCAAGACGTGTCTAGAGGGATGGCAGTCCGCAAACATGCGGGACTAATTGCGACGGTGTCTTGGATGCTGGGAGATTGGGCAGTCTGGGTCCATGCGAGGCTGAGGGCAAGGGCTGACGCGGATGCTCAGTGTATCTCCTGTGGAACACTAGTTGGGCCCGATGGAGGAGCGTGGTTGCTTGACCTTGACCTTGACCGAGGCCACTGGTGGCCTTGACTCAGGACAGGTCCGCCGCTGCGCCCGTCGGTCCACGGCTCAGCTCCTTAACCCCCTGCACCCCGTGCCTGCCGCCACTGCGCCTCTCGGGGCCGTGGCTCAGCCCCTAACCCTACCCCCCCGGTCTCGCCGCACTGCTTGCCCCGCTGTCCCAGATGACCAGCTGGTGTCCTCCGCCGATGACTTCCGGCCCCGGCCCCAGTCGCGCCCCGCCAACGGTGAGAGTCCCGCCGGGCCTCTTTGCATGGTCGCAGCGCACACCCGGCCGCATGCATGCGTACCTCGTCACACGCCCGCGACGTGCGCCCTGCGTGCATGTGCATGCCTTCTTGGAATGGGCTCCACTCCGCAACACGCGCTGCCAGTAACAGCGTCCTGGGTGCGGCCCATGTGCCCGCAGGCAACGGCGTCAGCAGCAGCGGGCGCCTCACGCGCAGCATGGTCAAGGTGGCGGCGCTGCGGGCGGCGCACCCGGGGTACTACCGACGCAACCTGTGGCCCAGCAGGTGGGCGCGCCCGGGCGCAAGATCCGCCCGACCCTTCTTAGTGCTGTTGCCTTTGAGCCGTTGGTCGGGTACCATGTGCATGTTCTACCAACCCACATCCCACGAGCCAACGCATCGCCAGCAAGCTATTGTGCCCACCCCTCCCCTGCCGCCCCTACCCGCCGCCACGCACGCATTGGCACGCATCCCTCTCGCTGTTGCTCTTCTGGGTTCGCTTCACTCATTTCTAACATAGAACCCGCGCACCCGTTTCCACAGCCCCGACGGCCTGTCGGAGCTGGAGCCGGCCTTCAAGGCCCTGGGGCGCCTGGTGTGCAGCGTGGGGTACGAGCTGATGGAGGGGTGCGACCGGTGAGCGGCGGAGCGGGCGGGAAGCGGGGAGCAGTTATGGAAGGGTGGCTTTGGTCTGGGTGGAGGGATACGGTGACAGCGGGTTCAGTAACAGGCGCTCTCCACTATGCTTGCGGCGTCATCGTTTCTTTTCTCACTGGTCGTACCTCCTGCCGTACAGCTACGTGGCGTCCCGGCTGGGCGCGCAGCCCGGGAAGCTGTCGGGCGTGTTCCAGCGGAGCATGAACCCAAAGGTGCGCAGCACGGGGCGCAGCATGGAGTGCAGCGGGGCGGACAGCACAGCATACGGCTCACAACCCCAGCACGCCCGCGCCGCTCCGTGCTTTGTGTCCCGCCGATGCCAGGGCCTAAGCCGACGCTTGGCCCTGCCCTCTCCGCACACTCCGTCACCACAACACCTGTTACTGCTGCTGCTGCTCCCCAGGCGCGGCTGCTGCACTACTTCCCCACACCCCAGCTGGAGGGGCCGGCGCAGACGGCGCCGCAGGACTGGTGCGGCTGGCATTACGACCACGGCAGCCTCACGGGTGGGGCCGGGGCCGGGCGGGCGCGGGACGCATGGCGTGCGTTGCGGGTTTGCACCACGCCAGCATTGTGAGGGACAGCGACCGCAGCCCTTGCCTGCTCCTCCCGTGTCGTTCCGTTGACGGTGGGCCGCAAGCCAGCCGCTACCTAGCATGCCGGCTGCTCCATCTTACGGTTGGAAAGCGTCAGAGCGAGCTTCTGCGACGCCGTTTCCGGTCCATTGCGCTCCGTTCCCCCTCCGGCCTTCCGCTCTGGACCTCAACTCGCATCGGGCTCGCTGGCTGCCGCCACACCCTTTCCCTCCGGTTTCCTCTTCGTCAAAGATCACCCCCCTCCTCCACCACGCCCCACACACCCCAGGCGTCACGTCCGGCAGTGTACAATCTAGACAGCTGTGTGCACCTGCAACCCCCTCCTCCACCACGCCCCTCCACCCCCAGGCCTCACGTCCGCCCTGTACCTGGACGCACGCGGCCAGGAGGTGCCCTGCCCCGACCCCGCCGCGGGGCTCTACATCCAGGACCGAGCGGGCAGCGTCGTGCGGGCGGCCATCCCCGCCGACTGCCTGGCGTTCCAGGTGCGGAGGAGGAGAGGGCGTGCCCGTGGGGCGCTGGGGCGTGGGCTATTACACAAGGCGGGGCGGAGCAGCTTCAGGGCAGTGCGAGCTGCTTGGCGAGCCGTGCTGTTTGCCACCTCGGGCCGCCCCGTCACGCTGTCCGCGACGTGTGGCCCGCGCCCTACCGGCTGTTCTTCCCGCCACCGCCCGCGCTCCTGTCCTCCCCTCTCTTCTCGGCACCTCACCCCTCCCCCACACCCCTCCTCGGACCCGCAGGTGGGCGAGGCCCTGCAGGTGCACTCGGGCGGCCTGCTGCGCGCCACGCCCCACGCCGTGCGCGCCGCCGCGGGCCCGGCCGCCGCGGGCGTGTCCCGCAACACGTTCGCCGTCTTCATGCAGCCGGACGTGGACGAGCCCATGCAGCCGCCCCCGGGTGCGTGCACCGGTTGCGGGGGTCGGGTCGGGATGCGGTGTAGGTGCCTGAGCCGCGGCTACGAGGCCGCAGGGTGCTGTGGGAACGTGGTACGGTTGGCAGGGCCGTAGGAGGACCTGGGAGGAGAGTCGGCAGGCGGGCCGCGCTGGTCGGTGGCAGCCTCGAGGCTGCTTTACATTCAACCCCTTTTTTGCGCGGACTTTGCTCAAAGGCACCTTCCGCCTGTTCCGCTCGCCCCGATTCCTGCGACCCCGCCCGCAGGCGTCTCCCCACAGCAGGTGGCCATTGGGCAGTGGCAGCCGGGGACCACGTTCGGGCAGTTCGCTGAGGCGACATTTGAGAAATACTATCCCAAGTCCAAGGCCATGCAGCCCCAGCGACAGTGAGGGGGTTGTGAGAGCTGCGGCACGGGGACGTATCCGGTGTTGAGGCGGCGAGGGGCAGGGGGTGCTTGTGTGGGGAGACGCACGGGGTTGTGGGGGGAGCGAGGAGAGAGGTGTGATTGTATCATATGTTGACGTGAGTGTGTATCAATACATGACATGCGCAGCCCAGAAAGCCACGATTGGAGACTCGGCGCATGACGCTGCCGGTGAAGGTACCCTGTGAGCGGCTAGACGGGAGGCCCGGACGCTAGCGTGATGGCAGAGCAGCGGGCGCGCAGACCGCTGTCGTCAGAGTTGGGGCGAACAGGTCTTGATTGCGGCACCCTGACGGGTGCGATGTCATAAGGGCGTGTAGCGTGCTGCAGAAACGTGCCGAGTGCTGCAGAGGTCACGGCCGTAGGAGAAACAGCAAAGGGACGACGGCTGCAGCCTGCAGCAGGCCTGCCATGTCCGGGCCGTGTATCCTCTGCAGGTTGTCGAACATACCGGTAAGCGTCACATACGACCTTTCCGATATGACCGCGTAATGCGCTTTGACACAAAGGCTCTCCGCTTCCCGGCCCGTCTCCAGCCCCCGTATCGCCCCACCTGCCCGACGGGTGGTCCTACCTCCGACGTATGGTTTCTTAGCTCACGTACGTATATGGGAACTACACTTTCCCAAGTTTAGATCTCATTGGCCTGTTTGTGGCCAGCGCCGGCGTCGGGGTCGCGCCGCAGACGGCGGCGAACGCACGGCCCGCGCCCAGTCGGCACACCGAAGTAACACAGTGAGTACTCACAGCTGTAACTCGCAGTGTACTGTATCGCAATGCTGCTTCCCCGACAGGCGGCGTGTGTGCGGAGCCGATGGGCACTTGGGAAGTCTGACCTGGACCGCGGCTTGTGCTCTTACACGGAGAGTGGCCCGTACACGCAAGCTGCATACATGGTTCTTGGTACAGCCCCATGCCAAGGGGCATGACGCGCCGGTTTCTGTGCGGAGTCCAGCGGAGTCATTGCCAAAGCGGTTCGTCCAACCGCGCCTGTCAGAAAGAGCTTATGCTCGCCAGTCACCCATATATACCTTGGAGCTCATAAAAGTCACAGACACCAGTGACCATATATCAGAGACGTCGCGCTGCCCGGCTCCGCGTTCGTCATCGTCTCCAGCCTTCAGAACGCCTTCAAGCATGAAGCGGCAGCTTGAGTCTGACGTCTTAGAGACTCCTTCAGGCTTCGCAAGGACCTCTAGCGGCTCCGGAGCGTCAGGATTCAGCAATTGCCCCTCGCGCGTTTCGCGGCAGCCCTCGCTCCCATGCTCACCGGCTTCGGTGACAGGGCCGTCTGCCACAGGGCCTCGCTCGATGGCGGCAATGGCTGCGGCCGTCGCGGCAGAGTTCACCGTCCGTAGCGCTGTTCGGGACCTGGGCGCGGCCCAACTGCGGGAGTTTGAGGCGCAGCTACAGCGGACTGAGGATGCCATCCGCGCCGAGCTGAAGGCAAACGCGGCTGTCTTCCAGCAGGGCCGCGCCAAGGTCGCGCCAGGCAAGTCTGGCGGGCGGGCGCCATAGTCGAGCATGGTTTCATGGCCTGGCAGGTCTGCCGAAGCCAGCCGACGTGCCCATCCAAGCCTCGTTGGTCTGAAATGGAGCCGCCTACAGCATACTGCCGGTCGGGCCTGCCAGGCCGACGTAAGCCGTCAAAACCCTCGGACGAGCCGTGCCAAGCCCTTGCCCGCTGAAGTTCTCCGCCCGATCCCCAACTGCCCCTTCCCCGCAGCCCCCCGCCCCATGCCAATCCCCGCCACGCCCGCCAGCAAGCGCCGCTGCATCGAGTCGGAACGCCGGAGCCCAGCGCCATGCACCCCGCCGGCGGTGTCCTTCGCCAGCCCCCACGTGCCCGCCGCCGCGCCCAAGGCCGGCCCGCCGCCTCTCCCGGCCTCCCTGCTGAGGGACTCGGCCCGCACCCCGCAGACGGCGCCAGGGCCGCAGCGAGGCTCCATGGCCCCTCCTCCTCCTCCGCAGCAGCGGGTCTCCATGGCCCCTCCTCCTCCTCCTCCTCCTCCTCCTCAGCATCAGCAGCAGCATCACTCCCAGGCCCTGCAGCAGCTGCTACTGGAGCGGCTGCAGCAGCAGATGCCGCCGCCGGACGTGCGGGTCGTGCTGCTGAGGCCCGGCCAGGCCCCCACCTGGTCCAGCCAGGCCCCCACCAGGCCCAGCCAGGCCCCCACCAGGCCCAACCAGGCCCCAACCTGGCCCAGCCAGCAGGCCCCAGTGGCGCAGCTGCAGCGCCCGTTTGCGCGGCAGATTATCCGATAGTAGGGATGTGGCTGGGAGGGACTGCCGTTGGGGTCATAGCCGAGAAGGGAGGACGTCACTGTCGAGAGGGTTTTAGCTGCATACAGGCCGAGAGCCGAAACGCTGCAAAGCGGATTTATCCTTGACAGAATAAAGGGCAAGTGGTGACCCGTAAGGTCCTTGCCGCATGCCGGGAAGCGGGATCCCCGTGCGTGGGCCAGTAACAAGGCCACTATTCAGTGATATCCAGGGGGGTTGAGAGCGCCGCTGAAGCAAACTTGCGGCTGTACCTTTGCAGTCTTACACAGGCCGCAGGGCAGGGCAGGGGATGGGTTGATGCCAGACACCTTGCTTCAGGAGGTGCGGTTTGCCCAATTATCTGGGGGCCCGTTGAGTCGCGTTGGTTTAAGCGGGATCCGCTTGGCGGCAGACGGCAAGAGTCTCTTACTCTTGCTCGCGAGTGGTGCATTGGTCATTGTACTTGGCCGTTGAGAGCGTGGGCGGCGTGAGAGATTTAGGTGGGGTGAGTGAGGTGCCGTGGCGTGGCGTGAGGAGTCCTAACTTCTTGTTGCCATCGTGTGTCATGTTCAGCTCGTGAGGGCACAACCTTTTTTGCTACGCGCGTGTGGAGCTCATTGTGTATGAATACTGCCGCCTGATGCGTCCTTATCGTAGCTTGGTACCTGAGAGGGCCAGGGGCCTGCACATGAGGTGCGACGGACCCTGTCCAAGTTTTACGTTGCCGGGTACCCACGTCGTGTCGGGTACCCAGACATTGACGTATATCACTACGCACTGAAGCTGAGGCCCATAAGCCTGCAGGCTGAGCTTAGGGGATAGAGGGCTAGACGGGCAAGGGAGTGTGGGCTGAGCGGGTAGCTAGATACCCAAGCCGGGCTTGTATTCTTACTTGAAGGGCAAAGATGAGGGAGGGCGGGAGCGTTGGGCGGGAGTCAGGGGCCCAATGAGTGGCGGGGTGTACGCCTGTGCGGACATTCTGACCATGGGGGCACCCTAGTATCGCTAGCCGTGCTTACGTGGTCCTCTATGGGCCTCTGAGCTATGTACGCTTGTCACCGTGAGATGCCGCCTTCCATACCGGCACGCCACGTACCTCGCTGTTGAGTTCTGCGGGGAGATGCGCATCCCTCCGCAAGTGTGCAGGGGTCTGCTTTCCTTGTGTTGCTGCTAATTGACTTGGGCAACCCGGGTGGGGACGGTGTGGTGCAAGACCACCCACCCCACCCCCAATCATAATGTAACGCCGCTTGTTGTGAACCACGCTGTCGTTGTCACGACCCAGCGTGCGACCCACGATCTCGCCGCCAGGGCCCACGCCGCCAGGGCCCGCGGCGAGGTCCGGTCCAGGGGACGGAAGGTGATCCCGCAGGCGATCAAAACTGGCAGGAGGCGCTTGACCTGCGATCGGCAGCTCTCCAGCTAGGCTTAACGTACGCACCCACTGCTTACTCGCCACGTCACACCGAAGTGGGCTTACCTCCTAAAGCCCGTTCACGTAGACGACGTTGAATGGCCTGTGTGAGCAGGCTGCCCTCTGCCCCCTGCCTGCTTGACATGACGGCCCACGCGCCCGCCGGGATCCGGCCCCCCAAAGGAGCGGCGTGGACGGCTCCGACAGGCCCTGGCAGTGCCTGAGGGGCACCCGGCAGTCGCCGGCCAAAATTGGATCTTACCCTCACCGATAGATATGTACCTCGGTCTCAATCCTCTCTGTGCAGCGCATGACTAGTTAGCTGAGGACAAGATGCACCCAATCAGCAGAGCCCGGGGACCTAGCTAGTTGTCCGGGCACCCGGCAGTCGCCCAGCTCCATCCCGGAGCCCACCACCGCCACCTTCGGTAAGCCACCCGGGCGGCCCCTCCGGCGCCCACTGAAGCCCAGTGCGGATTCCGTCAGCCCTGACAGCAATGCTCCCCAGGTCCCGCTGTACCGGTACCGTATTAAAAAAGCGCTGCATGCCCCCTGAGTTAGGGGCCTTAGGGCCCGCGTCCCTCCCTCCCCCGGCTGCTCACGCCCCTCCCGGCCCCTCCCCGCGCTCCCCCTCGCTCGCAGGTGCCGCTGTGCTGCCCCCCAGCTTCCGTACCACCTGGTCCTACCCCACCCTCACATCCAACGGCACCAACATCGAGGTGAGCCTGCGAGCCTGGGACCGCGCATGCCTCGGCGCATCAACGCATCATCACGCGCTGCGGGCAGCCGACCTGCCACCAGACCGGTAGCGCCGCCAGCTGTTGATTTCTTGCCAGCCCCACCCACGGTCCTAGCGTCTTCGTCTTGCCCCATGCCCCGCCACTAACGGCCCTGCAACCCTCTCCCTCCTTGCCTTCGCTTTGTGCTGCCGTGCGCAGATCATCAACAACGGTCACGTCCTTCAGGTGTGGTCGAGTGGGAGGGGAAGACTGATAGATGGGGACGAGTCACGGGCGTGTCGCGCAGTGGTCTCGGACCTTCGTTACCCAGCACACGCCGTGCCATTCCAGAACCCGCTCTCACCCCGTGTGGGCCCTCCCCGCTCCCTGCCCCCCTTCACAGGTCGAGTGGCTGTCGCCCTTCAACTCGTCCGTCCAGATCACGGCGGGTGGGTGCACGTGCGGAAGTCTGGCGTTGAAGGGCGGCGTCTCCCAAAGCACCTTCCAACAAGCTAGCGCAACGCACCCCTTTCCTCACGCACACGCAAACCCGCGTCCCCCGCTTGCCCACAGCCACCACGTCTGATGCCACCATCACCTCCGTCCTGGACCTTGCGCCGGACGCCCCTAGTCGCCGCGTCAACGCGACTCCGCTGCAGGTGGGGCCATGCCCCAGACCGTGCACCAAACTCGGAGGCAATTAGCTCAGCTCCCACGCACAGATCTGCCCAGCCCAAGACCCCTTGTTCGGAACCTAACACGCCAAACCCCGCGCAGTTTCACTTCCACGCCACGTCCGAGCACACTGTTGACGGTAAGGGCGCCTTGCATGCGCGGGCGTGAAGAGGGGAGCGGATAATGGGGTGGCCGGGTACGAAGCCTGCATATCACCTCAGCCTTTGGTCGAGCTGCGTGTGCACGTGTCAACCCCTCGCCATCCACCCCCAACGGATGTACCCGTGCCCCTCCTCGATCCCCCTCCCCCCCAGGCAAGTACTTTCCCCTCGAGATGCACATCGTGCACATGGTGACGGACCTGCCCGGCTGCGCGGGCGGCTGCTTCACGGTGACGGGTGTGGTGTTCGAGCTGGTCGAGGGCCCCGACAACCCGCTGCTGGCGCCAATCCTCGACAACGCCCCCCTGCGCGAGGGCACCATCAACAAGCTGCCCGCCGGCCTCCAGATCCCCGTCAATGCCTTCCTGCCCGCCATCAGCAACAGGACCTACGTCACGTGAGGAAGCGGGGACCGTAGCATCTATGCTGCGAGGGCTTGCATCTGTAGTGCTGGGCCCAGGCGTAGGAGGGAGCACACGCTACGCACGTCACATCAGGGGGAGCGGAGGTGGGCAAGGTACCGCCCTCCTTTCGTCCATTGCCCTCCGTGACCCGATCCTCCCCTTGCCCCCTTTCCCCCCCACACTCCCTCCCCCGCAGCTACCCCGCCCCCCTGCAGCGAGGGCCTCCTGTGGCACGTCTTCACCGAGCCCCAGACCATCAGCCGCGGCCAGTGGGCGCGCTACCGCAACATCACCTCCCTCAAGGAGTGCGTCAATGCCACCACCACCGCCACCGGCCACCGCCACGCCGCCTCGCGCCGTCTGCACGAGCACGCCCCCGAGGAGCTCAGCGCTGAGGACCTCATCACTGCTCCTGAGGCCCACGCGACCGCCCCCCACGCTCGCCAGCGGAGCATGCTTCTGTGCCTCGCAGACAGCCTGCTCGGCGGCCTTCTGCTTGGCTCCAGCTGCACCTATGCGCCGCCGCCGCCTTCGCCGCCGGTCGCTGGCCCTCGGCCCCCGCCCCCGCCCAACCCCAACAACTGTAAGTGTGCCGCCGCCAGAGCCCTGTGCCACCCTGTGCCACCTGTGCCACACTGCCCCTCGTGGCCCCATCGTATATCCTTCTCCTGACATCATTTTTCTCCCCGCGCGGCCTCCTCCCCAGTCCGTTGCACGCCCAAGGCCTATGGATACAACTACCGCAACATTCAGCCAGTCAACGGGCGCACAGTCAAGCTGGCCACGGCCTAGAGGATGGAGCTTGTATGCGACCCTCAGGCCTGGCCCCCTAGATGGGCTGCACTCGTCCTGAGTGGCGTCCCCCCCTCCTACCCGTAGCTACACGTGCGTTGCAAGGAGAGAAGAGCGGCCGGGGGCCGGGGCACATACCGGTAGAAATGAATACGATCAGTGGTTTCGTGAGCGTGGCGAGGAAGGAGAGGCTTGGAGCGTACGGACGCGACGGAGAGAGAAGAGCGTGGTGAGGGAAGGCTTTAGCTAGCCGGTAAGCCCGCAGTGCGGCTCCAAGTGTACATACACGATCCAATCAAAGAGCTTTTTGATGTGCGTTCGGTCTGATTGTATCAAGTGTGTCGTGGCGGTCGTGGGCCTTCGTAAGGCGGCGACGTCAAGACGTGGGTGGGGGAACGATGAACGCAAGGGGTGTACAAGAAAACAAAGAAGCGAAGCGCTTGGTTGTGGCGTAGGGCGTGTTCCGCTGACTACGCAGACCTGTGGGGGGCTTACCGAGTGTTCGTCGTCGCCTGTGGATCGGGAGGGCCCGCGAGGGCACAGGGGCACGGAATCTCGCGGGTGGACACGCACACGAGTTATGGAGAGGGAGGGCGGGGGAGGTGCCGGGGTCGGCCATGTTTCATGCTAGGGTGCCAGCGCGTAACAGAGCCCAAGAGCGCCCACGTCCCGGTCGGAAAACAATACCGTATCCTGCCGTATCCCAGCCAGCGTACCTCGGGCTTACCTGGGCTTACCTGCTTGTGTGTAGAAGGGGAGGTCCGCCATCGCCCGAGTCGGCGCGACTAGAGCCCCCAGAAGTCTAGGTGTCCCCACGTCCCATGGAGCCGAACCTGGGGGTAAAGACGACGTTGTCCGAGGCGGCGACCCCTAAGAGCGCGTAGGAACTCGGGCGATGGCGGAAGAAGGAGGCAAGTAACCTGCAGGGCTCAAGGGCATCGGGGCGGGCGGGCAGTACGGGTGTGACAGGCCCCCGACGGCGGGGTCCCCCAAGCGACACAGCCGGAACCCGACACCCCGAATCCCAGGGCCGAGCGGCGTGCAATGCAGCGTACGGGGGAGAAGGGGGGCTGGGGTGCGGGCGTGTGCGTGCACGGCAAGGGCGGGGCGGGCCATGCGTGGCTCCCCACCGTTTGCAGTGGGCACTCGGCTCCACGGGATCGCACCGGGGACGAGGGTAGGCGTCCAGTGGCCTTACATCTCCGCTACATTTTCCCCTTCACGCAAGGGGAAAATGTAGCGGCGACCGAGGGCGAGAGGAACTGTAGTGGCACATGCTCTGTAACAGGTGAACAGCCGGGTTAATGCCTTGCCGCCGCATTTCCCCCAGCAGTACCAGTCCATCCCGCCTCCGCCGAACGTCGCCAACCAGCGGCAGCGGCACCGGCCCCACTGCCTCACAGCCACCCGGCTCCTGGTCGCTAGCGCGAGTACACGAGAAACGGCCTTTTCAGGGGTCGGCTCCTCTAAGCAACGGCGCAAATCTCAAGAAGGATAGGCCCACCCGCTGTGAAGTGAGCTAATGGCCTGGACGTCCGTCGCGGAGCTTGGGTTTCCGGGGGAGGCCGGGAAGGCGGGCGGGAGGGTCGGGGTTCGTGCCTCCGCAGGCACCACGGGTGACCACCCTTCAGGGTTTTGGAGGCTTCGCGCCTGAGAGGAAGCCAAACTGAACAGTGTTCCTACCTGCCTTGTGTTCTCACCGAGCCGTCCGGCCCGTCCCTGTACCCTGTCACGTACCGTAGTCGATCTGGTAGGTGCAACGCTGATCAAACGCATTCCCTTCATAGCGAGGAGTGTCTGGCAACACTGCTCTACAAACATTCTTCCGCCGTCTGCCCACGGGTTTACACACACGTCATCGTCAGGCGCGAACATAGCGAGGCTCTCTCAAACTTGCAGGCTTTACGGATAGGAGTCAAACACGCTAGTATAGACAACGTCTTGAAAGAAAGACCAACACTTGCACATTTCTCTACTAAGGGCGACTCCGGAACACTCTGCTCGTGACCATACCAGCGCCCGCTTGTGTACCCAAGGAGTAGCATGTGATAGCGTTGAACATTGTCTTCAACGGTGGCGACACACGCCGACCGTGCTCGTGCACAGCCCCCGCGATGGGCCAACAGGGCGCCGTTGACCCGCGAGGCGCGACCTCCGTCATGGCGGATGATAATTCAGGGGCACCTAGAGGTGTCCAGAAGTTGGCGCACCACTCTGCGGAGCACGTCGTGCCAGAGCTGCTTCCGATGGACGCTGAGATGGCCAGGGAGGTCGCCAGGGCGCAGCGGCGGTTGCAGGAGGCTGAAGCCCAGTTGGTCAAGTTCGGCCGCCACAGGGCCAATGACTACGAGGTATTATGTGTGAAAAGGGCGGGGTGAAGCCACCTAATGCTTAGGACGCACTAAGCAACAGGGGACCCTGCGCCGCCACCACGGGTTGGCACGTCCCCTCCCCGCCACCTCACCCCCACGCACCTTTCCCCCCCTCACGCCCCCCTCCACCCTGACCCTCCCCCCCATGCGCTCGCCCCCACCCCAAACCCCAACACCCTAAGCCAAGTGCCCCTCCCTCCTTGCACTATTCCACCCACCCAGACCCCCCAACTCCAGCTGCCATCCCAACCCTCTGAGCATCCTGCCCCTCCGTGCCCGACTCTGACCCAGGTCGGCGAGTCGGACCTGCGTCGCTCCCTTATCCTCAACATCTCGCAGCGCCAGTTCACATCAGAACTTGTGTTCTCCTGGACCCTGTCCGTGGCCAGCGGCGTTCTAAACGGCATCGTGAGCTGCAATGGGTTGTGCTTGGGAGGCGATGGAAAGGCTACACTGGTGGTCTTGGCTCGCCAGGACCGGGGAACGAGGATAGAGGTGCTCGGGAGCACTGGGAGGCTGGGGCGGTATTCGGGAGAAAGTGGTCGAGGGGGACCGTCGAGTCTGGCAGCGGAGGCTGGGCCGGGCGGCGTGAGGCTGGTGCCCCTTGATGTGTGGTTGCGCTTCAACTGAATGTGATGGTGCCCCCCAACCCGCCTACCCGCCACGTCCCCGCAAAAAAAAGGCGGGCTATTTGATAAACCAGGGTAGGCTGGGGCGGGGCAGGGCATTGCAAGGGACGGGTGTGTGGAAAGATCTGGCCAAGGTTGAGGCGGCAGGGCCCCATGGGTTCAGGTACGGGCAAATGCGGGGGCTTTCGCTGACGATTTAACCACGTGCCAGCACGCACTCAAGCCTTGCTTCTGGAAGGCCTTCCGTACCACTGACAGACGGTGACAGCGTCCCTGGTCACCCTTCCACTGCCCGTACCCCCCCCCCCCCCCTCAAGTCCTGAGGCCTGAAGCCTGTCTGTCGCCCCCCAACCGCCCTCCTACCCCCCCCCCCCTCCCGTCCCAAGGCATATACCTCCTCAGCCGCGTCAAGCACGAAGTAACGCTTCGCTACATCCACCCCGGGGGCGGCTTCGGCGTGCCGTACTGTAGGTGCCGTACTCCCTAACGTGCGGGCGCTGTACTGTGCGGCACGCATCCACGGAGGTGATTCACCCTCTCCCCCAAATGGCACCACCTGCGCAACTCCTCCGGACTATCCGCCCAGCTTTGCTGTTTCCTCTCGTCCACCTCCCCCGTACCACCCCCCCTCCCCAGGTGTGTACCTGGCCTTCACGCTGCTCTACGCCCTGGTGGCGGGGGCGCTGGGGTCCTGGATCAGCCCGCAGGTGGGTGTTGCCTGTCGCGCTCGCCCCTCTCCACCCGCCCCTCTCCCCCCGCCCATGCCCACCCGCCCATGCCCCGATGCCCCCATGCCCCGCCCCAGTCCGCGGGCAGCAGCATCCCCGAGATCCGCTGCTACCTCAACGGCATCCACGTCAAGGGCCTGCTGACCATCCGCACGCTGCTGGCCAAGGTGCGTCGAATCCTGGTCGAATTATATGAAACCTTAGTTGACAGCCCTAGTTTTGTTAGGAGCATGCGTTTGGAAGCACCGCGGAAGGGGCTTGTGCCAAGCAGCACCTCAGCCAAGGTGCGTTTGTCTAGTGACAGGAGAAAGCGTGGAGGGATTGGGGGAAAGGGGGGACCTGGCAAGGCACTCTGGGGCGCACTTGGCACGCCCCAGAACCTTGACCCCCTCCCCTCAACCCTCCCTTCTCAGGCCTTGGGCGTCCCCCTAGCCACTTCGTCCGGCCTGGTGGTGGGCACCCTCCCCTCCCCCAACACCATCCCATCCCTTCCTGTCCTGTTCCCCCTCTACCCCTTCCTCTCCGCCCTCTTAGGCCTTGGGCGTGCCCCTAGCCATCTCCTCCGGACTGGTGGTTGGAAAGGAGGGGTCCTTCACCCATGTGGGCGCGATCCTGGGCGGGGGGGTGGCTCAGCTGGGCTCAACCACCCTCACCCGCGCCACCAACGGCCACTGGCACGCCGTGCTGCGGACCCGCTTCGGTTCGTACTTTCGGAACCCGATCAGCCACCGGGACTACGTGGCGGCGGGCGCGGCGGCGGGTGGGTGGCGGTTGACGGTTGGGGGTTGACGGTTGAAGTGTTGGGGAGTGGCGGGAGGGGGCAGGGGCAGGCGAGGGCGAGGGCAAGCGGGACGCACAGGGGGAGGCCAAAACGGATTCGTGGGCCTCCTACTGCGGCCCGTTGGCCACTCCTCAGCCATCGGCTCCACCCTTCTGCAGGCGTGTCCTCGGCCTTCTCCGCCCCCATCGGCGGCATCCTTTTCTCCGTGGAGCAGGTGGGTGGTCAGGGCCGACTGTAGTACTTCCCCCCTGACCTTCCCCCGCTTCCTCGCACCACTCCTCTGGCCCCCTTGCCTGGCCCCCATAAAGGGGCTTTCCCCTTTCCACCGCCCTCCCCGCCCCCTAACCTCCCCTCCCCCTCTACCCCCCCCTTAGGGATCCTCCTTCTACAACTTCAACATGCTCTGCCACGCCTTTCTTGCGGCCGGTGTGGCCCTCTGGGTAGGGTCGGGGCTGCGGGTCCAAGGGTGATGAGAGGGAGGGGCTTTGGGACGGATGTCTGGAAAGACATCTTTTCGCACTGAAGCTAGGCCCCGGGACCGCCGGGCGGTGGCAACGCACGACGCGACGCGTGACGGCGGCGCCGAAGCTGCGACGGCGGGATCGTGGGTGTGCCGCGCGTCTGTCTCAGCGTGCCAAACTCTCCTTCTGCGCTCAACCTTCGACCCCCTCCCCCCCCGACAGACTCCCTCCCCTGTACACAAGTGCTCGCGGCGCCGAGGCAGCAATGATTACAGGCCATCCCATCCCGATCTGTCCAATTCTGTCTGGATATTCTCACCCCTCAACCCCCCTAAACCCAACCCCCAGGTGACCCTGCTGCTCACCAACGCCACCTACCAGGGCGCCTCCCTCTACTCCACCCCCATAACGGCGCAGGAGCAGTTCTCTGTGCTGAAGAAGGACCCGGGGCGGGTGAGGGGGGCCTGATGGGGGGGGCGGGTGCACGGAGCGGGGGGTGGGAAATATGGGCAGAGGAAGGGGTAGAGGGGTGGAGGCGGCTAAGGGAGATACAGATGCTGCATTGGCCTCGTTGCATTGGCCTCGTCCACCCCCGCCCCTTCCTTACCTTTGTCCCTCCCCTCTTCCTCCCCTCTTCCTCCCCTCTTCCTCCCCTCTTTCTCCCCTCTTTCTCCCCTCTTTCTCCCCTCCTCTCCCCTTGCGTTGCCCCCCAGGAGAAGTTCTACTACTACCTCTGGGAGCTGCCCATATTCGCAGTCATGGGGGCGGGGGGCGGCCTGCTGGGCGCCGGCATGATCGAGGTGCGTTGCTGCGTTCGAGGCAGGGGGGGGGAGGCGGCGGGGGGTGGGGAAGGGTCAAGGGTCGCAGTGGCTGGTGGGGAGGGCAGCGGGTGGGACGGGGGGGGGGGGGATCCGGTGCGCAGGAGGTAAGGGCCAAGATAGGGGGGGTAAGATTAGAGCGAGCACGTGCCTGCATGTAAACCACGCTGTTTTTGAGCCGTCCTCCATGCTTGCTGCCCATCACATCCTCCATGCCAAAACCCGACCACCCCCCTTGCTTCTCCGCCTCCCGAACCCCAGGTCAACAAGCTGCTCGTGCGCTACCGCCGCCGCTTCGTGCTGCCCACGCAGCCGCTGCGCCGCGTCACCGAGGTGGTGGCCCTTGCCGCCCTCACCGCCACCGCCTGGCTCCTGGCCTGCTTCCTGTCCCCCTGCCAGCCCACCCCCCTGCCCACCTCCGTGCCCAAGCCCACCATGCTTCAGCTGTACGGCGGCATGCACCCGCAGGTGGGTGCGTGCGACACGCATGTGATGCGCGTACGACAGTGACGGGTTGTACCGTACTCACCAAAGCGACATAATGGGGTGCGGCGGCATGGCTGATGCTCGTGTTGTGGGCTGACGGCCCCTTGGCCCGTGTGCGCCCTTTGATACCCGTGTGCTGCTCCGCAGCTGTGGTGCCCAGACGGCTCCTACTCGACGTTTGGAGTGCTGTTCTTCCGACCCATTTCGGTCGCCATCAGTGAGCGGGGCATGGACACAAGGGTTGGGCAACGACGTTGGGCTGCGCGGGAGTGGAGCGTGGTTGCTTGGGATCGTCCCTGACACCTGTCCTCCCAAATCCTCCTTCGTGTGCTCTGACAGTCCTCCCTGACACCCCCCTTGGAACCCTGGGCCTTGCTCTGACTCCCCCTGCACTGCCTCCCCCTGCACTGCCTCCCCCTGCACTGACTCCCCCTGCACTGACTCCCCCTGCAGGCCTCCTGTTTGAGAACCCGGTGGGTGCGGCCAAGGAAGTGGCCGGTGGTGGGGCGTTGATTCTGCCCCGCCCCCTTAACCCCGAAGTGGGGCACGCACGGGTTCGCCCGTTGCGTAGCTATTATTATTACTATTTGAGAACCCGGTGCGGGCTGGGGAGGGGGAGGGGGTGGGTTCAGGGTGAGGTGCCTGGGGCTCGGGGTTTCCACGGTGCTCGCCTGCGTGCCACCGGGTGCCGTACAGGTGTATCTGGTTCGTGCAGAGACTGGTCCGAAGCCCCCATGCAGCCACCCCCGGCCGCCTGCGCGCTGCAACCGACCCTCCTCGGCCACCGCTCTGACGGCGAGGGCTCAGCCCCCAAGCACCCGTCAAACCCTCCTCGGCCCCCGTTCGCAGGTGGCAGCCGGCGATCCGGTGCTGTTCAGCCTGTCCGCCATGGCCACTCTGGCGGGGCTGGGCTGGCTCTTTATGAGCGCGACCGTGGGGGTGAGGGGGGGGGTTGGATGGGGGAGAGGGAGGAGCGTGGGAGGATCCTGGGAGGATCTAGAAGCGTGGGGCCGTAGGCTGGGAGCGGGGGTGAGCAGTGAGAGCAAGGCGTAGGGGTGACGGGGTTGGGTGAGGGCAGGAGGAGGATCGTGGCAGAGCCGTGGGGCCGTAGGCTGGGAGCGGGGGTGAGTGACGAGAGCCAGAAATCGCGCGGGCGTGGGGGTGAGCAGACGCAGAGGTTGAGGCTCGGGACGGAGGGGGGGCTTTTGAGGGGGGGCGTAGAGCGTGGGGTGAGCAGGAAGCCCAGGCTAGAGAACCGCTCATGTGCACCTGTGCAACTGAAGTGCAACGACACCGTCCGCTGTCCGTCGTCCGCAGATTGGCTCGGTGACCGGCCTCTTCGTGCCATCGCTTCTGGTGAGTACAACCGAGCACCGAACAATGGGTGTGCGCGGATGCCTGACCTGAGGCACTCCCCCTTACGTGTGCTCCTGCCTGTCCGCTCCTCACCTCCTCGTCTCCTCACCCCTCCACCCCCAGGTTGGGGCCGCGAGCGGGCGCCTGGTGGGGCGGGGCGTGCGGGCGGTGGCCATAGGGGCAGCGCACGCAGCCGGCGTCGCCACCCCCGCCGTCACCATCTCTCTCAACAGGCAGGGCGGGGCAGGGCACAGGGCAGGGGGAGGGCAGGGCAGAGGGCTGGGCAGGGGGCAGGGCAGGGGGTAGGGTGGGGAAGGGCGCGTGGGGGTCCGCTTCTGCGTCCGGCACATCTGTCCGGGGCGTCTGTCCGGGGCGTCTGTCCGGGGCGTCTGTTCGATCTACAGACAAGCATGCCCAGCCCTGGCCTGCTCGGCGCTCCGCTAAGTGGGCGTTCCATACCCACTGCCCCCTCACGCACAACCGCGCTTACCCTCACCCCCACCCCGACCTCCCCACCCCCACCCCACCCCCCGCCCCCGCCCCCCCGCCCCCTGCCCCCAGCTACGCCGTGGTCGGTGCGGGTGCGGTGCTGGGGGGCGTGTCGCGCATGCTGCTGTGCAACACGGTCCTGGTGCTGGAGACCGCGGGGGCGACGGCGCTGACGGTGCCCCTGATCGCCGCCACGTTCGTGGCCAAGGTGGGGTCCGCTGTACGGGGAGGGGGCGGGGCGGAGGGGTCTAAGGCAGGGGTTCGTTGCCAAGGTAGGGGTGGGGGTGATCGCCGCCACATTCGTGGCCAGGGTGAGAGGGAGCCCTCGGCGGGAGCTCGATGTTGAGGCAGGGGTTCGTGGCCAAGGTGGGGTCCGCTGTACGGGGAGGGGGGCGGAGCGGGCGGCGGCGGGGGACGGTCTCTTGCGGGGGAGAGGGCTTGGATGAGGGCTTGGGGACATGAACCCGACCCATATTGGTCATGCCATGTGGGTCGGAGACGGATGCCGGTGCGGCCGGTTAAGGGTCTAAGCCCTCCAACACCCTCCAACACCCCCCAATCCCCTCCCTCGACCCGGACCTCCTAGAACCGGTGGGCAACTTTGACACAATGCCACCCTCCACCACCTTCCTCCACCCCCTCACCTCCCCTCTTACCCCCCTCCAACCCCCCCTCCAACTCCCCCTCCAACCCCCCTCCAACCCCCATCCCCCAGCTGGTGGCGGACCTGCTAGAGCCCGTGGGCGTCTTCGACCTCTCCATAAACCGCTCCGGCTACCCCTACCTGCCCGCCGAGCCCACGCACCTCAGCGACATCAGTGAGCCGCGGGCTGCTGGGGGTGTGCTAGGGGGGCTGCTCAAGGGGCTGCTGGGGGCTGCAAGGGGCTACGCGTCCTCACATCACCGAGGACCCATACACTAAGGCTGTGCCGCGGCGGAGGGTTGCGGGTCCTGCAAAGAATCTGGGGGCCCATGCCCCGCGGCTGCAACCCGCCTCTCTCAGATCTTAGCTTCATCCCTCCCCCCTTGCCCACCCTCCCCCCTGTCCCCTTTCCCGCCCCCCCACCCCTTCATTCCACCTGTATGCTTGCTTCTCCTCTCCTTCCCTTGCGCCCCCCCCCTCTCTCAAAGCTTAGCTTCATCCCTACCCCCTTTCGCATCCGCGCGCCTTTCCCCCCCTCACCCCCCCCACCCCCCACCCCCCACCTCTTCACCCCAGAGCTGCAGCACGCGCTCAAGGTGGGCGATGTCATGAGCTCGCAGCTGGCGGCCCTGCCCCCCCACATGACCCTGGGAGACCTGGTGGACGCACTGCGGAGGTGGGTGCGGTCCCCATATGTATACATACACAAAAGTAGCGAGTAAAGTGAACCCAAAGCAGCAGAAAGCGAGGCCCGAGATACTGGATCCAGTTAAAGGGGTGTGTTTAGAATGCGTAGGGTCGGCGCGTGATAAGTATTAGTGCAGTCGTGTATGTAGAACAGGCCGCTTGCGTACTCGTGGATTAACGGTGCCCGCGCGTGTGTGCTCCGAGGCGAGGAGGGCCACATGGGGGGGGGGTCGGCCACATCCACACGCACGCACATGCCCTCCCCTCGGCCACGCCCCTCCGCCATGCCCGCACGCAGGTACCCCCACTACTCCACCTTTCCCCTCGCCGAGCCCGCGCCCCACACCGACCCGACCACAGCCGCCCATGGCGGGGCCTCTGCCGCCGCCGCTGCCGCGGCACCCGCCCCGCATCACAATGGGGGTACTGGCGGCGGCGGCGGCGGCAGTAATGGTGGCGGCGGCGGCGGCGACGAGCACGCGGCACCTTCCGCCGCCGCCACCGCCGCCGCTGCCGCTGCCGTCGCTTGCGAGCTGCGGCGGCTGAGCGCATCGCCGTCGAGGGCTGACGCCGCCGGCGGCGGCGGCGGCGCCGGCGAAGGGCCGCCTGCAGCCCCGCAGGCTGAGCAGGCGACGGCGACCTCCGTCCCCAGCCTCCGCGACTGCCCACCGCCGCCGGCGCCGCTGCCGCCGCCGCCGCCGCCACCCCCGCCGGCCCCAACCGATGCCCGCAATCCGGCGGTCACGACGTCGTCACCTGCCGCCGGGGCCACTAATGCTCCGCCGCCCTTGGCCGGGCAACCGGCTAAAGGTGCAGATCCACCGCCGCCGGTTAAGCATCACGAGCTGGCGGCGCCGCCGGCCCCAGGCTACTGGACTCTGGGCACCGCCGCCGCCGGCCAGACCGAGCCCCACGTCGCCGCTGCCGCCGCCGCCGCCGCCGCCGCCGTCGACCTGGCAGCGCCGCCGCGGGGCGTGATCGTCGGCGCCATCAACCGCTCCATCCTACTCCGCCTAATCAAGATGCGGCTGGATCTGGCCCGTACGGCATCCACATCACCACCTCCAACGGCGGCGGAGGCGGCCTCGGCAGCGGTCGAAGCCGCCGCCACCGCCACCGCCGCTGCCGCCACCGCTGCCGGCGAGCGCGCCAGCGGCTTCTTCACCGCGCTCTTTCAACGGCTGCGGCCGCGGCGGGCCCATCCGGGCCCGCTCCGGGCCAAGTCGGCCCCCTCAGCCGAGCCAACCGCATGGCTCGGCGCCAGTCGATCTGCCATGGCGGGCCCTCAGGCCCAGTCGCTCCTCCAGCAGGTCCAGGACGGGCCCGGGAAACCGCCCGCGACGCGCGAGGGCGAGGAGCGCCTTTTTGCGCGGATGGGCGAGGCGGAGCGGGGCGCGTGGCTGGACCTGACTCACTACATGCAGGTGAGGAAGAGGGCGTCTGGAGAGGGCGCCGGGGGATGGTGTGGCGCACAGCAATCAGTGATTGGCTGGATGAGCGGATGAGTGGTGGGTGGATGGGTGCGTGTGTGATCACCGTATCAGCTGGACCTGACGCGCTACGCCGAGGGGATCCAGGGAGGCTCGTTTGGATGGTCTGGGGGTGTGCCGTGTCAAGACTGGTGTGCTGGGTTGTAGGGCGGGCGGGCTTGGCTGGATTTGATACACTATATGCAGTTAGGGAGAAGGCGGGGGTGAGGCGCGGACAGTACGGGTAAGAGGTCGGGTAAGCGCGCGGATGCATTGAGTGGGGTCAAGCTATTGAGACCGCCGCGCAGACTACCGGCAGATCGGTGGGTGTTGTAGTGAGCGGTGGGGTGGCCGGGTGAGCGGATGGCGTGGTCTGGGCCCCTCCTCGCCCTTCCCTGACCTAACCACACGCCTTTATCGCCACCCGCCTCCCACCCCACCCCACCCCCCAGCGTGTTCCCTACGTGGTTCCCTCCACCGCCTCCCTGGCTCGCACCTACAAGCTGGTCCGGGGGCTGGGACTGCACCACGTATACGTGAGAGGGGGAGGGCGAGTGGGAGGCGCCGGGGGTTCAGGACGTCTCATAGCTGTGGGCTGATGGAAGGTTGACTGAAGGTCTCACGAGCGCGTCCGGGGTTAAGGGTCAGGATGTCTCAAGAATGCACAATAGAGGGCGGACCAAGAGGGGTGTGTGTTTGGGAGGCGTTTGGAAGCGGCATTGTGAGGAGGGGCTGCGTTGCTTGTACGTGAACGGGGAGGCGGGGGGCTTTGATGAAAACATCCGGCTTTGACGTTTGTCCTTTGCAGGTGGCGTAAGCATTCCGGAAGGGGCGGGGGGTACGGGCCTGGGGGGCCGGACAGCGGCGTGTGTGACTCGGCCCGCCTCTACCAACCCTTGTGCCGTGTGCAGGTGACTGCCTCCTCCATCCCAGTCGTGGGCCTGGTCACACGCACAGACCTGACGCAGGTGCGGGGTGGTGGGGGCCCGGGTGGCGGCCGGGTTCGGGGCGGGTGAGTTAGAACTTCAGACGCAACAAGTTGCGGCATCCCGACGAGCCGCCTGTGGTTGGGCAACAAGGCCGTAAGCTCTGGCACGCGGGATACAGCCTGCTTACCAGAGGGGCTTGTCCTGCAGAGCCGTCCATGGACGTAGCCCGACGCGCGTGCAGGCTCTGAATGGCATTCTGCAAAGCGCGCTCCTCCTCGTCCAGCTTTCGCGCCAGCGCCAGCAGCTCTCTCCTGCTCGTCACGAAGCACTCCTCGCCGCTGCGGCCCGACGATAGTGCCGCACCGGGAGCTGGTCGGTTCACCCGAGGCAGGCCGGTCTCGCTGCTCCTCGGGCGCTTGGCCCCCCCCGGGAATGAGCCTGAGACGTCACTGCTGCAGCTGGGGCTTGCGCTGAGCCAGCCGTTCAACTGTCTCTGTGTTCTTGGGTTGCACGCCCGGGCCGCCAGGAGCTCACTCGCTTTTACTCTTTGCATTCGCTTCTCTTCCCCTGTCCTTCCCCTCGTACTCTCACCCTGCCCCTCTTTCCTGCCCCTCATGATCTCACCCCGCCCTCCTCTCCTGCCCCTCGTGATCTCACCCCGCCCTCCTCTCCTGCCCCTCGTCATCTCACCCCGCCCTCCTCTCCTGCCCCTCGTGATCTCACCCCGCCCTCCTCTCCTGCCCCTCGTCATCTCACCCCGCCCTCCTCTCCTGCCCCTCGTGATCTCACCCCGCCCTCCTCTCCTGCCCCTCGTGATCTCACCCCGCCCTCCTCTCCTGCCCCTCGTGATCTCACCCCGCCCTCCTCTCCTGCCCCTCGTGATCTCACCCCGCCCTCCTCTCCTGCCCCTCGTGATCTCACCCCGCCCTCCTCTCCTGCCCCTCATGATCTCACCCCGCCCTCCTCTCCTGCCCCTCGTGATCTCACCCCGCCCTCCTCTCCTGCCCCTCGTGATCTCACCCCGCCCTCCTCTCCTGCCCCTCATGATCTCACCCCGCCCTCCTCTCCTGCCCCTCGTGATCTCACCCCGCCCTCCTCTCCTGCCCCTCGTGATCTCACCCCGCCCTCCTCTCCTGCCCCTCGTGATCTCACCCCGCCCTCCTCTCCTGCCCCTCGTGATCTCACCCCGCCCTCCTCTCCTGCCCCTCATGATCTCACCCCGCCCTCCTCTCCTGCCCCTCGTGATCTCACCCCGCCCTCCTCTCCTGCCCCTCGTGATCTCACCCCGCCCTCCTCTCCTGCCCCTCGTGATCTCACCCCGCCCTCCTCTCCTGCCCCTCGTGATCTCACCCCGCCCTCCTCTCCTGCCCCTCGTGATCTCACCCCGCCCTCCTCTCCTGCCCCTCGTGATCTCACCCCGCCCTCCTCTCCTGCCCCTCGTCATCTCACCCCCGCCCTCCTCTCCTGCCCCTCGTGATCTCACCCCGCCCTCCTCTCCTGCCCCTCGTGATCTCACCCCGCCCTCCTCTCCTGCCCCTCGTGATCTCACCCCGCCCTCCTCTCCTGCCCCTCGTGATCTCACCCCGCCCTCCTCTCCTGCCCCTCGTGATCTCACCCCGCCCTCCTCTCCTGCCCCTCGTGATCTCACCCCGCCCTCCTCTCCTGCCCCTCGTGATCTCACCCCGCCCTCCTCTCCTGCCCCTCGTGATCTCACCCCGCCCTCCTCTCCTGCCCCTCATGATCTCACCCCGCCCTCCTCTCCTGCCCCTCATGATCTCACCCCGCCCTCCTCTCCTGCCCCTCATGTCGCGCCCCTCTCTTCCCAGGCCAACGCCTACCGAGTGGCCTACCGCCTCGCGCAGAAGGAGCAGGAAGCCATGTGGGCGGCCAGCGCCGCAGCGGACTCCGCCCCTCCTCCTCCTCCTCCACAGCCGCCCACAGCCGACGGTCCGTCCGATCGCCAGACCCCGGCGGTGCCAGAGGGCTGGGAATCCTGGGACGCGGAACCGCAGCCGCGTGCTAGCGAAGGGGGCAGCGGGCTGGCTTGGATGTCTCCTCCTACGGCTGACGACGGAGTCGCAAGGGGTCCACGTGGGGTGGAGAGCGATGGTCCCCACGAGGGCGGCGGCACCATGCCGACTGAGCAGGGTGCGGCACCGGTACCCATGCGAAAGGAGTCCTTCAGAGAGGACGGAGGCGAGGGCGAGGGGGCAGGCAGAGCGCCACCTGCAAGCGGGACCCTGCGCCGCCGCCGCCCGCCAGCGGCCCCGGCGGCAGCTGCTGATGCCGCAGTCCCCGCCACCGCCGCCGCCCCTGCCACCGCCGCCACCCACCCCGCGCTTCACCTCTTCTCCCAGCTCGTGTACGGACCGGGCATGGGCGCGGGCCCGGGGCAGGCTGTGGGAGCGGAGGCCGGCGGGGAGGAGGCCCAGCGGCCACGCGTGCTGCGGCGTGCGTCTTCGGCCCTCGGCAGCGCCAAGGGAGCGGCGGAGGGCCGTGTGATGCGACGTGCGGCTTCCGTGGCGCGTGGTGATCATCATGGCACGGGCGCGGGCGCGGGCACCGGAACGGGCGCTGACAGCGCCGGCTTCGGCTTTGGACCATTTCGAGGCTCCTTGCGGAGGGGCGGCCGCGTGCCGGGCGAGCAGGGCCATGGTCAGGGGCAGGGGCAGGGGCACGAGCAGGGGCACGGGGCGCGGCCCGCAGGCGTGT
Source organism: Edaphochlamys debaryana (assembly GCA_016858145.1). Classification (NCBI taxonomy): domain Eukaryota; kingdom Viridiplantae; phylum Chlorophyta; class Chlorophyceae; order Chlamydomonadales; genus Edaphochlamys; species Edaphochlamys debaryana. The sequence continues at coordinate 284,455 of JAEHOE010000110.1, forward strand.
TGGCGGCACTGGAGGCGGCGGTGGTGTCAGTCGTCAATGACACTCTCGGTTTGGTGGGCGCATCGCTACCTGCGTCGGCGACGGCGATGGCCGCGGCGGCGGCAGCAACGCCCGAGACGGGTGGGGCCGCGGGTGCGGCGCCCGCGGCCCCCCCCGGCGGCGCTGGTGACATTGAGGCGCCGGCTCAGGGGCCCAGGGCCTCTGCAGAGGCAGGTGCGGGGCCGGGCCTGGTCGAAAGCGAGGCGGTGGGTCACGTGCAAGACAAGCTGGAGCCGGGCATGTGGGGAGACGACCGGCGGAGCAATGCGGCGCCGGGGGAGGCGGCGGAGGCGCCCGGGCCGCCGTCGCCCGCGTGCGACTGGCCGTTTCCGCTGCCCTTCGCGGGGCTGGGGCTGCGGCATGGGACGGACGGGCCGGCGCCGCCAGAGCTGTGGCCGGACAGCGGTGCGGACGCGCCGCCGCCAGCCCATGCGACCGTGGCGGCGGCGGCCGAGGCCGCGGGGCCGCTGGCGACGGCGCCGGAGGAGCTCTTGTTCGCTACCCTGCTGCCTCCGCCGCCGCCGCCCGAGCCGACCGAGGCGCCGTCCTAGCAGCCTTAGGGAAAGGAGGGTATCAACGGGGATTGGCGATCGGTGCGACTATGCCATACCTCACCCTTGATGAAGTTGGCCTTGCATAATGCTTTGCTGCTGCAAGTGGGGGCCGTAGTCACCGTACCCCGGGGCACGGGTGGATGGGTCAGCGCCTTGCGAGGCGGCAGTGGCGGCCGCATCGCCAACAGTCGGGCTGAGAGCCCCTTCGTGGCTGGGGCTGGGGCTGAGGGCGGGGGCGAGGGCGGTTGAAGGGCTGGATGCTTGGTGCAGGGGTGGATTTGGAGGCTAGGGCTGGTTCCGAGGCTAAGGCAAAGGTTGGGTTGGGACCAGTCGGCCGTTCGGCTCGGAGGCATGGCCGCGGGGACATTCAGCAATCCTGCAGCTGCACTGGCCGCGGACGTTGGCTGGAAGGCCAGGATGTGTTGGAACGAGGGGCCTCCACCTCTGGTCGGCTGTGCAGCATCGGTTGCACCTACCTCTGCTCGGCTGGGAGGGGCTGTTGGTGGATAGGTGCGTGCCGGAGGGTGGCTGCAAGGGCATGGCCATACACATTGTGGACTCTGCTTGTGTTACACTCCAGCCTCCTCCAGAAAGCCTTGCCTATTGCCCCCCGCCCCCCGTCCCATCTCATCCTCCGCATCCATAGATGCTCATATTTATGTGTGGCACATTCAGACGTACGACGCGACACGCATCAAGTAAGCCATGCATAGGTCCCATTGAGCAGCGAGCCGATCTCCATTTGAACTAGACCTTGCGGGTCATAACAGCAGCTGTGACGCCATGCGCTCACCAGCAAGAGAAACGCCTTATTTGATTTGTGTACTATGTAAGTCCGTCAGCTACTGCCTTCGGCAACCTCTCCTTAAGCACTCCCGAAGAGCACCATTGTAGCCCAACGTCAGAAAAGCAAGTGAAGAGCCTCCTGTAGCCTAGCTCCATCGCAAGCCAAGTAAGTATACGGGCAGCCGAGACCGCTGTAATAGGGGGCACCTCAGCTTGGCTAGGCCCCCCGGAACGTGCCCCCAAGACGCCGGGCCCCCAGGCACCTCGCGCAGACACCCCTCCTCTCATTCCGCGGTACCCTGGTCTCTGCCAGCGTGTGCCATAGCGGCGTGTAGCAAGTCTGCCCCTAAGCCCTCGGAGCCATGCCGAAATCCACGGGTACCGTACTAGTTCCTAGCCTGTCCTAGGCTGCGTTCTACCCGTCCAACCACGCACTCCACCGCCGGCCCATTTGCCATTGCAAAGACACAGCACGCCACCGCGCAAGGCACATAAACTTAGTCCACGACAAAAGACCACGCAGGGTGTTCTTAGGCGCACTCAGGACAAAGACGAAGAGCACATTACTCATCATTTGGTGCTAGCTGCGCTGCCAACTTTGCGGCAGATAGAAGTGCTAACTCAACTAGTTGTACCCACCAGGGCTGCTCAATTCGATCATAGCATTGGAAGGGTTGCCCGTACACAGCCTAGATTAGGACAGGGGGGCTCAAGCCCACGACATCACATTGCAACGTTAACCGACCGTGCGCAGCCAGGGGACCCCCTGGCAGGGCGCGACCCGACGCGCCTCGCGACGAAGGCCTCTAGGCTGTCAGCATGCCGGCTCACTCATTCATAAGCACTTTGCCCCTAGTAGATCTAAAACCACCGATCAGTACCCCTGCCGCCTGCCGCCGGGCGCCGCTCCGCCGCCCCGCTGGATTGCCAGCAGCTCCAGACCATGCTGAGCCAAGGGCGAGGGCCGCGCTTCCTGCTGCCCCTGCTCCACCTCCTGCCACCGCGCCGATCCCCGCGACCCCGAGGCAGATGCCGAGGTGGTCGGTGTGGCAGCACCCAACGAGCCCAGTGCCGCGGGACCGCTGTTGGATGGACGGAGCGGCTCCGTGGGGGCCGCGGGGAAGGCCACAGCCGCGTTCGCGGCCGCGGCCTCAGCCGGTGAGAAGCCGCCCTGACGCAGGCAGTCGATGAGGCGGAACAGCGGGCCGTTGGGGTCGGGGAGGGGCCCCGCCGTGGGCGCTGGGGCTTGAGCTGGAGGCGGGGCCGGCGGCGGCGGCGAGGGCGACGGTGAGGGCGAGGGCGGCCTTGCCGGAAGCCGCGGGAATGTGCGCTCGGGTGTCGTACGTGGTACGGCGGCGGGGCGCTCGCGGGGGGGCGTCACGGAGCGGCGGCGCAGGGGGGCATCGATGGAGCGAGGCGGGGCGGACGAGGGCTCGGCGGGCCCAAAGCTCGAGGCCCGTCGGCAGGAGGTGGACGCGGCGATGGGCGCGATGGGCATGTCGTAGTCGTAGGAGGGCCTGCCGCGGTCGACCCGCCAGCGCTCCTCGGTGAAAGCGGAGGGCGCCGGCTGGGGGGGCGGCGGTGGTGGCGGCGGCCGGGAGAGCGGCCGCGGCGGGGCGGGTGCGGGTGCGACAGTCAGGCGCGGCGCCGTAACGGCCGACGTGTACCCGGCTGTCGAGGCGTACCCCGCCCCCGGCGCAGCAATGCTCCGTCGCATTTGCGTGGCCTGCGCGGGTATGGGCCGGTGAGTTAGAGAACAAGACCCGACAAGTTGCGGCATCCCGACGAGCCGCCTGTGGTTGGGCAACAAGGCCATAAGCTCTGGCACGCGGGATACAGCCTGCTTACCAGAGGAGCTTGTCCTGCAGAGCCGTCCATGGACGTAGCCCGACGCGCGTGCAAGCTCTGAATGGCATTCTGCAAAGCGCGCTCTTCCTCGTCCAGCTTTCGCGCGAGCGCCAGCAGCTCGCTCCTGCTCTTCACAAAGCACTCCTCGCCGCTGCGGCCCGACGATAGTGCCGCACCGGGAGCCGGTCGGTTCACCCGAGGCAGGCCGGTCTCGCTGCTCCTCGGGCGCTTGGCCCCCCCCGGGAATGAGCCTGAGACGTCACTGCTGCAGCTGGGGCTTGCGCTGAGCCAGCCCTCCAGCGGGGGCCGCTCAAACACTTCGGGCTCGGGTTGCACAAACGAGCCCGGACCACGCTTTCGTGAGTCCATTTCTACACGTTGGTATTGCATAGCGGCGTTCTGCTCGCGCCTCGCTCGGCGGACGTCCGGTTGTGAACAGGACTCGGCTCGCTCGGCCGAGGTGTAGGACGCTCAAGCTCGAGGCTAAAGGCAAGCTGCCGGCAACTTGTGTTGCTATGCCGCAACGTTAATGTAGTTGTCTCAGTATGCAGCGTTAAGCGGCTCAAAAGGGTTGCAGAGAGTACTTCAGTCCCAAGAGCAAAAACTAAACCGCAGGAGCGGAGGAGCACACCGCCAAGGCAACCTAATTCCAGAACGGAGAGCTGCATATGATGAGATACAGCTGCTTGCGCGGGTCGCTGCGAACCGCCGGCCGTCTCACTCCCAAACCCGAACCCCAAGTCGTAGTCTCGCGTAGTCCCGCGGGCTGGTCTGCCTCGCGCGCCGCCGCGCCAGGCGGGCGCACACCGGTCCCGAAGTGCACAAGCGGAATCAATCGAGCGGAGGTTGACAACCGTCTTCCTGGTCACAGATGCACCTGTCCTGCACCTGTCCTGCACTGTCACGTGCGGCAACGGGCAGGGCCCTCGCAGGGGTCAGGGGGGCGCGGGGGTTAGAAGACATCAACGAAGCGAAGCGCTTGGTTGGGCGCGGGGGTCGGCTCAGGGGTCGGGGATCAGGGGGCCTCAGGGTTAGGGGTCAGGGGGACGCAGGCAAAGCCCCGAACCGGCGCGCGTGTTTGTGCGCGCGTGTGGTGGTGGTTGGGGGGGTTGAGGGGGCGGGGGGGGTCGTGGGCGTAATAACGAGGGGACGGGCCGGCGGCCGGGGGGGGCAGGCCCTCAAGACGAAGCAAGAACTGCGGCCGCGATGTTATGAATGCAAAGGCAGCATGAGTGCCCTGCAACCCGGGGACGGGGAAAAAAGGTAGGCTGATGGCTGCGATAGATGTGAGCCTGGAAGCTGCTTGCCGGTACTTTGGAGGGACGCGCGCGGCCACCGCAGACGCCCTGGCTCCCATAGTGGACGGCCCCGGAAGGGAGGCCCCGATGCCAGGGACGCCCAGGGGACGCCCAGGCTTCCTGGATTACGAGGGACAACTAATCCCAACGCCGCTCACAAGTGGGATGCTAAAGGCATGCACGCTGCATTCGGTTCGCTTATCTTTAGCGGCAGTGCATGTCGACCTTAGAGACCGTCGACGTTGTGCGTGGCAGTGAGAGATAGAGGGGGTAAGAGAGCGCGGGGACTGGCGGGGACTGGGCCGGCAACCGAGCGTACCACCCCAGGTTAGGCCTAACTGCTCGCAACGTCTCGTAATTGTGCTATGCTCCCTGAGCGGCAGCCATCAGTTGCTCACCTGACTCCACGCTATCAGCCCTTATCAGCTTGCACCCCGGGGGGTATGCGAAAGGGAGGATAAACGGTTACAGCGCACATTGCCCATCATGCCGAGCAACCTTCTCGAGTCACGCCGTCGCACTCTTGGTTAGGGCTAATACATGTGTTTGTGCATGATGTTGTTGTAGGCAGAATGGCTTTCTGGAGGCCTGGAGACGAGCTGGACGCTCGTCGCGCTCGTGCCGTCGCACCCTACCTTACCTCGCGCCTTACCTTCCCCTTCTGTCCTGTGGCACGCTGGCTTTGCTTTAAGCGATAACTGACTTCGCTCTGTATGCAACTTCCTGACATACTTAGGTAAAGTGGTTTCGGCCGCATGCACCCAAAGGAGCACGAACTCGCGCACCCGCCGCAAACACAAGTACGTGCCGCTGCTGTCTGTGCCCGTGTCTGTATTTGTGTAAGGGCAGCGAGCACACCTGGGACATCCTACCTGTGCAGGTGCGTCGACGCCCTCGCCTACGTACGCACCACGTCCCACCAGGACCGCCCTCTCCCCGCCGACCCTGCCGACCCCCGCCCCTCTCTCCCCCTTCCCCCGTGCCCCCGCCTCCGCCCCTCCCATTGTCGCCCGCGCCGCGGCTGTCACTCCCCCACCCTCCACCCCAACCGCTCCCCTGCGCCCCCCCAGGACCCTTCCTCTCCTCTTGGCCCCCAACCAGACCCTTCCTCTCCTCTTGGCCCCCAACCAGTGGGTGAGGGGAAGCGTGCGGGCACAGAACCCCCGTCGTGGTCATCCTGACCACGCTGCACGGCCCTGCGAGCACAGAACCCCCCCTTCGCTCTTGGTTGCCATGCATCTTGCTCCACGGCAAGATCGGGGGCGGGCAGAGGGCCGGGGCCGCGTATCCGCCACTGCGCACGACTGCCCCTGATCTGGGGCCGTGTCCAACCGCATTCCATCCATAGATCCAGGGATAGATCCACAAATGTCCGGGGTCGGGTCAGCCAACAGATGGCATTACAGCGCTGCAGCAAGTGTGTACGAACCTATGTAGCCACGCCCCGGGGTGGACACGCGGCCCCATGTCTGATGCCCATCGCCCAAAGAAGCCAAGAATGCCTCCTGTTCCCAACCGCAGCCCACGTGTTGCGCCCGCCCTTCATCTCCGCCCTCTCGAGGCCAGGGCACTCCGGGGCGGACGCCCTAGCCGTAAGCCCGTAACTCTAAGTACATGTGTCTGCAGAGGCAGCCTGAAGCCGCCGAGCTGCAAGGCCAAATACATATATACTCTGAACACTGAAGTCGAGCCTCCAAACGCTGGGAAATCCCCTGCCATCCGCAGTCTACGAGTTGGTTGCCCTCGGCCTCTACCTGAGGCTTTCCTACGACCTCTATGGTACGCTGAAACGTAGCACCAGGCACACACCAGAACCCTGACCTTCACACTGCAAAGTATTACGAGACGCACCTCAGTCAACACGTACTCACGTAGTACCAGACACGCCTCAGTTCGCTCCGCTCTGTCTATGCTGCGAAGTGCCTCCCGGCGCAGTATGCCTCCCGGCAGCTACTATGCATGCCCACCTGCCCAACCCTTGGCCCTCCGTGCGACGCGCGTCCGCGCCTCCTAGCACACTCCCCCCTCACTCCCCATCTCCACACTGCCATACACCGCATGACCCTATGTCATGCCCTTGCATGCGCTAGCTCGCCTCGGCGGGCGCGGCCTCCGTGGCACCGCCCATGGCCTGCCTCAGCAGGAGCTCCAGCCCCGCCTTCCCCGCCCGCGCCGCCCGCTGAAGGCACTGCCAGCCCTGCGGCCCCTGCGGTAGCGCGCCGCTGCCGCCCAGCCGCACCACCTCCGCCGCCACCGCCTCGCACTCCGACTCCGCCGCAGCGAGGAGGAGGGCCTGCGGGAGCGGGCGGGAGACACGGAGGGGGGGCACGGGACTGTGAGACAGCGCGTGTGAGGCTCACGAGGGTCGAGCGTGAGCATGCCGGTGGCAGAGCTAGTGCTAGCCTTCCCAGATCCCGCGTTCCGTCCCCCCCGTCTCCCTCCCCCGCCTCAAGCACGCCCCCTCTCCTTCAGCCCTCAACACCCAACGTCGCCCTCGCTACCCTTGCCTTGCCCAGCCCAGCCGCCTCTGCCTTCCCGCCTAACCGCACGCTCCCCCCTTCCCCACACCCAGTTCCTCTCCCTCTGCCCCCACCCTGCCCCCCTTCCCTCGCCCCAACCCTCCCCGTCCCCCTCCCCCCTCCCCTCCCCGCCCCGCCCACCTCCCCATTCCCTCCCTTTCCCCCTTCTCCACTCACCACGCGCTTGAAGGGGTCGCCCCCGCACCACGCGGCGCCCGCCCGCAGCAGCGCCTCCACCACCTCCGTCCGCCCCTCCGCCGTCGCCTTGGCCAGGGCAAAGTACCCGTGCTGCCTTGCGTCCACCCCCGCCTCCCCAACCACCAGCTCCAGGCACTGCACGTTCCCCGACTTGCTCGCTGCCAACAGCGCCCGAGCCGACGCCTCTTCGCAGCGCGCCGGCGAGTGGCCGAAGCGCAGGAGCACTCGGGCGCACTGCGGCCGGTTCTCCATGAGGGCGGCTTCAAAGAGGGAGCCGCCCGCGGCGAAGAGGGGGGCGTCGGGGTCGCCGCCCATGGCCAGCAGGCCGGCGAGGAGCGTGGGCTGGTCCCGAACGACCGCCTGTGGGAGAGGGGGAGGGGGGTGCGGGTGTGGTTGAGAGGGGGTGGGGGAGATGGGGAGGGAGGGGGGTGAGGAGGGGGGTGAAGAGGGAGGGGGTTGGGGCTGGGGGCCGGGATGGGGGAGGTGTGGCGGTGTGAGCGTGGGGGTGTGACTAGTCCAAGGGCTTAGCGAAGCGAGCGCAGGGCACTGCCAGCACCGCGCAATGAGGATAACGCTAGCACTGTGTCCGAGCTTCACAGCCGCTCGCTGCGTTGCGGACGCTCGCGCCATCCCGTCCATGTCGAGACCGTCGACATGGTTGCGGCCACAGGACTCCAGGCACGTACCGGGCAGTACTCCCACCACCAACCACGAACCCTCGCCCACCTGGACCATCAACTTTGGCAGGCCGGACTCGACGTCCGCCCCCAGGGCGTAGAGTTCACAGATGACCGCGAGCTGGGCAGCGCTCCTGGACGCTTCCACTGCGACATGCTCCGGGGCATGCCCGCGGGCTGGGACGGCGGGCAGGCTCAGGTCTGGTAGAAGCGCGTGGCTAGCTGCTTCCGTGCCGAAGCGGTGGTAGAGGTATGAAGCGGCGTGCTCCGGCACTGAAAGCATTCGGCGGGCGGCATCGCGGAGCCCGCAGCAAGAACTGATAGCTCCAGCGCAGTGGCCTCCCGTGTAGGTGAGGATACTGACAAGCAGTTCCTCGGGCAGCGAGAGTATTCCCGGCGGGCGCGTGGCCCTTGAGCGACTTGCGACTGACATAGCTGCCGGCAACATTGCTGCGTCACAAGTGTATGCGAGCATTGGAGCCACTCGAGGCTATTGGTATGCAACCTGGAGTGTAAAGTGGTGAGCGAGTCGGCCGTCGACGAGGTGGTGAGAGAACGGCGCCTTTGGCGTTGCTTATGACGTGCTTGTGGACTATAAGCGAGAGGCGGTGCTGAATGAGACGGCACCTGAAGTTCAGGAAGCCGCCGTCGGCCCTACTCATGGAGCGCGACCCCGAAGCTGATGGCGGGGGTTTTACGAGAAGTCCCCAAACTCAACGCCACTGGCGCTATGAGTTCTGCTGCAACGGAGCTATTCACAACGCGCTGGCAAGGGCGTTGGAGGCCGCTCCCGGGCGACTCACACTTCTGCTGCCCGTCCGCCGGCGACGCTCGGGGCGAGCGCTCGCGACCGCGTCCGCCACGTCCAGCAACGAAAGCACAAACTTGGCGGATGCGTTTACATGCCGGCGAGGTGAAGCGAAGCGCGTCGGTCGCTTTCGCACACTGCCACACCAAGTGCCCGTCACACGGCGACGCGAAAGCTCTCCCACTTCGTCCCACTCTACGAGCGTCAGGACTGTCATGAGCAGCTCCGGTCGCCCCGGCGCATGAGCTCGCCCGCCCCAAAACGAGCAACGGGGCCGTCGGCCTCGGTCTTCTCAACTTCACTCTCGGCTACTTTGGTACGTGCACGTGCAGGCTGAACTGCGCCGCCGATGCACGTCATATACAGATCGCCCTCGCTTGCTGTGCTTCTGCCGTCCGGCCAGGGCCGGACACCAGTGCGCCCAAGCCCTTTCCCTCCCTTCCCGCCTGCCATTCAGTCATTCATGCACGAGGTTGACCGACACCTCCAACTCTTCGGCTCGGCACCGTGTCAGCCGGGAAAGCCCCAGGAAGTGTGAACACAGCATGGGGCAGACGGAGGCGTTCGGGCTGCTGGCCGTCCGCCCACTGCACTGCCTGTAGCTAGCGGCCTGGAGCCAGAAGGCCAATCGCAAAGCTGGCAGATACATACACTGCAGCCGTGCTGCCAGAGCCAAATGCTGGCTACCTAGCCAGCCCACCATTCAGCGCGAGAGCGCATGTGCTAGCTGTCGCCGTGCGCAGCCTTTGCCGTCATCCTCACATCTTGAGTTGACAGTTCCCTCCCCCGCAGCCACCCTCGTCTGACGCCCCACGACAGCAAGCCCCTCGGCGCGCCGTAGACACAGTCTTGCACCAGCTCAATCCAGCACAAACACACACAAGTCGCCTCCACAGTCGACTTCCTTCACTCAAGGTTGCTCTGCAGCTTCGGCCGTCACGCCCACCCGCACCGGTACCCCGACAGTGCCCGGCTCTCGCGCCCCCGCCTGCCCGAGCTCCAGCGCGGAAGCCCTGCGACCCCGCGCCGCTGCGCGTCCACAAGGCCCCCAGTCCGCCCAGCCGCCCGGTGGCTCATGCCTGCCCCCTGGACGAACCCCTGCGCGGCTGCGCCAGGAGGGCCCCAGCCGCCCCAAGTGAACGGCGGCAGGCGTCCAGTACCCAACCCCCTCCACCGGTACTCCCCGCTGTCCAGCGCCACCGCTGCTGGCGCCGTCTGCCTGCTCGCTCCGCACGGCCCCGCGGCTGGAGCCTCGGGCACGGGGTGCTCCCGCCGCCGACCCCTGACCACGGCCCGCCCCAGACGCAGCCCGCTGCTGAGTGCTAACACCGGGCCCCCCGCCGCCCTGCCCATGGGCCGCACGCGGCTTCGCGATCATGTCCTGTGCCAGGCACGCCTCCAGCTTCCCCAAGAGCGCCAGAGGGGGTCCCCCCAGACCCCACCCGCTGCTGGCACCGGTACTGGCCCTCCGCCGATCCCTGACCACGGCCGGCCTAGATCATGTCTTGCGCCAGGTACGCCTCCAGCTCCGCCTCCTCGTCGTTGCGATCGTCCGCCTGCACCACCTTCTTGCGCTGCGGCGGCGCAGAGCGGAACATGAGCGGCTTGCCGCTCTTGCGGAACACGGGCGCGGCGGCGCGCTCCAGCGCTCGGGCCATGCGCGCCTCGTGCTCGCGGTGCTGCGCCGACAGCTTCTCGTCGCGGGCGACCTGGGCGGGTGACGGGGAAAGCGGTTGAGGGAGAGGGGTTGAGGGAATGGGCAATGTCGCGAAGTGGGTTGGGGTGTTGGCACAGCGAGCTGCGGGAGAGTGGTCCTCACTCAGCTGCCCGCCTGCGTTGCTTGGCCCACGCTTCAAGCCACCGTGCTAGTCATCGGCTAGGTGCCACGAGACTGGGCGCGCCTGCTTAGCCCACCCGCCCGTTCGCCCAGGAGGGCTAGCCCGTGCCGGCACCGGCGCTCACCTTTCTCCGCTCCTTCTCGCGCGCCTTCTCCGCCCCCTCCACGTAGTCCTCCGGCATGACCTCCGCCGAGGCCAGGTACTCCTCCAGCTTCATCTCGATGTTGGTCAGCATCTGGAGGGTGGTGCGGGTGCGGGTGAAGGGTTTGATAAGTCGCCAGGGTCACGGCAGCAGCCTTGCAGGCCAGTCACCACGGGAATAGAGCACACCCACTTCCGCCAGTCAGTCGGCCTTGGGCCTATCCGCTTATCGCTGCAGCGCCAAGGACCCCTTTGCATGGCTCAGCTACCCCACCGCCCACTTGGCCTGCTCGGGCCCTGCCTGGCTACCCTCCCTTGACTTCTGCACCCGCCTTGCCAGCCCACCCCTGCCCCCACACACCTGTAGCGTGCCGATCGAGGCATCCGCGTCGAACCCACACCGCACGTACACCTCCCGGACCTGGGGCGAGGGGCGCGATGGTAGAGGAGTCGCGAGGGGTTCAGGCGAGGGGTGACGCAGGACAGGAGCCCCGCGTGCAGGCAGCCAAGCCAGCATCCCCCGGCCTACATTGAGGGCACGATGGCAAGATGCGACGCCCCCCGGTGCCTCCTCGGTGCGCACAGCAGCACACTCCCCAGCGCCCCTCCCCCTGCCCGCCTCTGCTGTGCACGCGCTCGGCACCCAGGCTCCCCAACCAGGCTCCTCGCACCCCTGCCCGCCTCCCTTAGACCGGTCCGCTCCCTCAGACCGGTCTGCCTCCCTCAGACCGGCTCCTCGCAACCCCGCCCGCCAGCCGCCCGCCTCCCACAGACCCGCACCTTGTCGGCCAGCTGCTTGAGGTTGATGGGCCCGCCCTGCCCGCTGCCGCCCGCGCCGACGCCCGGCCCGGCCGCGCTGGCGCCCGCGGCGTTGCCCATGGAGAGCGTGAAGGCGCCCTCGTTCTCCAGCGTGCGGTCCTTGAGCCGCCGCGCCTTCTCCCGCGCCGCCACGATGGACGCCTGCAGCGCCGCCACCTGGCCCTGCAGCCCCTGTGCCTCGGCGTCCATGCGCGCCTTGGTGTCCCGCAGCTTCTGGCGCAGCTCCTCCAGCGCCTCCTCCGTCTCCTGCGCGGTGCAGGGGTTGGGGTGCGTGCGGGGGGAAAAGCGTGCGAGTGGGAAGGGGTGGGAAGGGGAGGGGTGGGGCGCGGATGAGAGGCAGGCGGGCAAGCGGTGGCGCGTGTGGTGCGAGAGCCCTCCCTGCCGTTGTTTGGCCCAGGGTCAGGTGGTTTGGAGCGCATGGGGAGATGCTCGTGGTGGCGGCATGAGCATGCACCTCGCCCTGCGGCCGCGCTTCTTGCTTTCCCCCAGCGTGCTGCGCCCGCACGCGCCTGCGCGTTCTGGATGTAGAAGAGGTTGGACTCCTCCAGCTGCTTGTACACCGCCAGCAGCTGGGAGGGCTCCTGCGGGGGCAGCGCCGGGGAGCGGGAGCACAGGGGGCACAGGGGTGACCGACAGCGGTAAGGCCGAGGCACAGCGGCACAGCGGCTGGCTGGTGGCACAGTCGTCGGAACTGGCACCGCTGCAGGAAGCGTATCAGTGTAAGTCGACTGCAGCCTGACCCCACCTGGCCCGCCCAGGCTCACCCACCCCGCCCGTCCCGAAGCTCCCGCCCCGCCCCGCCTTGCCCGGATAGGCCTGCCCATCCCCTACCATACCGCCCCCGGGCTGCTCATACCACACGTCCCATGCCCCTCCACAGCTTCACCCCCGACCAGGCTCCCCCTCCCACCTGGAAGAACATCTCCTCCTCCTCCGGGTCCATCTGGAAGTCCAGGTTGGGCGGGGGCGGCTCCTTCTCCTTGAGGATCTCCTGCGGTGGCAAGTGGGGCGGTGGCGGGAACGGTGAGCGGGGGCGGGAGCCAGGAGCTCAGGCGGAAGGGGAGGGGGGAGTCCGGTCAGGCCCGTGCCGGCGTGCAAGCCTCCCAGCATCCTGCCAAGGGTGATGCTGCATCGTCGTGGGCCCTCCAGCCGTGCCTTCGTTTGTTTCCTAGATGCCTGGCAACCGGCATTTGGATGCATTTGTATGCTCCGGGGGCGCCCGCGGGTACCGGGTCCCGCTCTTGGGTGGACCGTCCAGGCAGTCAAGGTCCGCCCCCCTTAGTGCTCCGCCTCTCCTCCCAGCCAAGCATGGAGGGTCTTCGGGCCTTCCTGCTGCTGCAGGCAACCAGGTGGCCCGCTGCCCTGCACACCACCGACGGGGCCCTGCACTGGGGTTCCCTTCCCAGCCCCTTGTCACCCCTTTCGACATGGTCCTCCGCCTGCTGCTGGCACGCCCTTCACCGGCCCGTTCGTGACGGCGTGCCCCCGCCCGGCCCTGCGAGACCACCCGTCGAAATAACCCATCCGCGGCCCCAAGCTCCCCACGCTTCAGCCAAAGGCCCATCGCCTATACTCGTAGCCCATGCCCTCTTCCGTGTGGCCCCCCAAGGGCAAGATCAATGTTGCACCCCAAGGCTCCGCTCCCTCTCAGCCGCCGCCCGGGTCCCGCCCCACGCTAGCGACACACTCAAGCTCACACCACCTGCACCCAGTCCCTGCGCCCGTGTTACGACCCTATGGGGGCCAAAAGGCCTCTCGAGCGTCCCTGGAGCCTCCCTGCGCACCTTGAGGTGGCCTAGGCTGTCCTTGATGGCCCGCTCCGCCCGCTCCGCCTGCTGCTGTGTCCGGGCATTGGCATAGTCCACCTCGGCCTGAGCCTTGGCGGCCAGCGCGGCCTCCCGCCGCTGCCGGAGCGTGTCGCACTGCGCCTGCCACTCCGCCACCAGCGCGTCTTTTCGCCGCTGTGTGAGGGCAAGTTGGGGAAGGATGGTGAGGCCGGAGGAGGAGTGACAAGGAAGGCCCGGCTTGGCCCCGGTCAGGCGGGCACAGCCGCAGCACCCCTACCCCTCCGTGGAGGCTGCCCCAAGCCCCTGCACACGGGCCCCACCTGCAGCTTTGCTGCCTGCTGCTCAAACCACTCCGGTGGCGTGATGCTGTCGAGGAACTCCTTGTACCGGCGGCAGTCCTCAAGCTGCTCCTCGTACTTGTTGAGTTCGGAGCGGAGGGCGGCCGTGGCTGTGTTTAGCCGCTTTATCTCCAGCACCTTGTCCTGTTTGGCCTTAGCCTCAGTCTCCGCACGTTTAATTGCCTCCTGGACCTTCTCGTCGTTCTCCTTGAGGAAGGCATCGAAGCGCAGAGCATCCTCTTCGAGCATTTGCTCCGACTTCTTCAGCGCCTCCTCCCGCTGTCGAGCTCGCTCCTCGAGCTTCTTAATTTCAGCCCGCTTGGTGTCCAGGCTCATTTGAAGCAGGAAGATTTCTCGCTTCTTAGCGATGAAGTCCGCCATGTTCTCCTTCTCCTTCCGCCGGTCCAACGTGCCGACCGAGGACGCCGCCAGGTTGGTCGTTGGCTTAGAACCCCCCGGTGGCCGCAGTTCCCGTAACAATCCCCGCACTTCTGCTGTGGATGTCGCCTGCATTTGTGCCGCGAATGTCGTCTTGTCCGCCACACTGACGGTCTGCGCCACAAGCTTTTGCTGCTCCTTCCGAGCCTTCTCCTCCTCCCGAAAGCGGAATATCTCCTCGTCGGCGGGGATGTTGAACGGGTTGCTGGGCGCGGGGGCCCCCGCGTCCCCGCTCCCACGCTGCATCTGGCTGGTGCCAGGCAGCGACGACTCCTCGTAGATAGGAGGCATCCTTGCTAATCGCCTCTAAGCAGGGCTATGCCAAGTTGGGTCGCATGGGCAGTCGGTGCAAGGCGAGCAGCCCCACCGGCTGCCCGTGGGCTACAGCTACTGTGAGAACGTCAAGGGCATTCTATAGGGATACAGTGCCTTGCGGAACAAGCTGTGCGGTCACGAAAGAAATTGTTGTTCGCTTGGCAGGCTGAGTTAGATTGTGCAGGTTATAGTGGTGCGCTACAAGCTGGTGGCAACGCTGGTTTGGGTTAGAGACGGCCTTCCGGCAGAAACTCTAAGGCGGGATGAGCTGTACCGCGGTGCGCTTGTGCACACAAACACCACGCTCCCGGCCTGTAACCTCACGCACACGATGGCTACTGTCAGCGCGCACGGTGCTAGGGGCTGGCGCCAACAACCCCACGACGGAGGCTTGCCGCGATGGCGCAGCTCGGCGGGTCTGCCCCGCGGCAGATGCGCGGTCGCTTGTAGCAGTGCTGAGGAGCGCGCTGGAGCTGTGTCAGTCGGCGTGCAGGAGCGAGGGGTGCCCAGCCCGCAACCATCCTCCCGCCCATCAATCACCTTTGACACAGCGCACATCGGCCACGCGCCGCTCGTGGGCGTGGAGTGGCTGGTGGGGTCGCTGCCTGGAGCTGTGTCGCGACCACTGTTGCTGCATTCGTTCGTGGCGCTGGGTAGCAGCTCTGATCCAAAAGCGGTGAGCGCATGGTGTGTGTGTGTGTGGAACACACGCTGACCTTGCAGGATAGAACGCTGCACAGACACTCCTCTGGCGTTGGGGTCTTTGGGTCCAGGAGCTGGAGGGGTGAGGGGACCAGCGCCCTCAACCTGATCCATAGATCGCACCTGGAGGGCAGACTTGGGGGCCGCCTCGAGGCGTCGCCAGAAAAAAGAGGGGCCATGATGAAGCCCTAGCCATCCTCAACAGTCCGGGTCGTGCTTCGGACGCCGGGCCTTGAACCTGTCCCACCCCACCTCACCTTTTCCTCTCCCCAAGTGCTTGGTGGTGGACTTCCTACCCGAACGCCCCACGGACCCGACCACGGCGCTGGCCCTGGCCTCCGGAGCCGGCACGCAGGGTGGGGGCCTGGGGGGCGGTGGCGACTGTGCTGACTACCGTGCCTTGGGGCCGCGTGCCAGGGAGGGACCAACGGTGGGGCTGTGCTATACAGGGCCACCGCTCACCTGAGGAGTGTCCTCACTCATCCCCGCAGGAGTGCTGCGCGTGAAGCAGCTCAAGGGTTGGGTACGTGGCCCCGCCCTGCACACGAGGTGAGGCACGCCGCACCCGCGTCAGCACCGTGGTCCGCGGAGGCCCAACTTGGCTCTCCCAGTTTGCCTGAGGCGCACCCATCCGCAAGGGCCCTTCAGAATAAACCGCCTCCTTCAACCCTCCTCATTCACAGCCACCCGCCGGCCGCCGCCTGCCCCTCCTTTGCGCAGGCGGGTGGCACCGCTGGTGCCGCCGCGGGAGGGCGAGGCGCTGTTGGCGGCGGTGGAGGATTTCAACCGGTGGGGCATACGGCATAGGCCCTCATGAGGGGAGCACAGTGCCCCAGGCGCCCCGGGTCGGGGCACCATGAGTCAGATTGGACGGCCAGGAAGGGGTTCACCGCCTAGGGACGCTTCAACCGGGTGGGGCATGCGGCATACGCCTTCGCGAGGGGCGGGGTCCAGGGCGGCGCGCACCGCACGGGCACCAGCCCAGGGATCGATTTCTGCACAGTTGCCCCTCCTCACCCTCCTTGACCGCCGACCCGGACCGCCGCTGCGTGCGCGCCGCGCAGGCGCTACGACACGCGGCTGCGGCTGGGCTCCAACGACTGCCACCACTACGCCTGCGCCCTGGTGGCGGAGCTGACGGGGCGCAGGCTGGCGCCGGAGGAGCTGGGGAAGCTGCGGGAGGGCGGGGCGGGCGCGGGCGCTGGGTCGTGAGGCAGGGTCGTGAGGCCTGTGGGCTTGGCGCGCGGCAGTATTCTGGTAGGGTTGCGGTGGTGTCTTGGGGGAGAGCGCATGCGTCTTCGGGGGGTGGGGGCGCCCGATGGGGGCTTGCCGCTTGCGGTGGCCTTGGGCTTGCGCTGTCCGCCTTGGGAGCTGGCAGGGCAGGCGGCCAGGCGCGTGATGTGCGGCTGTTGCATGTTTTTGCATCATGGCCGTCCCGTTATGCATGGGGTTGCATCGTGGGGGTTGCCGGGTTGGTTATGCGAGACGTGTGAATGTTTAATTGGTACCCGGACTGCATGCACGTAGAGACGTGGACACTTCACGCTGCTTGTACCTTGGCCGACTCCTACATGTGCAAAAGGGCTGTAATGAGAGATGCTAGAGGAATTCTGCAATGCGGAGTGCTAGCCAGTAGGCAGTATCCAAAGCTCATGACGGGCAGCGGGGAGGAGGGGGGCGGATTTCTCAGGAGGTCACCTTTTGGCATCAAGTGCGAGAGCGGGCTGAGCGGCGCAAGGCAGCTAGCCAAGCTAGGAGTGTGCGTATGGCGACTTGCGACATGGCAATTTGAGCCAAGTGTAGACCTTGCACTGTCTCCCAACGCTCTTCGCTTCCCGCCGGGCCGCGGGATGGGGTCGCACAGGTAGGGGCCGGATGCATGCTTACTACATGGCACGTTGCGGTGGGGCCACCTCAAGACGAGGACTCGTCTCCAGCCAGCGGATTGGCTTGCTCACCACCAGCCACCAGCCAGCCAGCACAAGCCGTGTGCCCCTCTTTCTCTGACAGTGCTGATCCTACATACTGACAGCCACACCAACTCATCGTGCATCGGAGCGCATATAACTGTGGTGAACCCGACGGGTGAAACTGACAAACGGAGGGCAGCCCCTGCCCAAATGGAGTGCAGCCCAGGGCTGCCCAAAACACAACGGCAGCAAAAGCGGGCGCCTTTGTGTGCTGACGGGCCCAATCTACAACTGGAGGGTAGGGCGGACAAACCTCCCACAAAGGCATAAAAAGGCAGACCCACAAAAAGGATGCACCCGGGCAAAAGAAGCTCTTGATGCATGAGAGCTTTGGCCTCAACGCCGCCAACTGATTGACGTGGCATGCATGGGTTCTCTTCTCTCCATTTCGGCTTAGTATACACGGCACCTGTAAATCTGTGCCGCTTCTAGACAACCTCCTGGCAACCTGCAACAGCTGCTAACGGCCGGGCCCCGACACGGGGTACTTCCCACTGAAGCCTGACGGGCGGGGCTCAGCCCCAAAACGCCGAGTCGCCAAGCGCTGGCTTGGTCTCCTCATGCCTATCCCCTGGCCGCAACTAAACCGGTAAACCCCCCAGGCCCCGATCGCTGCCCAGGCCGTGCGCTCCAACAGCACCGGGGGCAGGCCCTGACCCCGCCGGCAGCCGTACACCGGCTTTACACCGGCGCTGTTGAACGAGCTCTGCAAGCCCCCCCAGGAAATGTCAAGGCAGGGGGGCTGTGTCCGTCTGTCCGGCGCCAGGTGCGGGCTTGCACATCGCCCTCGCCGCAACCCATGCCGTGCGGCCCTTGAGTTGGCCGAGGCCTCAGGCCTTTCGCGGTCGTGACTGTCCGTTGGGGCTGGGACGGTGCCGCCCGGCAGACGGTCGCACGCTACAGAGGTTCGGTATCCTCCGCACTACTTCTCTGTCGCTCCGGCGCTGATGCGCTCCAGCCTGACCTCCTCAATCACCTGCGGGTGGCGGCAGCGGACACGGGTGACGGCGCATGGGCGATGCTGCAGCACGACTGCGACCTACTCTGCTGCGCTTCGTGCTCTGCCTTTGGCTTTTCTCGTAGCCCCTCGGCTATTCCGTAGCTCTGACGTCCACTGCCGCCGTGCACCCGGCCCCGAGCCTGCAACCCACCCGACCCTGTCCTGTCCTGCCACCCGCGTACCCCGTACGCTCGGCCGAGCCCGAGCCTCCCTCCCACGCGCAGTCAACGGTGCTGTCGGTCGCTTAGACTGCTCCTTGTCTCCTTGTCAATGCTGTCGGACCTCACAAACTTGCCACTCACCTGCGCCGCCGCCACCAGCGATCCGTCTAGCAGGGGGTCGTCTGCCTCGGGCGCGGCGGGGGGCGCGGCCGACGGGGCGCCCGGGCCGGTCAGATAGTACGGGTCAACCTGGGAAAGGGGGAAGAGGGGCACAGGAGGGTAAGCGTGGGTAAAGGGTCTTTGGTGCAGGGGTTACAGCCGGGCGCAGGTTCAGGGTTTGGGCGAGGGCCCCGGCCCTGGCCCGCGTGCCATGTGCGTGAAGCGCGCTGGGCATGGTTGCCATCACTAACTGGCGCTGTTAGCCCCACAAGCAGTCCAACCCCGCAGGGGGCTGTTGTAGGCTGCGGTGTGGGGACCGGCTCCCAGCCCCCACTGGCTGGGAAGACGCAACCACCGCCCCGGCGCCCCGGCTAGCCCCTGCCGCCCCGGCCCCACCTTGCCCGCGGCCGCAACCAGCGGCTGCCCGCCCGGGCCCGCAACGGTTGCGCCCAAGGCGACCGGCGGGGCGCCCGGCTCGTCTGCAAGCAGGACGCAGGACGCAGGAGCGGCGGGCAGGGAGGGTGAGGCCTTTATAGCGGGCGTTCGCGCTCGCGCTTTGAACACCATCCGTACTTGTTTAGCCCAGGCTCGCTTTGCCTGGCCTTTCCGCTCGCCCCCTCGGCTCGAGAGTGGCCTTAGCAAGGCACCACGAATGCAAGCAAGGCGTTCGGAGGCATTCGGAGGAAATGTGCATACTAGCGGTCTAGCGGAGATGTCTCTCACCCAGGTCGACGGGGTGCAGGGCGGCCAGCTCGGAGCGGTGCTTGAGGTCAATGGGGGTCATGACGGGAGCGGAGGGCGCCAGGCCAGAGGAGCCGGCGCTACCCAGCAGCGGAAGCGCGGCGAGACGAGACTGCTTGTAAGAGAAGAGAGGATGTGCGGACGGGGGTGGGGTGTGAAGGCAGGGGGAAACGGGGGGAAAGGCAGGGGGGAAAAGCCGGGCCCACCGGGCCGGGCCGCGGCCTAGCAGGGATACGCACCTCTCTCGACCGAGCACGGCTGCGCGCAGTTGCACCCTCTACCTCCAACCTTGCACCCTGCGCACCGTCGCCTGCAGCGGGCGTGCCTCTGTGGCGTTGCTGGGTTGCTGCGATGCGGGGGGCAGGCAGGGCAGGGCGGGGTGTGTTAAATGCTGAGAACGGGAATGGCAGGTTTTCATGTGGCGAGACAGTATCCTACATCCCGTATGGTCCCGGCGTGGGGCTCACACCTGTGAGGTGGGGTTGGCCCATGAGAAGACTGTCTCGCCATCTCGGCTGGAGCGTCGGCCCCAGCTGCCTCCGCGGCCCCAAGACGAGCCCTGTGATGCGACAAGATTGAGGTGGTAAGTAAAAAGAGCAAGAACGGGGCGATAGCAACGTTTCGGAGGAGGACGCGCGCGTTCAGTTGAAAGCTCGAGCGACACAAGCCCCCCACTTCTACCGATTTCGTGGTCATTGCTGTCGGTAGGCCGCTGGCAGCAGGAACGCACCTGGGGACGCTCCGAGCCCAGCTCTTGCGCCAGGAAAGGGTTGCCCAACCCCGCTGGCGCGGCAGTCGCGCTGAAGGGCCCTGCAGTAGCCATGTTCGTAGCTTGTTTAGAATTAAGGCAGTTGGAAATGGTCTCTGTGTGAAGACTTCGCACCAAGACGACAGGCATGCGCACGTGTGGCAAGGAGCGCACGCAGCGACCGCGGGTATGGGCGATTTTGTTTTTGAGCCAGCTTGATAAGGCGGTTCAGGCCATCAGGAGAAGACGGGGTGCCGAGGGGGGCCAAGGGGGCAGGCTGCGGGTAGCTGTCAACGACCTGACCTCGCACCTGCATGGGGCACGAGACGCTCGTGCTCAAGCATCCAGCTCTCAGCAATAAATATTGTCCTTACCAGATCGCAGCGGTCGGTCTGCTCGGCCGACTCGGCCTCCATCGCCCCCAATGCGACGCGGGCAGGGGTTAATGCAACGTGCAACTAGCCGGGCAGGGGTCGGTACGGTGACTAAGCTGCGTGCCTGGACGCCCCCACCCCCATCAGCCTGTGCAATCTCTCTCTCTCTCGGTACGGGGACCAGCGGGGACGGCACAGAACGGCACAGACGCGGCACGGCACGAGGACAGCATAGACGCGGCACGGCACGCAGCACGGCAGGCTCTTGGGCTTGAAGCTATGCTCCCCAATGCTTGTCAGCGGAGGTACGTGGAATGCATCGCTGCCGGAGCTGGCTGTCTAGGGCGTCGGGCAAGGGGTTTGAAGTCTTCAGGCAAGGGGGGGCGATGTGCGGTCACCTGCCGTTGGCGCGCCTGACGCTTTTCACCTGTAGGGTAGGGATCAGCAAGCTGTCAGCAGCTGGGGCTTTCAGAGGGAGGGGCCGCGGGGCCGGGGCGCCGGCTTTCTTTCCGTACTTTGTCGAACTGGTGTACAGCGTTTCTACAATTCTATCGGCACGTACGCCCGCAGTCTCTCCTGGCACAGAGCTGCTTACTGCACTGGGCTTATATCACAATAGGACAAGAACTAGCCGTTATCGAGCTTGTTGACTGTGACCATCCTGACGCGTTGGTTCATTCTTACCACCTAAAGGGCGCTTGTTCGTCGTCAGGAATGTCAAATGGGTTCGTTCACTAGCTGCTGTTCTGGTGGTGCGACACGGGGTACTTCCCACTGAAGCCTGACGGGCGGGGCTCAGCCCCAAAACGCCGAGTCGCCAAGCGCTGGCTTGGTCTCCTCATGCCTAGCTTGCCGCGCCGCTGCCGCGCCTGCACGCGCAGTCGACGCGCCGGAGCCCGCCGAGCAGCAGCCCAGCCCGCTGGGCACATACAGCATCACTGTTGTCAACAATAATGCAGGAAGGAAGCGTGACGTCAAACCGTTACCTATCATGATAGCGCTCACGATATTCCAACGGTGTCCGATCGCTATCATGAGCACCAGTCTCATCGCTATACGAGCATAGTGTAAGCTTAATTACATTGTAACGAAGCCACAGAGTCAATTTTGGGCGAAAACGGTTGAGTTTCGACCGGTTTCGGGCCCGATCATGGTGTGCCGGCCCGCAGCCTGCCCGTCAAGCGCCCCATGCGCACTGCGCTGCACGACTCTGCTGGCCGTGAAGAGGCAAGGTACATGTGGTCTAGTGTTCAGGCAAGCACGAGCTGAAGTATCACGAGCGTACGAGTGCTGGATCATGCCTTGAGCCTGCTGCTCACGTTGGCCGGGGCCTATCATGATACAGCGTGAGCAGCGCAAACCCGGGCTCCAACCACAGGTAAAAGGGTAGGGACACGTCAGAGGGGTATACAAGCACTGACAAAGGTCTGCATAAGATGTGCAGCGGTCTGCCAAGGGGCTGTAGGCCGTTTGGAGGCTTGCTCACGATAGCGTAACGGTGCTCATGATAGCGGTCCGGGCCCCCCCACGGGGCCTTGGGGGCCGAGGATTATGTGCAGCCGGCTCTCACACACTCCCAAGGCTGCACCCCAATGCCCACTGCAAGCTGGGTCCTGTCCCTTGCATCCCAGGCCAGGAGCGCGCCTGCGGAGGGCCTGCTCACAATAGCGACACGGTGCTCATGATACCGGTCCAGGCCCCCCCACGGGCGGGGCCTTGCTTGGGGGCCGAGGATTGGGTGCAGCCGGCTCTCACACACTCCCAAGGCTGCACCCCAATGCCCACTGCAAGCTGGGTCCTGTCCCTTGCATCCCAGGCCAGGAGCGCGCCTGCGGAGGGCCTGCTCACGATAGCGTAACGGTGCTCATGATACCGGTCCAGGCCCCCCCACGGGGCCTTGGGGGGCGAGGATTGGGTGCAGCCGGCTCTCACACACTCCCCAGGCTGCACCCCAATGCCCACTGCAAGCTGGGTCCCTGTCCCTTGCATCCCAGGCCAGGAGCTAGCGCGCCTGCGGAGGGCCTGCTCACGATAGCGTAACGGTGCTCATGATAGCGGTCCGGGCCCCCACGGGGGGGGCCCACGGGGCCTTGGGGGCCGGGGGTGGGGGGCAGCCGGCTCTCACACACTCCCCAGTATCCCCAGGCTGCACCCCAATGCCCACTGCAAGCTGGGTCCTGTCCCTTGCATCCCAGGCCAGGAGCGCGCCTGTGGAGGGCCTGCTCACGATAGCGTAACGGTGCTCATGATAGCGGTCCAGGCCCCCCCGGGGGGGGCCCACGAGGCCTTGGGGGCCGGGGGTGGGGGGCAGCCGGCTCTCACACACTCCCCAGGCTGCACCCCAATGCCCACTGCAAGCTGGGTCCCTGTCCCTTGCATCCCAGGCCAGGAGCGCGCCTGCGGAGGGCCTGCTCACGATAGCGTAACGGTGCTCATGATACCGGTCCAGGCCCCCCCACGGGGCCTTGGGGGCCGGGGGTGGGGGGCAGCCGGCTCCCGCACACTCCCAAGGCTGTCCCCCATTGCCCACTGCAAGTTGGGTCCCAGGCGCTGAGCATGGCAGTAGCTGCAGGTGCCGGACTGTTTGATAAGCGCACCTGCCCTATCACATACAGGGGCCCACATGACCCTCAAGGAAAACCCACTTGGGTCTCAGGGGCACGGGTCTCCATCAAGCTCACGTACAGTGTTACAACCGACGGCGGCTCCCTGAGGGCATGACGTACCTTGACAATCACGGCTCCGCACAAGCACTAGCTCATTAAACATTTCACGCCACCCCTCATTCTACTTGCACCACCCCACCCTCCATCTCCTTCGCCCCCAGCTGCTGACGCCGCCCCACGCCCCGCAACCGCCATGAGCCGCGCTGCCGCATGCGGCGGCCGGGACTAAGGAACACCGCACGCCTCGCCCCCACCCTCCAGCTCCTTCGCCCCCATGCCGCTGACGCCGCCCCACGCCCCGCAACCGACATAAGCCCTTGATGAGAGCAGAGGCTCGTGATAGCAGTATTTTCCGGGGGGGGGGAACATCCAGCGGTCATACCCGTCCCTGGGTTGCCCGCCACCACCAGCGCTTCCATCCACACCCCACCGGAGATCAACGAGTCCAGATGATTCGGTGGTGTTGATGAACACCGATGCGATCGTACCCGCATTCCTACCCGCCTGGCCCTCCCCCTGCTGGGAGCCCCGACGCCGGGGGTTGCAGGCCGGTGAGCGTCGGGAAGATGGGCGGAGCCCACCCCGCAGCGGCACCCTGCCCCGAAGGCTTGCCTCTGACAGACCTCAGTTTACCCAACAGTCCCGCCTCCTGCTCGTTGGCCCTACTGCCGCTGGGCCGTGGCGGGTGGCGGGGCACCGTTGGTTCGGTTCCCAGGCCGGACTCCCTGGGTCCTCCGACCAGGCGCCCGATCGTGCCCAGGGTGAGCCAGCAGTTCAGACATCCACGGATACCTACTGACTCACCTGAAGCAGGGAGCTCCTCCGCAGCCGGTGCGATGGCGCCTCACTACATGCATCGCTCGAGAGCCCCGCCGGTCAAGCGAAGCGCCTGATAGCTGTAAGCACGCTATCACTGACAGGTAATAAAGGGCGCGGGCGCCCTTGACAAGGTTATCCCTGGCGATGCAGCGCAACACTCAAGCTAGAGGCGTTATCAGTCTCGGGTTACTGCTCGCGTGTGACAACACAAACGCGTGTAAGAGGCAAATCCCAAAGGGCAAGCTTTTGTTCGGTCAATGGACGTCAACAGAGGCGTGAAGCGAAAGCTGTGGTAAACGCAAGCTGCAATACGCGAACTATTACATCACAAAGCCCGTCGCGAGCTGGGTTTGGGTGCAGCGCGACCGAGTGCCGCGGAAAGGCTGTTCTCAATTCGTTGTTAACAGCGACAGCTCTTGAAGCGCGCTTGCGCTGAGTCGTCCAACTGGACGCTTCAGCAGGCGAAGATGTGCGTCAAAGGGACCTACGCAAGGTCGCACCGTCGCCGGGAGGGCGGGACGCATCCACGCGGACCTGGGTCAGAACCAGTTAGAACGGCTTCAACGATGCACTCCGACCACTTCCGGCCGAGTGCTTTCGCCAGTAGGGCCCCCATACATGCCCTAGCACGGGTACAGAAGGGTGCGCGAGGCTGTGGTCAGGTGGCAGCGTGGTGGGGGTGGAGGTGCACTTGGAGTGGGGCCTGGGCAGTTATAACAATCCCTAGGCCTAAAAGGCTAGGGCAGCGCGCCAGTGTCCAGAGGACCCACTAAGTTCGTTACAGCAGTGCCCCGCACGGAACTGGGTCAGTATGGCTTCTACGATGCACTCCGACCACTTCCGGCCGAGTGCTTTCGCCAGTAGGGCCCCCATACATGCCCTAGCACGGGTACAGAAGGGTGCGCGAGGCTGTGGTCAGGTGGCAGCGTGGTGGGGGTGGAGGTGCATTTGGAGTGGTGGGGCTGGGGCAGTGCGCCACACGGAACTGGGTCCAATCGGCTTATACGTTGCACCCCGACCACATCAGGCCAACGATAACAACTCGTTTTGAGGGTGGGAGAGAGAGGTTTTACGGAATGGTGGACAGGGGGGGGGGGGGGCGGGGGGCGGCGGGGGTCGGGGGCCTACACTCCACCACTCCACAGATGGACGCGCCTCGGGCTCCCGCCCTCCCGGCGACGGTGCGACCTTGCGTAGGTCCCTTTGACGCACACCTTCGCCTGCTGAAGCGTCCAGTTGGACGACTCAGCGCAAGCGCGCTTCAAGAGCTGTCGCTGTTAACAACGAATTGAGAACAGCCTTTCCGCGGCACTCGGTCGCGCTGCACCCAAACCCAGCTCGCGACGGGCTTTGTGATGTAATAGTTCGCGTATTGCAGCTTGCGTTTACCACAGCTTTCGCTTCACGCCTCTGTTGACGTCCATTGACCGAACAAAAGCTTGCCCTTTGGGATTTGCCTCTTACACGCGTTTGTGTTGTCACACGCGAGCAGTAACCCGAGACTGATAACGCCTCTAGCTTGAGTGTTGCGCTGCATCGCCAGGGATAACCTTGTCAAGGGCGCCCGCGCCCTTTATTACCTGTCAGTGATAGCGTGCTTACAGCTATCAGGCGCTTCGCTTGACCGGCGGGGCTCTCGAGCGATGCATGTAGTGAGGCGCCATCGCACCGGCTGCGGAGGAGCTCCCTGCTTCAGGTGAGTCAGTAGGTATCCGTGGATGTCTGAACTGCTGGCTCACCCTGGGCACGATCGGGCGCCTGGTCGGAGGACCCAGGGAGTCCGGCCTGGGAACCGAACCAACGGTGCCCCGCCACCCGCCACGGCCCAGCGGCAGTAGGGCCAACGAGCAGGAGGCAGGACTGTTGGGTAAACTGAGGTCTGTCAGAGGCAAGCCTTCGGGGCAGGGTGCCGCTGCGGGGTGGGCTCCGCCCATCTTCCCGACGCTCATCAAGGGCTTATGTCGGTTGCGGGGCGTGGGGCGGCGTCAGCGGCATGGGACGATGGAGCTGGAGGGTGGGGGCGAGGCGTGCGGTGTTCCTTAGTCCCGGCCGCCGCATGCAGCAGCGCGGCTCATGGCGGTTGCGGGGCGTGGGGCGGCGTCAGCGGCATGGGGGCGAAGGAGCTGGAGGGTGGGGGCGAGGCGTGCGGTGTTCCTTAGTCCCGGCCGCCGCATGCGGCAGCGCGGCTCATGGCGGTTGCGGGGCGTGGGGCGGCGTCAGCAGCTGGGGGCGACGGAGCTGGAGGGTGGGTTGGTGGAAGTAGAATGAGGGGTGGCGTGGAATGTTTAATGAGCTAGTGCTTGTGCGGAGCCGTGATTGTCAAGGTACGTCATGCCCTCAGGGAGCCGCCGTCGGTTGTAACACTGTACGTGAGCTTGATGGAGACCCGTGCCCCTGAGACCCAAGTGGGTTTTCCTTGAGGGTCATGTGGGCCCCTGCATGTGATAGGGCAGGTGCACTTATCAAACAGTCCGGCACCTGCAGCTACTGCCATGCTCAGCGCCTGGGACCCAACTTGCAGTGGGCAATGGGGGACAGCCTTGGGAGTGTGCGGGAGCCGGCTGCCCCCCATCCCCGGCCCCCAAGGCCCCGTGGGGGGGCCTGGACCGGTATCATGAGCACCGTTCCGCTATCGTGAGCAGGCCCTCCGCAGGCGCGCTCCTGGCCTGGGATGCAAGGGACAGGACCCAGCTTGCAGTGGGCATTGGGGTGCAGCCTGGGGAGTGTGTGAGAGCCGGCTGCCCCCCACCCCCGGCCCCCAAGGCCCCGTGGGCCCCCCCCGTGGGGGCCCGGACCGCTATCATGAGCACCGTTACGCTATCGTGAGCAGGCCCTCCGCAGGCGCGCTCCTGGCCTGGGATGCAAGGGACAGGACCCAGCTTGCAGTGGGCATTGGGGTGCAGCCTGGGGAGTGTGTGAGAGCCGGCTGCCCCCAATCCTCGCCCCCCAAGGCCCCGTGGGGGGGCCTGGACCGGTATCATGAGCACCGTTCCGCTATCGTGAGCAGGCCCTCCGCAGGCGCGCTCCTGGCCTGGGATGCAAGGGACAGGACCCAGCTTGCAGTGGGCATTGGGGTGCAGCCTTGGGAGTGTGTGAGAGCCGGCTGCACCCAATCCTCGGCCCCCAAGCAAGGCCCCGCCCGTGGGGGGGCCTGGACCGGTATCATGAGCACCGTGTCGCTATTGTGAGCAGGCCCTCCGCAGGCGCGCTCCTGGCCTGGGATGCAAGGGACAGGACCCAGCTTGCAGTGGGCATTGGGGTGCAGCCTTGGGAGTGTGTGAGAGCCGGCTGCACATAATCCTCGGCCCCCAAGGCCCCGTGGGGGGGCCCGGACCGCTATCATGAGCACCGTTACGCTATCGTGAGCAAGCCTCCAAACGGCCTACAGCCCCTTGGCAGACCGCTGCACATCTTATGCAGACCTTTGCCAGTGCTTGTATACCCCTCTGACGTGTCCCTACCCTTTTACCTGTGGTTGGAGCCCGGGTTTGCGCTGCTCACGCTGTATCATGATAGGCCCCGGCCAACGTGAGCAGCAGGCTCAAGGCATGATCCAGCACTCGTACGCTCGTGATACTTCAGCTCGTGCTTGCCTGAACACTAGACCACATGTACCTTGCCTCTTCGCGGCCAGCAGAGTCGTGCAGCGCAGTGCGCATGGGGCGCTTGACGGGCAGGCTGCAGGCCGGCACACCATGATCGGGCCCGAAACGGGTCGAAACTCAACCGTTTTCGCCCAAAATTGACTCTGTGGCTTCGTTACAATGTAATTAAGCTTACACTATGCTCGTATAGCGATGAGACTGGTGCTCATGATAGCGATCGGACACCGTCGGAACATCGTGAGCGCTATCATGATAGGTAACGGTTTGACGTCACGCTTTTGGCCTCCAATAATGGACTGGAAAAGCTCAAGCCAGGGCTCCCGGCTGCAGAAGTCGTGGCAGCCGGCATCGTTGAGCCCTTGCGCGCAGCCGTTGCTGCCGCGCCTGCGCGGCTCGATGTGAACTCCATCATGCCGCCTGTGGAGGTGTCGCTTCAGGTGCGTCGGGCGTGGACGGTCACGAGCCAAAACGTTGTTAGTCGCACAGCACTGCGGGCACCTGCGCACGCCTGCCCCGCCCAGCCGGGTTCCACTCCACCCACCCCTGGTCCCCAATCTGGAACCCGCCTGACCCCGCCCATCACTTCCACCTCGCGCCGGCCCCGACCCCGATCCCCGAACACCGCAATCCACCCTTGCTTCCCCCCCCCCCGCTTCAACGCGACGCAGGCCCCCGAGCAGCTGGTTGCGGACATACAGTTGCTGTCGCTCATGGGCTCGGGCGCCTTCGCGGCCGTGTATCGAGGTGGGGCGAGCATGGCTGGGCTGGGGTGGGGACGGTTGGGCTGGGGGCGGGGGGGGGCGGGGCGGGGGGGCGGGGCGGGGAGGACTTCGGGCGAGGTGCAGCCAGACCGCTTGCAGGGCCGCAACTGACAAAAGCAAGGGCCACCAACGGGCTCCGCCAAAAAGTGCTTGGGGGTTCGCAGCATCCTGACAACTGTGACAAGCTTCGGGCTTCAGGCCCGTCAGTATACCCTCTGCGCTTTGCGCTCTGACTTGCGTCCTGCCGCCCTGCTGCACTTCCCCCCCTCTCCCATCCCGCGCGCTACGCCTGCCCGTGCAGGCGTGTTCCAGGGGGCGGACTGCGCGGTCAAACTGCTCATGACAGATGCTTTGACCGACCGGGAGGGGCTGCGCGAGGCCCTGGTCAGCCCGCAGCTGCGGCACCCGCATGTGGGTTGGGGATGTGGGTCGGGGATGAGGGTCGGGGATGTGGGTCGGGGATGTGCCGCGGGCAGCTCAGGAGGCGGAGGTGCCGCGGGAAAGGCTCTTGGCACACGGCCGGAGGGGCAGTCCCTACCACACGCGGGTCCCGCCTGGTCCTCCCCGCGTCTCCCCCGGGTTCCCCCGTGCACCCGCTGGCGCCTGAGTTGAGCGCTCTGAGGCCGGGGCACGCAGGGCGGGGCGCAGGGTGACAGGGCACGGGGGAAGAACCGGCTGGGGTGCCGTTGCACACCGACTGCATATCGGTTTGTAGCGGAGCGTGGGCGTTTCCAAGCCGCTTGCGCCGCCCACTCCCTCCCCGCACACACACTTCTCCTGAGTACCCCTCTCCCATCTCCTCCAACCCCTCTCCCACGCCCTCTCCCGCCCCAGGTGGTCCAGACCTACGTGGCGCGAGTCGCGCTGCTGTCGGCGGAGTTCCTTGCCAAGATTGAGGGCATGGAGCAGGCACCCGGCAGGTGTGAGCGGTTGGGGCCCCGGGGGGCTGGAGGGGCTGGAGGGGGCTGGGGCGCCTGCGGGGCACGGGGTATGGGCGGTTCAGCACGGTTCACACCGGCGCCGGACACCTCCCCTCCCTCCCCGCCCGCCGCCGCGTTTCCTCCATGCCTGCCTGCCGCCCGACCGTCAGGTCTTCAGCACCGCTCGGACCGCCCCGCTGGCCGTCAAACAGCTCAGGTGCGGAGCCCTCTGTGTTGGCTAGCCGCGCTCCTTCCCAAGGAGACCTGTGCTGCTGCCGACCCCAACGGAGAAGCCCCGCCCCGCCCACTCGTGCACCCACTCCCCCACCCCGCTTCCCGCTTCCCGCCCCCCCAACCCCCCACCCCCAGACGACGGCCTGGGCGCGCCCCGCAAGGCCCGGCACGTGCGCCAGGGCTGGCGGGACGTTCTGGCCAGCATTCGGGCGGCGCCGGGGCGGTACCTGATTGTGATGGTGCAGGGTGGGTCTGGGTCGGGGGGGGCGTTGGGGCTGGAGGGGGCGTTTGTTGCAGAGCGGGATCGCGTCGCCCGGGAGTGCGGGGAAGGGACCAGGGCGAGGGCGGGACGGGCGGGTGGACGGGTGGCGGTGTTTACCAGGCTCGCCACAGCACCGCGTTCGCGGTTGCCACGCGTGCTTGCAAGGTTGCACGCCGTTGCAGCCGGGCCGGACCCCACCGCATGACGTGACGCGGTGTTGCCTTGCCCGGCCCCGCACTGCGCGTAGAGGTGTGTGAGGTGGGCAACCTGGCGAGCGCCATATCGCGGGGCATGTTCCGGCCCAAGCAGGCTGCCGGCCTGGCTGGGCGCACGGAGCTGCTGGCGCGGAGGGTGCTGCTGCGGACGGCGTCGGAGCTGTGCCGGGGTGGGTGGAGGGATGGGTGGGGGGAAGTGGGAGGGGGAAGCGGGAGGGCGGGTGGGTGCAGCTTGGACCGGCGTGGGGCGGGAGCTGCTGGGGCGGGACCCCTCCCGCTATGAGGAGTGGGCGTGGGAGACTGGGAGTGGAAATGGACTGGGTGGGTGGGAGGTTTGGAACTCTTGCTAGGCCATGCGCCTCACACATGCCCCCGTCTAGAATCCCGTCTCATCCCCTCATCCTTGACTTTCTCCCCCTGCCTACACTTTCGCCCCGCTGCAGGCATGATCCACCTGCACAGCGTCAACGTGCTGCATGGTGCGTACGGCAGTGGTGTGCCGTACTGCATGCCGTAGTGCCGGGGCTTACTGCGCCTCCTCGTGGTACCCGGGCTGTCGACCCGGTGACCAGCCCGCTAAAGCAGTCCGCACAGCGTCGCCCTCGCAACAGAAACCCCTTAACCCAGCTTGACAGAGAGGTACCGCCGGCATTTCACGCACTCCCCAGGCGACCTCAAGCCCGCCAACGTGCTGCTCGCAAAGTCCAGGGCCGACCGCCGGGGTTTCACCGTTAAGGTCAGTACGGGGGGCGGGGAAGAGGGGCTCGAGCGTTCCGGTCGGCGAGGGCCAGGCGTCAGGCGCCCCCGCCCGTCACGTCCTATCGACTCCACACAACCGCTAGCCCCACGCCTCACGCGCCGTACGACCGCGCGGCCAAACTACTCGGCACGCTCAGGCGCGCTAGCCTGGCTCTCGCTCGACACTGCGCAACCGCGAAGGCCCCACCTGACCATCCATTCCCCTCGGCCCGTCGCTCCGTGCCCGTGTGTCCCTCCCTTGGCCCTTGCAGTTGGGGGACTTTGGCCTCTCGCACCTGCTGGGGCCCCAGAGCAGCAAGGCCGCCTCGTCAGCACGAGGTGAGAGCCGCACCGGCAACCCGCAAGGCCTCGGGTTCGTGCTGCGCATTAGCCGGCTGCAATGTGGCACGGTCTTGCGCCCCCGCCACCCCTGCACGGCTGCGTTGAATGCACGCGTACACGGCTGCTGCGATGCCACGACTGCGGTCATAACTTGACACACGACCGCCGAGCGCAAGCTGCTGCGGTTCCACAGCTGCGTTCCCGCCTTTGACCCCCTTGGGCACCTCCGGAATCGACGCCCCAGGGACCACCGCCTACATGTCACCCGAGGCCTTTGACGGCGCCCACTCGCGAGCGTCCGACGTGTTTGCATTCGGCGTGCTCCTGTGGGAGATGCTCAGCGGCACACGGCCCTACGAGGGACTCACGCCAGGTGAGCAGGGCCGGGGGAGCGCTTAGGGTCGCGGAGTGCTAGCCGCAACCTCGGCGCTGCCGTACCGTACGCGCCAGATGCGGTATTGTCGTACGGTTCCGGCCCACGTGACTTCGTCCGTCGTCCTTGTGGACGGAGCGTTGCCGTGGGCCGCCTGCGTGGTTCGGCAGCGGCCAGCATGCCCGTCTTTGGGACTTCCGCCCCGGCCCTGGCCCCTTTCGCTGCTGCTCCTGCAGGCTCCCGCCCAACCGTATCGCCCCGCTCCCGCCCCCACCTCCTTCGCCGCAGCCCAAATCGCCATCGGCGTGGCCCTCCAGGGCCTGCGCCCCACGTGGCCGGTTGACACGTGGCCCGAGCTGTGCGCCATCGGCCAACGGTGCCTGGCAGAGGTGCGTACGGCAGCATGCATGGCACCTGGGGCCTGGGGCCTGAGGTCAGGGCTTCGTGGAACTTGCACGGGGCGTTCAGCGCCAAGTCCGTAGGAGCTGCAGCCCGGATAACACCACCGCGGCATGTGCGTATCCCCCTGGATCCCAACAGGATCCAGCCGAACGGCCCAGCTTCCGAGACTTGGAGGCAGATCTGGTGGAGCTGGAGGAAGGCGTGCGGGTGAGTGGGTGCACGTGTCAAGCGCCCCCACATGCGTACGACCACGCTGGCCGCGCGAGCACCCTTGCACGTCTGCTTGGAGCAGGTCCAGCCGCGCCTGGCCGGGATCGGTTGGCCCGGCCAAGCCTGCAGGGCCTGTTGCCTTTGCCCGTGCTGGATGGGATGAGGCAGAGCCCATGGCAGCACAGCGGAAGGGATCCTGCATGGCCGCGGGCGGAACGCACGCTCGCGGCAGGTTTCATTCCTCATGTCTAGACACCGTGGACCGTAATCACACGCTGAGTAACCCCCCGGGCCCCCGCCGTGCGGCATCACGTGTTGCGCACGCAGGAGGAGAGCCGGCGACTGGCGGCGCTGGCGGGTCCCGGCTGGCGGTACGGCAAGCCACGTGGCAACGACGCAACCGCCAGCGCCTACAACAGCCCCTCCGCTGCGCCCACCTCCGCCTTCAGCGGCTTTCCATCTGGGTCCAGCTCAGTCCACGTAGCACACGCGCCCTCGTTGCCCCACGCCGCGTCCGGCCTCGCCTCGGCGCCCTCCGCCGCGGGAGCCACGACGCGCGCAGGCCCACCCCTCCCCATGCCATCCTGGCCGCCGGCAGCAGGAGCCGAGCTGATGGGCAGCTCGCAGCTCCCCTCCTTCGCCGCCCACACCCCCGGGACATGCCCGTCTAAATTCCTATCGACGGCCTGTGGCGCTGGCCCGATGCTCGCCACCTGGCCGATCACGTCCTCGCCATTCTCACACCCAGATCCTGCCGCTGCCGCTGCCGCCACCGACGGCTCCGCGGCCGGTCCAGCCGCCGCCGCGTCGCCGCCGGCGATGAGCCCCCTGATTGCCCCCCTGTGGGCCCTGGACGTGGCCCCCTTGGTACCCCACCAGGGCTCCGGGCGCTCCACCACCCGCTCTGAGACGGACGCCGCCGCCGTGACGGCTGCGGATTGGGTCCAGGCGCAAGAGCCTGCATCGCCTCAGCCGCACTCCTCCGAACCAGCGCCGGGCCCCTCCAGCTTAACCCAGGCGGCTGCCGCTACCGATTTCCTGGGGCTGCGTCCTGGCCACGCGGCTTCCACCTTTGAAACGCGGGGCTGGGCGCCCGGCGGTGCACCCATCCTGCCCCCGCGGCCCCGGGGCTCCCGCGCTGCCAGCCTGGAGGACCCCGTGGGCCTCGCTCCGAGGGCCCACGACTGGTCCCCTCGCCTGAGCCTCGACCCCGACCTCCTCGCGGCCGCGCTCTTCAGCAACAACGGCAACGCCCATGCCAATGGCCGCCCCGGAACGGGCGACTGCACGCTTCGCGAGTCGGCCCTGTTGGGCGGGTCCATGTCCAGCGGCCCTGCCTCGGCCACGTGGCAGCTCTCCAGCGGCATCCACCAGTGGGCCCCCGGCGGCGGCGGTGGGGCTGGAAGCGCCCTAGGCAGCTCCGCCGCGGCCGCGAGCGCTGGCGGCAGCGGCCTGGCGGGCGGCGGAGTCGGAGGCGCGATCTCGGCGACGGAGGCGGCCGCTGGCATGATGCTGGGAAGCGCAAGCCATGGGGAGAGCTCGGCCGCAGCTGCCGTGGCCTCGCCCTTCGCTGGGGTGGGGTGGGCCCTCCGCGGCGTGCCCGAGGGTTTCGAGATGGCTACTGAGGGCAATGGGAGCGACTAGCATGCAATGACTTTCGAAGCAACTGCCAGACAGGGTCCTGAGTTCGCCTTCCGCCGAGCCCCTTTCATGGTGGGGTCCAGGTGAGGCAATTCAGTGGAGAAGCGTGTGTTTCCTGAGCGGACTTATCCTAAGCGGACTGTTTAGAGCGGACTAAGGACACAGGGCAGATGCTTGGGGCTGCATCTAGCTGTGTTGCTAGTGGCTTAGAAGGCACCAGATGTTACCCTGTGACGGCGGCGGCTTAACGCGGTTGACAAGGCGAGGCTGGCGATGCTGGTAATGGATCTAGGCCTGCCTATCCCTGGTGGTGGGTGGTGGACTGATGATGGGGCCAGAGTGTCAGGAGGTGCCCCGCTCTGGATAACTGCCATCGTGCAGGTTAGCGTGTGCGTGATTACTAAAGAGATATGTTCAAGGGGTTTTTGAAGACCTGGCTCTCTTGATCAGCCACTTTAGCTTGAACGTACTGCTACTCTCCCGGGGCGTTGCAGGTGGGGGGCATAGTGTCTGATTCGATGATAGCACGAGCTGCAAAGTGATTTGGTTACAAGGCAGGTTGACACCTGCTTGGCGCGAGGGCCTGGCCGAAAGTCGTCCAGCGCCTTAGTCAACGGGACGAATGTGTGGATACTGCGGGCTGGTCGGGGGGTAATTGCTGTGCGTCGGCTGGCGCCGGGGAGGATACTGGGCTGGAGGACACTGCTGCACGGCAGCCTAAAATGCATTTGGATAAATATTGAGGTGGACCAGGCTACTTGATGCGTCTGGATCTGGGGGGAGGACCTGTGTTTGCTAGACATGACGCGTGATGCGCCGGTTGCTCCAAGAAAGCCTTGATGTCAAGCACTTGCTATCGGTGACGATTCTGTGTGTTGCATGCTTGGTTCCGCGGGGCGCGGTAGTGAAATGCCATGAGTTATTGCACTTTTGCGTGGCGTTCAGTGCTGTTCAACTGGGGGGTTTGACCCTGGCGTTTCAGGTGATTAGTATGCAGACTATGCACGCCCTTTGGTTTGCGTTGATGTCCATGGTTTAGTCGCTCCGGCCCTAGAGAGGCACGCTACGCCTGTGAAGGCGCAGGTCCTGCATCTACCTCACGAGGGCTACGACCTGGGGCCACAAGTGTGGACCGGGGCTATGACTGCTGTCTTCCGGGCAGGTGAGTGGGCTCTGTCCAAGTGCGCCAGGGCCCCTAGGGCCTCATCCCCCCCTGGCGGTGCCGAGGCCCTCTGCCAGGCCGTCTCATCGTGTGTGGTGAGGCTGTGGTAGGCGTTAAAGTACGGCAGTCGTGCCCCCTCTCCGGACGCGGATTCCCGCCCCCTCGAGAGCGCCGAGCTTAGTGCCGGCATGAGGGAAGGCGCGGAGCGCAGTATGGTGAGCTCTTGTACTATGGTTGCGTTGCGTTTGGTGTTGAAGGGAGGCGGGTCCAACCCACCTGTTGGCTGCCCCTTGGGTGCTCGCTTACTAGCGGTGTTCCGCTACTAATGTTCAAGTCATTTCTCTGCATGCGCGGTTGCGCTGATGTCCGGGTTTGCCCCAAGTCGAGGAACGCAACGCCGCTGAGGGCGCAGGGCCCTCTGTGACTTAGCGGGCGCCACGCGCTGGACTGCGAGGGTGCGAGCCATGTGGCTGAGGAAGTGAGGATGCGGACTCTGACGCCGAGGCGTGTGGGTCCCGCTACGCTGCACCGAGGGTATCACTGCCCTAGCTGTACGCGCGCGCGGAGCCCCCCAGCAGGTCCTTTCGAGAGTGCTGTGGCGTTGTGTATGGCGTTGCGTGGGCCTGACCCGGATTGGGAGATTTCGGACCAGGGTGACTAAAAAGGGTGACATCATGGCCCAAAGGGGCTTCCTCGCCTCATTTCATAGCGGGACCTGGTTTCGATCCAGGGACCTCGGGGTTATGAGCCCCGCACGCTTCCGCTGCGCCATCCCGCTAGAGAGAACCCTGTACATGCGGGCGGAGGGTTTCGAACCCTCGACCTTAGGATATCCCAAGTCATGTACCCGGCGGGAACGGATCTCCCGAACCGCCTCGCCAAGAGATATGAGACCTACGCGCTAACCACTGCGCCACGCCCGCGCTTTTGAGGAGATGCCAGAGAGGGACGCGAGCGATTTGGTAGACCAAAATGCCGGTGCCGCGTTCCGCTGGGAAAAGGGGCCCGCCAGGGGTCTGAGGCGCCTCTGGGTGGGGCCAGGGCAAGAGGGAAGGAAGGGCAGGGCGCCAGGGGGGTGGGTAGGGGCGAGGAAGGAGCGGGGCGTTGGAGCTCGCGTTGAGGCGCTGCCAGCCGTTGCTTCTGCGCTCTAGCAAGGGCGCGGCTTGCGGGGGGGGGAGGTGTCAAGGCCTGGGTGGGTGAGGTGCAAGGCTAGAGGCTGGAGCAAAGGCTGGGCCCGCGTGAGCTCTACACGTGAGCACTTGATTGTTGGGAACGCGGTCAGTTGGGGACCGCTTTGACGCGACCGCATGGGCTTCCGCCCCCTTGCTTTTCGCGTCTGCCAGTTCCCCATCCCTCCCTGGCGGCGGCGTCTCCGGCGGCTCGTAGGCTTCCTGTTGCTGCTCACGCGGGCTCACATGTAGAGCTCACGCGGGCCCAGCCTTTGCTCCAGCCTCTAGCCTTGCACCTCACCCACCCAGGCCTTGACACCTCCCCCCCCCGCAAGCCGCGCCCTTGCTAGAGCGCAGAAGCAACGGCTGGCAGCGCCTCAACGCGAGCTCCAACGCCCCGCTCCTTCCTCGCCCCTACCCACCCCCCTGGCGCCCTGCCCTTCCTTCCCTCTTGCCCTGGCCCCACCCAGAGGCGCCTCAGACCCCTGGCGGGCCCCTTTTCCCAGCGGAACGCGGCACCGGCATTTTGGTCTACCAAATCGCTCGCATCCCTCTCTGGCATCTCCTCAAAAGCGCGGGCGTGGCGCAGTGGTTAGCGCGTAGGTCTCATATCTCTCGCCGAGGCGGTTCGGGAGATCCGTTCCCGCCGGGTACATGACTTGGGATATCCTAAGGTCGAGGGTTCGAAACCCTCCGCCCGCATGTACAGGGTTCTCTTTAGCGGGATGGCGCAGCGGAAGCGTGCGGGGCTCATAACCCCGAGGTCCCTGGATCGAAACCAGGTCCCGCTATGAGAGGAAGCCCCTTTGGGCCATGATGTCACCCTTTTTTTCGCCCGCCTCCATTCCGGCCGATGACCCGCGCTCCCCCCGGTCTCAGGGTCACAGCGCTGTGCGCACAGCCCTCAGGAGCCAGCACCATGACGCCTTACACAGTATCAGAGGGAACCAACGGAGCGCCCTACAACTGCAGGCAACGCTCCAACGCCCCGCATGCCGCAAGCCACACTAGCCCTCAACCACTCGTGACTCATCGCTCGGGCCCACAGCGCTGGGGCCACACCCCCACGCACACCTTGGTAGAAGCTGGCGACAGTCCAAGGGCAAAACTAGTGCTGACATGAAGCTTATGGGGAAGGGCACAGAGGAGCGTCGTCGCGCGGAGCTCGAGCATCCATTCTTGCCTTCTACTCCAACCTCCTCCGGGAGCCCCGGAGGCTCTAAGGGGCAGCCAGTGCCTCCGCAAAGGCCTCCGCACACCGTTGGTACCACTCGCTTATGCGCCCATGCTTGCACGAGGCCCGGGAGAGCACCTCGGGCCCGCCTGGGCCCTGCCTGGGCCCACCTCGGGCCCAGCCCAGGGCCCGGGGCTTGGGGAAGGCCCGGTTGGGGGCAGCCAGTGCCGCCACCGCTTGCGCCGAGCCGCCCCAAAGCAGGGTTGCGGCGAGCGCGGCCCGGGCTTGGCCCCGGCTCCCGCGGCTTGGGGCGTCTGCGGCCCTAGAGGGCGAGAGGCTGAACCCTGAACGGTGTGCGGAGGTCGATGGCCCGAGGCGGCCTGGGGGTTGGCCGGCGAGCCTCCCTCCTGCCCGCGGAATTCCTCCAGCATTCACGGGGCTTACTGAATGGAAAGGATGCGATCGGCGGCCCTCCCCAGGGCAGGACCCAAAGGGTCCCTTGGCGGAGACCCGCAAGCAGGTGAGTGGTGTGGGCGGGGACCTGGGGAGGGCACGTGGCCCCGCTCTCCCCCGCCCGACTGCATGAGGCCCAACGGCCAGCAGTCGCGAGTGCGGCGTGTCCCGTGCGGCTCCCACGAGCCTGTGGATAGGGCCTCGTGCGGGGGCACAGGGCCCCTGCCTTTGCTGTCCAGCGCTGGGCCCAGTCGGGCCCCGCCGGGCCCGCGTATCACCCGGCTCCGCTGCCCCCCGCGGACCCGGCAGCCGCCGCCTCCGCCTCCGCAGGCACCCGACCGGCCGCGCCCGCGCGGCCGGCCCTCCTCCCTCTCCCTCCTCGGTGGGACCTCCGCTCAAGCGCCCCCTTGGCCCTCGTGCCCTCCTCCTCCTTGCCCTCCGCCTTTCCCGCCTCCCGCCCCTCCTCCCCCGCCTCCTCCGCTCCCTCCTCCCCCGCCTCCAGCGCCGCCATGCGGGCGGAGTGCGCGGCGCAGGCGCGGGCCACCGCTGCCGGCGAGAGCCCCGCCTCCGCCAGCGCCCTTGGGCCCCAGCGCTCCCCCATCAGGCGGTGGACCAGGGCCGGGCCGCCGTGCCAGCTGGGTGGGGTGGGGTGGGGTGGGGCAGGGTGGCGAGAAAGAGAAGGAAGGGGGTACCGGGGGAAGGGGGGAAGGCGGGAAAGGGCATGGGTTGGATGTCATGGCAGTGGGCAAGGGCCAGCTGTGGTGGCCAGCCGGGGAGGAGCTGGACCCAAGTGCCGAGCCACACCGGTTCTCCCGGCGACTTTTGGGACACTGCAAGCCGCTGTCTCTTGAGCGTTGCGGCTTGTAGCCCCGACCCCAAAGCCCCGACCCCGAAGCCCCGATCCCGAAGCCCCGAACCCGGTTCCAACAGCCTTCAACCCGCGCTCCCCCGACTCCCACCCCCGCCCCACCGGTCCTCATGTGCCACCCGCACCAGCGACCGCAGTGAGGCCGCCAGGCGCTCAGGGCGGGGGTCGGCCATTAGGTCCATGACTGCCTGGGCGTCGCGGACCTGACAGGGGGGGGATGAGGGACGGAGGGAGGGTTAGGGGGAGAGAGGGAGGGGCGGGGGTCGGCCATCAGGTCCATGACTACCTGGGCGTCGCGGACCTGACAGGGGGCAGGAGGAAAAGGGAAGACTCTGACACACCACACACACACACGCGGGGGCCCCCTAACGCACGCGAGGCCCCTTCCTCCCCCATATAACGACGTGGAGCACATGCACCCACGTCAGTGCCTTGACCGCCGCTGCGGGCTTTCTTGCCGCACCTACATTCCCTCGGCTTACAAGAGCCGCCCCCAACACAGTGTTTCCTTGGCCACGCGAGCAGCCCCCAACACAGTGTTTCCTTGGCCACGCGAGCAGCCCCCAACACGCGCGCACGCACGCACGTTGTTCCGCGCCCGCCCCTGCAGGGGCAGCTCCACCCGGTTGGGGGACACCAGGTCGTCGGCCTCGTAGGGCCCGTAGGGCTGGCCCACCCGCACGCCTTGAGGGAGGGAGGGAGGGAAGAAGAGGAGGGGGAGCCAAGGGCATGGGTGGACGGGGCATTGCCCACGACAGTTCCTGATCCCATGGCCCACCCCTTGTCAGCGCTGCCGCTGCGGGTCCCCCTCGAGTGCCCCTACGGCCCGCTCCCGAGCAACCGTCCGGCCCGCTTCCCCATATCCACAGCTTCCGTCGCGCAGCTACCCTCCCCGGGACCTCTTCCCTTCTTCGCCAGCTCCATCCCCTGCGCACCCCCTCCGAAACCCAACCCGTCGAAGAGCACCCCGTTCCAAATCCCCACCCCTCACCCCCTCCGTTCAAACCACCCTGCCGTCCGCCCTGACCGCCCACGTGTTGCGCCCAGAAAGGACGGCGCTTCCTCGTCCCTCCCGCACCCTCCCTGTAAACCTGGCCCCTCCCCACAAGCCCTCTCCGCCCCTTTCCCCCCCGCCTTTCCCTTCCATCCCCGCCCTTCCCCCGCCCCGCCCCCTACCCGTCAGCCGTACGCGGTACGAGTACCAGGGGGGTGCCACGTGGTCGGCCCGGAAGAAGGTCTCGCCCTCCCGACTGGCGATGTACGACAGGCGGGCGGGGCGGCCCCAGTGGCGCTCCAGGGCGGGCGCAACCTGCACGGGTCGCAACCGGGGGTGGGGTGTGGGTGGGTGGGTGGGTGGGTGTGGGGTGGGGGGTGGGGGGTGGGGGGTGGGGTGGGGGGTGGGGGGGGGGGGTGGGGGGTGGGGGGTGGGGGTGGGGGTGGGGGGTGGGGGGTGGGGGGTGGGGGGTGGGGGGTGGGGGTGGGGGGTGGGGGGTGGGGGGTGGGGGGTGGGGGGTGGGGGGTGGGGGGTGGGGGGTGGGGGGTGGGGGGTGGGGGGTGGGGGGTGGGGGGTGGGGGGTGGGGGGTGGGGGGGGGGGGGTGGGGGTGGGGGGTGGGGGGGACAGGGGGCAAAGGGGGGAAGCTGGGCGCGGGCGGGCGGAACCCGGGTGCGGCGGGATAGCAGAGGCGGTCACGGGGCGTCAGGAGGGATCCACCGGGGCTTGGCGCAATGCCAAGGGCAGTTCCTGGGCGGTAGCCCCATGGAAGTGTTTGGCTCGTATTCTTGTAGGTGCCTCCGCCTGGTCACGCAGGTGCAGGCTCGACCGCTTGCACCCCTCCAAGAGGGCCTGCCCCAAAGGAAACCCGCCACCGGGGTCCGGGAGCAACCCGCCCGACAGCTCCCCTGCCGCGACAACGACAAGGCTGGGCCAAGGCCCGCAGTAAGCATGCCCCCGGGCGCACATTTGAGGTGAAGACCTGCTGGGTGATGGGGGCATCGTGTTCGAAGAGGTAGGCCACCTTGCCCGGCTCCCGCTGGTAAAGGCCAAACCAGGTGTCCCGCGATGGAGCCTCCAGGCGCCGACTCCGACGTCGCGAGGGCGAAACATCAGCGACCAGGGCCTCCTCCGCGACAGCGCCGGCGCCATTCCGTGCGCTGCTGAGTTCACGCAGTGCCGAATGCCAGCGCCCTACTTGAAATGCTTCGCCATAACGACTGAGAGCTCGCCTTGTCAGATTCATGACGTGTACGCAGGTTTGTGCAGTCTTGGTTGTTGCGATTGAGCGAGGTAGGCTGCTCGGGGACGTGAGCTACCGAGACGTATCCAACGCAGCCCATGTGGCTAACAAAGTGCTTTCGGAGGGGGGGCAAGGGGGAACCAAGTAAGCCAGGTAAGGTGGCATGGGGGCGTGGGGCTTTGGCATGGGGTGGCCAGGGCCCAAGGGTGGCCGTCGACCAGCCTCACCTGCACAGGAACAAGAGTGCACCGCCTCACCGCCTGGCCATCGTCACTTCTTCAGCCGCAGGCTCTGCACCGAAGCTCGCCCTTCTGGCCACCCTGCTACTCGAAGCGCCCTGCCTCCTCAACCCTTCCCACCTGTCCCCTCGACCCTGTCCCTCGACCCTCCCCGCCGAACGGACCCCGCCTGTCCACGCCTCTTGCGGTCTTGCCTTCTCCATGCCCTTTCCAAGCCTGTGAGAGTGAGAGGGCTTCCATCGTGCTGGGGATGACCTGTTGCCTAGCCCGGATCATCGTTGGGGGTGGGCGCAGAGAGAAGAAGTGGGGACTGCGTTGCCTCGTGACGCGTGCATCCCCCGCGGGTCCCATGGCGGACAGTGTTGCTATCTTCGTCGATTAGTCGTCTCGGAGTCGACTGTAATCGACTAACAATCCTGATGTGGTTTGGTTAGTCGACGGATTTGCCGACTCTTGCGTCTCCAGCCGGGGAATAGACGTTCCATACAAAACGACTACCGTTTCGCTGGACCTCATGTTAGTCGACAGGGATGGGGGCAATGCAGGGGGCGGGCGGGAAGGGAGGGGGCGGGGCGTGTCCCCCGCGTCTTCGGGGGCGTGTAGCGAACGCAAGGGCAGTGAGGGGGCAACGCAGGGGGCGGGCGGGGAGCGACGACGTGCCCTGACGTGCCCGTATCTGGGACGAGCTTGCTGTGTTACACTTTCGGCTCGGCGCCGAGGCCCGGGGCCTGCCGGAGGACAACGGGGGGTGCCGCAGCCGACTTAGTCGACTCCTCAAAAACAACTATTTGGGCCCGCAGGGCCCAAAGAGTCGACGGGTCAGTCGACTCCGCTCCAGGAAGATAGCAACACTGATGGCGGAGCCCGGCGTGCACGGGCAGTTTGTTCTGGTAGCAGCTAATTGAGCATGTGGTTTGCAGCCGTTCTGCTTGCGAAAGCCCAGTCGTGGCGATGCCGGGGCTAGGGCTTTGCGAGCGCAGACGCTGCCTTGTGATGTGCTTGACACTATAACAGGGACGTCTGCTGAAGGCGCGATAGAATGACTGCGAAGCCTGCTCTCCGGGGGATACTGCTGGCCCCACGGGGCAGTTGCACGGGATTGGCGTACCCGGTACGTGTCTGGCCAAGAAGAGACCTCTGAACCCCGCGCCCTGCCAGTACTCAGCACTCTTCACATACATTGAGAATGGACAATGCTTCAACGGACTCAACTTAGAGAGACAGCACAGCCGCATACCGTGAGAATTGACACACCCGCTCCGAAATGGAGTCGCTGCCTCCC
Source organism: Edaphochlamys debaryana (assembly GCA_016858145.1). NCBI lineage: Eukaryota > Viridiplantae > Chlorophyta > Chlorophyceae > Chlamydomonadales > Edaphochlamys > Edaphochlamys debaryana. The sequence goes on from JAEHOE010000110.1 coordinate 326,483, forward strand.
AGCGCCGTCTTAATTGTCGCCATCTACTGTGTATGTATGGCAGCACAGGTAGGCGCAGAAAATGGCCGTCGCCGTGCTCCCAGAAGCCCGGAGGAACGAGGGCGACTGCTCCTGTCTTTCCCACACCGCTTGCAGCTGGCCCTGGTGGCCGTCGTTGCAAGACGGGCGTTTGGGCGCCCAGCCGCGGCTCCGACTGGGAGCCCCCGGAACGCTCTAAAACGGGAGCCGCGAACTCACGAGCTGCCAGACTTAGATACGCACTCAGCCTCCTTGCCACGGCTGCGTATCAGCGCTTCTAGCTCTGCCAAGTCGAGCAGCGATGCGTGTGGCAGCATACAGTCGTCCTTTGACTTTGGCCCGCGGGGCTCAAGCGGGGTAGCGAGCTGCTGGCGCACATGCTCTATGGTGAGCGGTTATGGAGCACCTGGCATCGACAGGCACAGCGCCTACAGCGCGGGGGAGGATTTGTCGATTGGTCTTCCGCGACCGTCCGCCAGCCAGTCCTTCAGCGTCAGCGCTGGTCAGGCGTTCGTTAAAGTCCCGCCCCGAGTCGTGTCTTGTGGCCGGGGCAGCCCCACTTGGTGCGCGCTCGCAACAGGCGGGAAGGCTCTGACGGTGGATGGCGCCGATCCGCCGTGTCATCCACTTTCGCCAGCCTGGTCGCGGCGAAGCTCTACCGACTTTGCCTCGTCCGACTCTGCGCCGCCGTGGAGGGCGAGTGCCACGGCCGATACGCCCACGCTGCGGCGCCGGATGGAGCTTAACAGGGTGGGCCTCCTAAGTCGGGCGTGACGGGTGACTCAGGCGCCGGCTGCGTGAGCTTGACCGGGTCGGCCTTTCAAGTCGGACCTGACGTGACTAAGCGTGGTGGAGACAAGGGCACCGGTGACGGGGCATGGGGCATGGGATGGCGGCTGGAGCCAGGTGCTGGAGGCTGCTCCAAGTCGCCTAAGTCGCCCGTGACTAAGCGTGGAGGAGCCCGGCGCCGAAGCCAGGGCCCTCTGCCCAAGCGCCCTTTCCACGCCTCTGCAAAAGGTCATCGCGAGAGTCAGCGTTAATCCATGGATAACCCGAGGGTCAGGGCTGGCACTTGACGTGCAAGTGTGCACTTGGTGCGGCAAGGTGCCGCAGACACGGTTGGCCCGTTGGAGTTGCCCCCAACGGGTATGACCAGGGCCCGGCCCGCTGAAGTTACGGACTATGTATAATGGGGTAGCACCTCTGTCTGAGCAGTGGTAAGCCACCTGGACAGTGTCCAGGTGCCAACGCACGTGCGGATGTGTGTTCGTGGGTGGCCGTGTGCTGTCGGGCAAGTTTCATGTTTCATGCGTATGGGTCATGCCACGCAGGCTGGACATTCCTAACGCCTCCGCTGGCGTGCCACTTCACTCTCATTTCGTAGTTCATGTTTGGTCTTAGTTTTGGTTGGTCTTAGGGCGTGCGATTTGCACAGCCTAACGGACGTGCGTGCCATTGCGGTGTCTAGGCTCTGTATCTGCAACCCAGCCGAGAGGCATGGGGGTACTCGGTGTTTGGGGCGGCGCAACAATCAGGGCGCAGTTGGCTGAAGAAGCCAAGGGAAGGCGTCGGGGCAAGGGTGTGGTGTTGAAGGCTCGAAATGGTTGAGTTGTGGCCTCCATCACGATTTGTTGCCCCCACTCAGCGTGGATGTCCTCCTCCGCTTTGACGCAATGTGGAGCAGTTGCAAGGGTTAAGTTGGTGTGCATGGGGTTGTCACATTTGGCCAAACCGAGGGAACGCAAGCGTGGACTGTGTGGCGATCTTATTGCGCCCCACGGTCTCGCACAGACACTTGCTGACGATTTGAGTTGCGGTGTCACAGCCCACAGAATTTTGCATTTCTCTGTTGGCACATTCGGTTTGTGGGGCCGCAGGGGTTTGTGCGCATTAACCGCAATACAGCCAGCAACCACGGCTTGAGTTAAGTCGAGGTGGCACCAACATGCGGAGCGGGTTGCCTTATCGCCGCCGCATGCAGGAGGGCATCAAACAAGAGTTGGATGCACAGGCTTTTTACAGGTTTTGACGTTGTTGGCTCAAATGTATGACATCCTTGTTGACTTGGTGAGGCAAATGACTGACGGCTTGAGATTTCAAGGGCGGAAATGGGTGGCAGGGCTCGTTGCCCGCAAGGCCGCTGAGTCGAGGTTATGTGATCGTATCTTTACCATAGCTTGATAAGGGCGGCCGGAGCCTGGCCGGCCAAGCCAACGAATGCCAAGGTGCACCAGCTCAGCGGGACTGTATTTAGGTCGGGGTACTGCTGTGGCGTGACGGGGGAGGGGCAGGAGCGCATGCTGCGCTGGGCGCCCCCCCCACGAGCCGAATGACCTGGGCCTGTTGGGGATTCCATGCTCGAGGGCGCCTCGAGAATACCTTTGATCTTTTGATGTCAATGGATGCTGTTCAATGCTTTTCACGATGGACGCGGACTGCCTAGAGCGAAGGGCGTCAACCTTATGGACGGAGGCCCCCCGTACGGCAGTGTACTGCTGTCGTAGTCGAAGGGTGGGCTCGTATTGGCTTTTGTTATCGCGGCTGAGAAGGCTCCGGATGCTGTGTGCGGCTGCATCGACCTCACGAGCTGCGGGAGAAGGGGAATGAGGGAGATGGGGACTGCAGGCGTGTAGGGGCCACGGCATAAGCGGGTGGTCCGGCGGTTGCGTTCCGATGTTGGTTGTAACGCTTCGGCGAGTGAGTCGCAGTCCCATTCCGATGGAGTTCCGCAGCTCGGTGCTCCTCAGACAGACGTGTTGCTCCCATTCCCAGTTTCCCACGCCTGCTCCCTCTCCACGCCTGTGAGGTACGGAGGATGCGGCTGGAATCCAGCCCGCCTCAGGATCCAGGCCGCTTCAGGATCCAGCCGCTGGATCCTGAGGTGGCAAAGTGCCAACACGTGTGTGTTATAGACACCGGGGCGTAGCGCCGCCTACAGTGGGTGAGGGCGTACCGCGCGCGCGTGCCAAGTGACAACGTCACAGTCATGACCCGTGAGGACCAATCCTTGTGATGGAGAGTGCGGAGGCTCGGTGCTTTTCCGGGCTTGACAGGCCCCAGCATGCGGAACCGTCGTCGGCTGGGTAGGGAGCCCAGGCACACACAGACGGACGGACGGACGGACGGACGGACGGACGGACGGACGGACGGACAGACGGACACCGGCACGGGGTAATCCTGGAGGGCTGAGGCCCCCGGCTGGCGCTCCGCGCCAGGCGCTACGCGCCGGGGGCTCAGCCCAAAAAGGGAACGTGACCTTCTGAAGAAAAGAGGGGTGGATGAGAAGCCGGGGGCGGCTCTTCTCTGGGGCAGGTCTCTCGTGGGGTCGGGGAATCACTGCTGGGGGGCACGGGGGAAGAGCGGGCAACAGGGCGACCGCACACGCCCCACGCCCCCGCACGACGGTCTAAATTCGCAATGCCCGCACGCCCGTATGCCGCAGGAAATTGCGTTGCATAGCAGAGTTGTCTACACCTGACCACGCCACGCGCGTTCGCCGGCCGAGCTGAGGTCGTTTCCGCAACCTGTCGAGGCTTTCTTGACCAAGGCTTTCGCGTAGGCTTGATGGTTCAGGCAGAACTATATCTCTAAAGATCAAGCTCTCATGGCTTTCTTCAGCCTTGGTCGCTGTGACGGCGTGCGCGCCGCAAGAGGCTCCGGGGCCGCTGCGGAGCAGGGCCGCCGCGCAACGACGCTCGTATCTCGAACCGTGAGTATGTATGATGCTGCAGGGCCGAGTCGCGACCCTCGCAGTTGGAAGCCCTGCTCATTTGCGGTTGCGTGCATTGACCTTCGGCGACCCTGAGCTGAGCTCCCACGCCAGGCACCTGGGCGTGATAGGAGTCCCACCTGCACTGATACCTTCTATCGCAGGTCGGCGGGCTTACGCTTGCGTCGGGCAGGACCGTTGACGTCGCCGCCGCCGCAGCGACACGCGGCAGCGCTGCTCGCCATCCCACCCGCCACGCGGGCTGGGCTGCTCCATTCCCCCGCGGCCCTGCCTCCATCGTTGCTCATGCGGCCTCTTTCGATGCCGCCGACGGGCCCAACAGGGGCCCGGGCGAGGCCCCACTGTTCCCCGCCACGGACATGCCGTCGGACCCCGCCCTCGCGGCAGCCTTTGACCGTGCCCGGAGCTGGCAGCAGCTGCGAGAGCTCTTCGCGTCCTCGGGCCGTCGCATGGATCCGGCACTGGTGCTACAGCTAACCACAAGGTGATAATGAAAGCGCTGCCAGGGGTATCACGAGCCGAAGAAGGGGCGTCGGCTGGGGTTGCGGCTCCAGTGCCCAGGCCCTCTAGAGAACCCAGAGGCCCACCTCACCCACCGCTCACAGCTCATCCGCCTCGCATCGCCGCCTGTTGCTTGTGTGCCTCCCCGCAGGCTGGCGGAGCTGACGGGGGCGCTCCCCGGGGACGGCACGGCGCCCGCGCCCCTGCGCCTGGAGGAGGCGGAGGCGAGGGATGTGGCGGTGAGCATGGACGACCCACATGGGCCTGCCGTACGCCATGGGCCCTTTGGGGTGCGGCTGCTTAGTCATGGCGAGCGGCTACCCGTTCCTTGCGTTGCAGACGCGTCACGCCGCGCCCTTCCACTGACGGTTAAGGGTACCCCTTCCCTCGCCCCCCCTCCTCCTCAGGCCCTGGCATCCGGCGTGTGCAGGGCCTCGCAGCCCTTCATGGCAGACTCGTACGGCCTGCGCCAGGTGGCACAGCTGTCGCAGGTACGGCAGCTGTCGTACAGCCGTACAGCCGTACGGCATCAGGCCCCGGCCGGCCTCTACCCACCTTGAGCGCCCGGTCCTGCACCCCACGCTCGGTCGTGCTGAAACCCTCCAAACCCGCCCTCCCCCCCCAGGCCTTTGTGTCCCTGGGGTCCGCCCCCCCCACCCCCTGGTTCAAGGCGGCGGAGGTGGTGGCGCTACGCACGCAGCGGGAGGGCGAGGCGGGCCGGGGCGCGTCCAGGTGAGGGATGGGGGGAACGGTGCCGAGGGGGGGGGGGAGCGCTGGAAGGGGCGGTGGGCACGGGTCCGCTGTTAGTGGAGGGGCCGTTGTGGGCCAGACACAGGGGCATTCATGCCCCCCCGAAGGCCCCCCCACCCCCGTCCCATCCCTCTCCTCACCCCCCTATCGCTACAGGGAGATGGTGACCGAGCTGCTGGGCCTGGCCGGGGACATGCAGCGCTGCGGCCATGGGCCCGACCGGGCCTTCACGGGCCTGCTCGCTGACGTGGCGCCGTACGAGGAGGTGCCGCCGCCGCCGGGGTCCGAGGCGGAGGAGCGGCAGGTGGGGGGAAATGGGGTGGGGTGGGGTTTTGGGTGTGTGCTGCATGGTGTGCAGGGCACTTCCCGGCCCCCAGGGCTGCCCAGGGCCTTGCCTTTGCGCCTTCTTCTTGCACCCTCTCCTTTCCCCCACCCCTCACTACCCCCCAGCCCCTGTTCCTGGTGCTGGAGGCTCTTCCACCGCCTTTCTTTCCGTTCTGCTGAGCCTATTTATTTCTCTCGCCCGCCCTGACGGTCCCCCTCCGCCCTCTGGCCCCCTTCCCCACCCCCCCAACCCCCAGCCCCTGTTCATCGTGCCCGAGGCGGGCCAGCTGATGGTGCTGGCGCGGGCGGTGCTGCTGTGGGGCCTGGAGCCGGGGGAGAGCTGGCCGGAGGGCTACCTGCAGGCGAGAGAGGGGTGTGGGGGGGACGGAGGGGTAGGAAGGGGGTGGGCGGAGGGGGTGGGGCAGGGGGCAGGGGAGGGAGGGCAGGGGGGCGGAGGGAGGGGGGTCGTGCAAAGATAGTGGGGCGCGGGGGGCGGAGGCAGATGGGGCGAGGGGGAGGGGGGAACACGGCGGAAGGGAGGCGCGAAAGGGGCAACGGGGTTCAGAAGAGGGTCTGGACCCTGGATCCCAACTTCGCCATACCCAAACCCACCCTCTCCTGCCCCTCCTCCCCCCAGGCCTGCTACTTCCGCATTGCCCGCGCCAACGAGCTCTGGGCTCGGTCCGCCGCGGGTGGCCCCGCGGGGGTGCTGTCGACCGGGGAGGCGGCGGAGGCGGCGGACGCGGAGGCCTCCCTCACAGTGGGGGGCCTGGCCACCCTGCTGTGGGCCTCAGCCGCCATGGGCGCGCGGCCCGCGGACCCGGGTGGGCCTGGGGCGGGCCTGGGGCGGGCACGGTCGGGCCTGGGACGGGCCTCGTACGGAGGGGCTCGCTAGGGTCTTGACGGGCGGGACGGTTCGGGGCATGACGAGGCATGGCATGCCCGCTTCCCACCTTGCTCACCCTTCCCATTCCCCCTCTTGTTTGGAACGTGCCGTTGCACCGCAGAGGGTAAGTGGATGGGCGAGCTGCGGGCGGCGGCGGAGCGGCGGCTGCGGGCGGCCCTGGCGGCGCCGCTGCCGACCCCGGTGGCGGCGGCGCCGGGGGTGGACGCGGGCGCTGATGAGGTGGCGTCCGGGACCAGCCTGCAGGTGGGGCCCAGACGGGCCCAGGCAGGCCCAGGGAGGTTGGGCCCAGGGAGGGCGGACCCAGGGAGGGAAGGCTGTGAGGGGCGGACGGTGATGTGTAGCTTGCCGCGGCATCTAGCGTTCTGGCCCCCACCCCCCCCTCCCTCCTTTTCACACCACCCCCCTGACAGGACGTGGCTAGCCTTCTGTCCGCCATGCACCAGATCATGTACGACCCTGGGGCGGCCTGGGTGGGCACGTGCCTGCAGGTACGGCACCGCATCTGTTGTCGTACGGGTGGAGGCTGAGCGGTACAGGGACGACATAGGGGACCCTGCTAAGGTTTGCATGTGTTGGCAGGCGAGCTAGCCCCATCCGCAACTCATCCACGCACACACTCGCCTGAGAACCCCTCACCCTCTGCCGTACTCCTCTGCTGACGTCATCAGGCCACTGCAAGCATGCAGAGCCGTACAGATCTGGCGGTGGCGGCCGAGGCATGCGCCGCCGGCGGCGCGCCGCCGCCAGGCGACGCTCTGGCGGCCGTGCTGTTCCTGGCGGCGCAGTACGACCACCCGCAGGTACGGCGTACGGCACCCGGTAGATGATGGGGTTCAGGGCCCAGTCGTAGGACTGGAAAACCGCCGAGGCCCAGTGGGTGCACGGTGTGGCAGTGCGGTGCAGGGCCGGGCATGTCGTATTCTCTCACCCCCCCCCACACACACACCCTGTTCCCTTCCTTCGAAGGACGCCGCGACGCGTGAGGCGGTGGTTGCCGTAGCCGCTGGTGCCCTAGAGTGGATGGGCGTGCAGGGACGCCTGGAGGCACAGACGGCGGCGGCGGCGGCGGCGGCGCGGGTGCCCGCGCTGGCCGACGCGCCGCCGCTGGTGTTCAGCGGGCGCGGGCTGACTCAGCTGATCATGGCCTTAGTAAGGATGGGCGGCCAACCGTCGGAGGAGTGGGTGGCGGCGTGGGCGGCGGCGGCGCAGCCTCTGACTGAGGCGGCCACGCGGGCGGACGGGGAGGGCGGCGGAGTGGGGCCGGGGGCCCGCAACGGCTTTGACTTGGACCAGGTGGGGTTGGGTTTTGGGGGTTGGGGGTTGGGACCAGGAACTGGGGCCCGGTACTTGAGGCGGGGCGGAAAGGCGTTGGGGAAGAGGTGTTGCTGACGGGGGCAAGGCAGGCGGCAGGCGGGGGCCCTGGCCGGCTGGCCCCCATCTGGATCCATAGGGGGGAGAAAGGGTGGAAGGGGGGTATAGAGGGAGTGACGGGCGCGTCTCCGTGTGAGAATCACCCATCCATTAAGACCCCTCCCCCTCCGCACTCAGGTCATGGCAGTCATGGCGACCGCGTACGAGACGGAGGTGGAACTGCCGCAGGAGCTGCAGGAGTCCCTGGTGGGCGCCGTACTGGTGCCGTACGGCCGCAGCGGCCAACCGTCGGCAGCCGCCAACGGTCAACCGACGGCCGTGGGCGTTTCGGGCCCCGGCGCGTTCCTGCCTCGCGGCGCCGAGGGCGCGGCGGGCCAGGGCGGCGGCGCGGAGGAGGGCATCCGTACGCTCGGGCAGGTGCGTACGGCAGCAGAATGCTGACTCAGCCTTTAGTCAGACCGCCTTTGGACCGCCATGCCGAAGGCTTCAGAATCCCCCCCTCCACCCTCCTCCCCTCTACCCCTGTCTCCCTACCCCCCCTTCAACCCCCTCACCCCCCTCTCGCCCCCCCAGTTCCGTGAGCTGCTGGAGCTGGTGGCGCTGCTGCTGCCCGACGCGGGCGTGCGGCTGCGGGGGGCGTGGGCGGAGCCCTTTGCGCGCCTGGTGGAGGACTTCAGGTGGGGGGGGGGGAGGAGGGGAGGGAGGAGAGGGAGAGGGTGGAGGGTGGAGGGTGGAGGGGGGGAGGTGGTTTGCTGAAGCGGGCGCTGACCGCCTGAGCCTTTCCCTTGTGCGGACTCGTGCCCCGATGCCGTACCTCCGTACCTCCGTACCTCCCCTGCAGGCTGCGCCTGGGCCGGCGGGACCTGGTGTCGGTTCTGAGTGCGCTGACTACCTTCAGGTGGGCCCGGGAGGTCCCGCTTGGGCCCAGAGAGGTCCCGCTCGGGCCCGGAGGGGCCGGGGTGTGCCCGGGAAGGTCCGGGTTGGGGGCTGGATGACGCAGCAACCCGCAGACAGGCCCAAGGCTTGGGCCGGGAGTTTCAAGACGCTGATCCCGACAATCCCATGTCCCTTTCCTCCTCTGCAGGAATCTGGTGGCAGCGGATCTCACGCCCCTGACCTCACCCGGCGGCGGTCAGGCCGCCAGCACATCCGGTCCCGCCCCCGGCCCAGCGCCGCCTCCCTCCAACCGCTCCACTAGCGCGGGATCCGGATCTGGGTCCAAATCTGGATCTGGATCCGGCCGGCGCGGGCCCATCGTGATCCGCGCGCCGGCGCCCCCCGGACCCCTGCGTCTGGGCGGTTCGAAGGCCGCTGCGGAGAAGGAAGAGGAGGAGGAGGGGAGGCCAATGCTGCTGGATGAGGGGTGGCTGGGGGGCCTACTGGCGGATCTCAAGGCCCGGGGGGGCCCAGAGGGGCCCACCGACCTTATGCGGATTGGGCGGGTGGGTCGGGGGGAGGGGAGAGCGGGGGGGTTTCAAGGATTGGGGTGAAGGTTTGGAGGTGGCAGGGGGGGGGGGTTGCGGAGCCGCCCGCACTTGCTGTTGAACGCGTGTTTTGGGCCATGCCTGAGCATTGAATCTGACTTCCCCTGAATCTGACTTTGTTCGGGTTAGAACCAGGCCTGGGCACTGGGCGTTAGTTGTACGACAAGTTGACCTGACCTGCCCCTTTTGTCTCACTGCAGACTCTGACAGAGCTCCAGGCGCCAGCGCCCCTGCTGTCCTATCTGGAGGTGTGGGGGGGGGGGGGACTTGGAAGATGAGGGTTGCATGTTTGCGTCCCAATCGAAGATCACCCTTCTCCCCACTGCCGCCCACACATGTTCCAACGTCCAACACTCAACGACCGTCATCCCGTTGCCAATCCCTAGCATGTATGTGCCCCGCCCCAACCTCAGTCTTCCCTTTTCCACGTCACCAAGTCTACCCCCTTTACCCAGTACCCATTCAACGACCAACGTCCCATCACCAAGACGCTGCCCCTTACACCTTCTCCCCTGCCCCCCCTCTCAGGGCTTCAGCGTTGACATGACGGGAGAGGACGGTATGCCAAAGCGCCGCGCCGCCGCGGCCGCACCCAAGGCCGCCGCCGCTGCGGCGACGGCGACGGCGGCGGCTGGCGGCGAGGGCGACGGCGCCGCCGCGGGCGCCAAGCCGGGGGCCGCCAAGCTGAAGCTCAAGCTGCAACAGGGGGTGAGGGGGGGAGGGCGGGTTCCAGAGGCATGGCATGCGTTCTCAAGAGGGGGTGAGTGAGGGGGAGGGAGGGAGGGCACACGGTGGCCTTCCTCGCCCTACCACTCCACCTTGGACCGTCTTACGTGCTGCCAACGCTTCCTACGGCCACCCGTGTCCGTCGCCCCACTCACCCTCACCCACATTTCGCCCCCCAAATCCCAACCCCCTCACTCACGCAGGCCCTGGGGGCGGCTGCGGCCCGCGCCCCCGCCTCCGCCGCCTCCGCCACGGCCGCTCTGGCAGGGGCCGCGGAAGCGGAGGCGGAGGCGGCGCCCAGCCCCGAGGAGGCGGAGGAGTGGGGCCAAGCCTGGCAGGCTCTGCTGGGGACCTTCTCGGGCGCGGGTCACGTGCCCGGAAAGAGGTGCGTGAGGGGTGGGTGCACAGTGACGACTGCCTCTTGGGCCTTAACTCAAAGGTGGCTTCTGAAGGACGCACGGATGCACGCGGCCGTTCCGTCCTGTTACTCCCCCGCCTCCCCCGCCTGCCTCCCAGCGCACCTTCCCCGGGCCGCTGTGGGCCCCACGCGGACCTCAAACCCCTCCCCCAAACCCCGCCACCCCCAAGGATTCCCTGGCGTCGGCGCGATCCCGCTCAGCAACAAACACCCCGCCACCCCCTCCCATCCCCCCTCAACCCTCTCTGGCCCCCCACAGCTGGTGGGCCCACTTCTCCGCCACTCTGCCACCCCCTCCCATCCCCTACCAATTACCAACTACCAACTACCCCCCCTCCCCTGCAGTTGGTGGTCCCGCTTCTCCGCCTGCACGCTGCCCCAGCTCTCCCCGGAGACCATGCAGGGCCCGCGCCTGGCCGCACTGGCCGCAGCCGCGCTGTCGCTGAGCGAGCGGGCGGCCAAGGCGGGCCCGGCCGGGCCCCAGGCGGGCCCCGCCGGGGCCCCGGCGGGCCTGGGTGAGGAGCTCATCCTGCCTAACGTCGAGTGGCACCAGCAGGTGAGGGATGCGCTCAAGGGCGCGCGTGAATGTGCGGTTGTCTGTTAGAACCTATTAGTCAGGTGTGTTGTGGACCATGCTAGCTGGCTGAGTGGACGCCCCTGGACACACGCCTCCATTCCACTTCCACTCCCCGCCTGCATGCATGGCGTGTGCTGTGGATGAGCCTCTTGGTCCACCAGCCACGCACGCTACACTCAACTCCTCGCTCCTCGCAGCGCATGTGCAGCACGCTTTCTGACCCACCCCCCTCCCCCCTTCCCCCGGCGCGTTCCCGCTCAGCAACAAACACTCCCCCCTTCCCCCGCCCCCCACCCCCCACCCCCCAGGCCTTCTCGGCCCTGGCAGAGTACCTCGGCGCCTGCCCCCTCAACATGGAGCACGTGAGCGGGCGGATCTGGGCGGATCTGGATCCATGGACCCAGATCTGGTCTGGATGGGGTGCCTCTCCCGGCTCGTCCCATAGCCCCTTCCTCGCCCCTTCTCAACCTTCTTCTCCCTCCTCGTCCTTCTCTCCCCCTCGCCCCCCTTCCTTTCTGCAGGTGCGCGAACAGGCACTCGCCTACCTCGAAGCCGAGCGCCAGGCGGAGTCACCCTCCCCCTCCTCCACCCCCTCCTCCATCCCCTCCCCCTCCCCCTCCTCCACCCCCTCCTCGGCCCCCTCCTCCACCCCCTCGGACCCATCGGACGCCTCCACCTCCCCCTCCACACCCGACGCGCCGTCCCCCTTCACCGGGGCCCAGCTCCAGGCCGCATGCCAGCTGGTTGCCTCCCAGCTGCCGGGCACCATCGCGCGCCTCGCCGAGGCGCGCGTGGCGCTGCCCCCGGCGGTGTGTGAGATGCTGGAGGACCTGGGGGCCGAGGCGGTGCGGCAGGCGGCGGGGGCGCTGCAGGTGCGTGCGGGCGGGGCGTGCACCGGCTGGCTACCGGACTGGCTAGCGATTAGTCAGTTAGCAGACCGCGAGGTTGGTTTGTTGGTGTTTGGGCCCCGTCACGCGGACTTGCGGTGTGGGCAGATTCTCATCCAACCTCGTCTTTTCCGAAATGGCCTGGAATGGAGTCAACCAACGCGTGGATCCCTCCGTTTTAGGCGATCCCTCCGCTGACCTAGGACCCTCCATCCCCCTTCCATTCCATCACGCGTCCCTCCACAAAGGCTGCCGACGAGATCTTCGCTGGGCGGCAGGGCCGCGGCGCAGAGGGCGGCAGCGAGGAGGAGGCTGGCGTGGAGGTGGACGGAATCGCCTACGCCCAACAGATCCTGGGGGTCGTCATGCAGGTGCGTGCGTGAGGTTAGGGTGGGGCCTTGCGGGCGCGGCCCGAGCCGCGTCAAATAGCACACAAGGAGTCCCTGAGTGCTGCGCAAAGCACATGTGACCGAACTCCTCTCCCTGCTCGGCCTTGACACTCAACCCTTCCCACGCCCACCCCCACCCCACGACGCTCTCCTGCTTATCAGCTTCAAACACCCCAACCCCCAACCCACACCCACACCCGCCCCCGCAGGTTTTCCTCAGCTCCGACTACGCCCCCTCCCAGGAGTGGTTCGAGAGCGCTGCCTCAGTCATGCTCTGGGGCGCGCCCGTGTTCGAACAGAGTGAGTGGGGTTGCACTGGTATTGGTACGGTATTGCGGGGCGGTGTCCTCAACTCCCAATCAGCCGACTCAGGGGATGCAGGCGACGCGCTGCGCCACGCCTTGCATTCCCCGCCTCCAGTTGCCATCTGCCACCCCATCCTCCCGGCGCGTTGCACGGTGTTGCGAATCATGGGGCCCCTCATGTTCATGTCGGGGTGCTTGGGGTGCATGGGTGAGTCGCCAGTGACCGGCACTGGGGCCCTCGACCCCGCGACGACGCTGCGCTGTGCCTCGCTAGCTGCCATCTGCCGCCCCCAACTGCACCCCCCGATATGCACTGACTGCCCATCCTTACTCCCATGTCGCGCCTCCCTCCCTCTGAGCACCCCTCCCCGCCCCCTCCATACCCCCTGCCCACTCCCACAGCCGGTGCGCGCGGGCAGCTGGAAGAGCGCACCCGGCTGCTCCTGGGCGCGGGCCCCATGTCCACCCTGGCCTACCTGGCGGGGAAGACAGGGCTGGAGCTGAGCGGGGAGCAGGTGGGGGCGTGTGTAAGGGTTCGGGGGGGGGGTGGGGGCGTGCCGGGCCGTGAGCCTCGGTACCGTGAGCTGAGCGGGGAGCAGGTGGGGGCGCTGGGGGCCGCTCGTGTAAGGCAGGGAAGCGTGGTTGCGGCTTTGGGGTGGGGTTGGGGTTGGGGGTGGGTGGGGTGGTGGGGGCGGGGGCGGGGGTGGATGAGGGTTTGCCGTCGACAGGAAGCTCCCTGAAGCGCAGGTAACACCGGTGTGTCTAGGATCAGAGAACCCTTTACTAGGCCGCGCGCTGATGCGATCCCGCTTAGCTCGTGCGCTTCCACGCCTGTCGCCTGCACCCGTCCCTTCCCCCAAACCCCACATTCTTGACCCCTTCCCATATCCGCCTTCCGCCCGCCCAGGCCAAGCTGATCCTGCAGCACGCCGCATCTCATGCCCTCAACCCCTTTGCCGGTACCGCTCGGCTTACGTCAAGACCACCCAGTTGCCCTAACTGCCAACGCCCCTTGATCTCAATCCCCAGGCCAAGCTGATCCTGCAGCACGCCTGTCGCCTTGCCTCCGAGAGCCAGGGGGAGGGGGAGGAGGAGCTTGGGCCGGGGGAGCTGGCGGCCCTGCTGTCGGGTCTGGGCGGCTCGGCGGACCTGGCGGCGGCGGATTGCGAGGCCGAGCTGAGGACGCTGGTGGAGGTGGGTTCCGGGGTTTGGGAACGGGGGTTTTGAAGGGGAAGGAAAGGGGAGGTTGAATTGCAGTCAGGATTACGTCTGGAGGCTTGTGAGAACGCTGCGGTCGATCGATGAGCCAAGCGCGGAGGTACCGCCCGACGCGAAGCCTCCATCTCCCGCCTCCCCTCTCCTTCTTCCCATCACGCAAACACAGCGCCTCGCCAGCCCAGGCGACCGCCTGTCTTCCCAGGGGCTCTGACTTGTGCCCGCCTCCCCCCCTCCCCCTCCCCCTCTATTTCCCTCCCCTCGCCCTCTTTCCTCCCCCTCCCTCACCCCCCAGCACCTCGCCAGCCAGGGCGACCGCCTATCCGCCCAGGGGCTGGCCGAGACGGCCGCAGCGCTGCTGCGCCTGGGGGCGGAGCTGGGCGAGGAGGCGGCGGTGCGGTTCCGCCCCTCCCTGGCCCGGGAGCTGCCCCGCCTAGAGCCGGCACAGGTGGGGGAGCTGGGTGGTGGCAGGGTGGTGGGAGAGGGGGTGTTTGAGAAGGGAATCTTGCGTAGGGAGCTGGGAGCCAGAGGTTCGCTGGCTCAAGCGCACGGCCGTTTTGCGCCTGCCGTTCTGCCCTGCGCGTTCCCCACCCCAGCCCTGCTCGGTCGCTCCCTCGCCCTCCCCCATCTGGTCAAACCTCGTTGCTCCCAACTCCCAACCGCCCACCCACCCACCCACCCACCCGCCCGCCCCCAGCTGCTGGCGGTGCTGGCGGCGGGCCCCAGCCTGGGCTTGGAGCCGCCCCCGCGGGATCTGCTGACGGCCCTGGCCAAGCAGGTGGGGAGGGGGTGGGGGCGTGGGAGGGGCTCCAGGGGGGATGGGTATGCTTGGAACGGTATGTGGAGGAAGGGTCAAGGGCTAGGGGGCCCTTGAACCCTGGGCTGCCCGCGTAAGCCAGGAGCTGCTGACGGCCCTGGCCAAGCAGGTGTGTTGAGGAACGTGGAAGCCGGTGCGCCTAGGGAGTCCAGGGAGCAAGCGGCATTGGGTATGGGTGGTTTGTGGTGGAGGGGGGAGGAGGGGGCCCGTGGGGAGGCTCTGGCCACGAGGAAGGGGAGGAGCGAGGGCTTGGAAGATATGGAGCTTTATGTAAGGTGGAAACCCTAAAGCTCCCTCGTCATTAACTTGTACAGTACCCGTTACTCCATTCCACCCATCCCTCTCTTCCGCCCCAGGCCGCCCGTATGGCCGCCGACCCCGACCCCCTGGGCACCGCCGCCGCCACCGAGGCAGCCGCGGCCGTGATGCGGTGGGCACCCTCGGCCCCCGGGGGGGAGGCGGCGGCGCTGACGGAGCGGGTCGCGGAGGCGCTCGAGGTGCGTGTGTGTTAGGGGCGGGGTGGGAGATGGGAGGTGGGAGGTGTGTGTGGGGGGAGTGCGTGTGTTTGAGGGCCGCGGGGGATGGGGCTGTTGGCTGGGACTAGAGGCTTGGTGGCGGCGGACGGGTGTGGGAGCAGTTGGCAGTTGGCAGTTGGCGGTGAGGCCTGTTTTGTCTGGGCCTAATTGGTCTGCTGTCCTGCTCGAGTTTTCCAAGCACTCATCGCCCATCCACCCATCCTGTCTCCCCTGCCCCTTCCCCTGCCCTCAGGCCCTGCTCCCCCGGCTCCACGAGGTGCCCCCCCCCGTGGCCGCCCGCCTGTCCTTCCTCATGGCGGCGGCGGACGTGCAGCCGCCGGGGCGCAGCCAGGAGGAGGTGGGGGGGGGTGGGGGGGGAGAGGGGGGTGGGGGGGGGGAGAGGGGGGGTGGGGGGGAGAGGGGGGTGGGGGGGAGAGGGGTTGCAGGGGAGGGGGCCGCCGGGGCGCAGTCAGGAGGAGGTGGGGCTCGTGGAGGGGGGAAGGGGGAGCTCAGGGAAGGGAAGGAAAGGGGAGGGGAGGGCATTTGCGGGGAGGGTCCGGAGGGGGAGGAGGGGGACCAGAGAGAAAGGAGAGGCGGGGGAGGGAACGGGGCTGGCCCGCTTTCTTCCTCACACCTAGACCGACTAGATCAGTTCCGCTGCTTTCCCCGCCCTGCCTCCCTCGCTTGGCCCCGCAGCTGGACGCGGCCCTGGCGCCGCTCGTGTCTGCCGTACAGGTGCGGGGCGCCGTACAGGCAGTGTCTGTGCATGCTGGAACCCTGTTAGGTCCGGCAGCAGCACAAACCACCAGCCGCCAACCAACTCTGTATAACTGCCCAACCACCAACCGCCAACCGCCGCAGGAGGGCCTGCCCGACTACGACCTGGAGCAGCTGGGGTACGGCATCGCGGGACTGAGCACCCTGGGGGCCCGCCTGGGGTCCAGCTGGCTGGTGGAGTTCACAGAGGTGTGTGGCGGTGGTGGGGGGGGGAGGGGGGAGGAAAGGGGCGATGTATAGTGGGGCGTGCAAAAGGCCGTCCGTGTGGAGGTGACAGACAGTGTTCTGCCGGAGGACGGGTGTTGCGTGGGCTGGCGGAGGTCACCGAGCTGCGTCTTGGGGCCCCTTAGCGTGCAGGGGATGGCTCTAGTGCCGGGGTGGGCGTGTGTACGGTGTTTGTGCACGTACCCGTCTATTGCGTCTGTATGGCTGGAGGACTGTGCCAGGACGCTTTCCCGTGAAGGGGCTCACTCGGCCGCCGCCCCTCAGCCCCCCTCCCCCCTCCCCCCTCCCCCCTCCCCCCTCCCCCCTCCCCCCTCCCCCCTCCCCCTCCCCCCTCCCCCCTCCCCCCTCCCCCCTCCCCCCTCCCCCCTCCCCCCTCCCCCCTCCCCCCTCCCCCCTCCCCCCTCCCCCCTCCCCCCTCCCCCCTCCCCCCCGCAGGCCCTGCGCCCGCACCTGGGCCCCGGGGCCGCGGGCCGCAGCCTGGCCCACGTGCTGTCGGGCCTGGGGACGCAGGGGGCGGCGCTGGACGGACCCGCCTCGGCCGCCTTCTGGGCCGCCGCCCGGCGCGCCGCCGCGCCGCCGCAGCGGGACCTTGACGCCGAGGCCGCGTGCCTGCTGCTGCGGGGCGCGAACGAGCTGGGGCAGCGGCCGGACTCTGAGCTCATGCGGGTGGGTGGGGATCTGGTTTGGGGGTGGGGGCGGGGGTGAAGGCGGGTGGGGTGGGAGAGGGTGGCTGCTGCTTGTCGCTAGGAGGGGCCTTACAAGGTCCTCAAATACAACGCCCATCCCTTTCTATACCCTTCTGCCCTCAAGTAACCATGAATCACCCCCATCCTCCTCCTTCGCGACCCCGTACCGTGCTCCTGCACTCCCAGTCGATGGCCCTCCACCAAGCTCACCCTCCCAAGCAAGCCCATCTCTTGCCCCTCTCACCCCGCACACACGCACACACCCAGGCTCTCCTTGCCTCGGCGCTCCTGCGCATGCAGTCACGAGCCTCATGCCCCGCCCGATCGAACACTCCACCCTGACGCAACCTTATTGTTGCCTCCCCCCCCACCCCAACCCACCCCAACCCAACCCAACCCCCACCCCAACCCAACCCAACCCCCACCCCCGCCCCAGGCCCTGCTGGACTCGGTGCTGCTGCGCTACCGGGAGGAGCCCAACGCCCCCGCCCTGGCACAGCTGGTGCAGGTGGGGGCAGGGGGGGAGGGGGGAGGAGCTGGCAGAGCAGGACACACTGTCTTGAGGGGGCAGGGCACGCATGCAGGCTCTGGGGTTGGGGGGGTTGCGACCTGCCAGTCACCCAGGCACCCAGCGTGGCGGTGCTCACGCCCCATCCTCTTCTCCCACCTCCTCGCCGCACGCCCCCCACCCCCACAGCTCGTCACGGCCCTTGGCTACGTGCCCAACCCCGGCTGGGCTGCGGAGGCGCAGGCGGCCCTGGCGGCCTCCCTGAACGCCCTCTCGCCTGAGCAGCGGGCGGAGGCGGTGCGGATGCTGCAGCAGGAGCAGGGGCGGCCGTGATCCGGATCTGGACGAGCTGGGCGAGCCGTAGATCCTAGATCCGGGCTACGTAAGATCTAGGTTCTGGGCTGCTGGAACGTGAGTGGCAGCTTCCCTGTTCTTGCAAAAGGGGGGAAGGGCTGGGCGGATGACACCGCGTTGTTGTCGGAAGATGGGGGAGCGTACGCAGGAGGCGTGGCATGCGCTAGAAGCCAGGCTGGAGCCACCGTGGGCAGCTGGAGCTATGGTGGCCGGGCACGGCGTGTAGGCCGGGATGGACGCCACGTCAGCTTGGAGTGACATCTGGTTAAGTCGTGGAGGCTAGGAGCAGTGGCAGTGCGGGGATTGCGGGCTGGTGTAGGCTGTAGAGGCTGCGGTACTGCCGAGACTGCAGTGGCAGTGTCGGACTGCACTCGACGGGAGACTTCGCAGCGCTGGAAGGGATCATGGATGCAGAACATGGAATTGTAACACTGATACCGCACTGATACCGGTGATCTCAAGACCGCCGCGCCGCAGTTCTCCGCCGCCCGTCGCCTGCATTTGGTAAGCCATGCATTTTCCCGGCGTTCCAAACCCATCCGCAAGCACCCGAGATTTGACCGTTTGTTACCCACACGAACCACCACACACGCTGAACCCACACTGGGATCTGTACACTTGCCAAACAAGGCTCGAGCACCACAGACAAGCAATGAACAACCTCACCTCTCACAGTTCAAGCCCGGCAACTGGGGCCCATGCACCCGGCCCACCGGTCACTCTCTCCACACACACTGCAGCTGCAACCATGCAAGCCAGTCAGCACCACCGAATGGTAGTTGGCGCACACCAGCCAACCCATGAAACGTGCTGAGTAAAAAGCTCGATCCAAGTCATGCTGAAATCACAAGGCAGACGGTCTACCAAGCGCCAGCCCAGCCGTACGGCCCGGCTTCACAACGCCCTGCCACAGGACCTCGCCCGCAGCTCTCCGAGCGCTGCCGCTGCGGGTGGGCCCCGAAATGGGCCCCCCACTCTACCCTTCCCCAAGCTCCCCGCCCCGTTGCTCACGACCATAGCTCTCTCCCTACCCAAGCCGGCGTGCAGCCCTGCCCCTCCCCACCTCCAGCCCGTGTCCCCCTCCCGCTCCCTCCCCCATTGCCCGCTCCTGCAGCCGCTTCTACACGTCCCTCCCGGCCTCCCCTCCCCTCCCCTCGCCTCCCTCCTCCCGCTCTCGCTCCCGCTACTGCCGCTTCTTGCCGTTGGGCGTGGCCGCCCGGGCCTCGGCCTTAAGCTTGGCCTTGTCCTTTTGCTGCTGGTCGAGCTCCTCGACGCTGTAGTGCATTCCGTTGTAGTCGAGAAAAGTGCCCATAATCCAGTCCCAGTGCGTGAAGAAGGGCTGCGAGAAGTTGGCCTTGATGCCGCGAATGTCGTGGTGGATGTCGTGGTACTGGGCGCAGTTGGGGAAGAGGCTGTGCAGAGGGTTGACCCAGCCGCGGTAGTTGCAGTGGTCAATGACCGTCTTGTACATGCCGAATGTGAACACCGCCGTTGCGGTCTGGCAGTCCAGCCCAGCGACGTAGAGCGTCACCACGCCGCCGAGGGTGTCGAGGAGCAGGCCCTCAAGCACCGAGTTGTAGAGCGCGCCGTAGGCGTAGGGGATCATGAGGGTGTGGTGGACGGAGTGGAGGTGCTTGTACAGGAAAGTGTTGACGTGCACCAGGCGGTGGATCCAGTACTGCCACGTGTCCATCACGTACAACCCCAGCACGAAGCGGGAGGCGCGATGGAGGAAGGAGGCGGGCTCCGCGCAGCGGGTGCACGACTCGGAGTCGAGGATGAACACCAGCAGGTTGATGACGAACTGGATGAACTGCGTGGGCACGGGCATGGAAATGGCGGGGTCAGATACACTCGCCAGCGTCCACGGGCTCGCCACTTTCAGCATGGCTGGTAATGCTACTGTCCAGGACGTCGCGCAGACGCGATGCTTTGGGACCTGTAAGGGGCCCCGGGACGCGGCACCTCGGTCACACCGCACACACACCCACACACACAGCACCCGCACTCACTTGCTGCAGCAGGACCCGCATGATGACCTGGCGCCTCGTGACGGTATTACCCCGCCCTGGGTCGCGTCGGACGACCTTATACTTCTCCGTGAGGGGGAGCTGGAGATGGTCAAGCACATCGTAGAACCCGGCCACCAGCCAGTACGCCAGTGGTTGGTAGAAGATCATACCAAACTCTGGAGTGCCCGGACGTAGGCGCTCGGTGAAGACATACTGGGTTTGCTGCCACAACGCCTCCATTCCCGCCAAACACGTCGAGCCGCGGGCCCACCGCCGGTTACCGTAAGTGCCAAAGCCTATATGTGTCGAAGGTGCGTCTCGTGCGGCGGGAAAGGGGGAGGCAACGTGGCGCGACCGAGACGCTTAAATCGAGCAGCGGCAGCAAGGCGGCTTGAAACTCGTATGTCAGCAGCCGGGTCTATCACTTCTATACCAAGCTTAGCGACGCACGTAGGAGTGACTTGGGCTGAGCGCGTCGGGGCCTGTCCCCCCCTTGCCGGCCCGATCCGTGCCGCATGTTCGTGGCAGCCCCCTCCGCCCCGGCCAGCGCACGCGCTCAAGGATGCCGCACATTGGTGAGCTGCTCTACTGACAGCCACTGCCCCGCCGCTCTCATACATGAATCTGGCTCGAGCGATGCCACGCGGCCACACCTAGACCCAAGCCACACCTAGCCACACCTTGCCCTCCGCCTGGCTGGTCACAGGTGCCCTGGCGGTGTCACAGGTGGCCTGGCGGTGTCACAGGTGCCTTGGCTGGTCACAGGTGCCCTGGCTGGTCACAGGTGCCCTGGCGGTGTCACAGGTGCCCTGGCGGTGTCACGGCCCGCCTTGCTTCCCGGCTCAGCGGGATGCTCGTGCTCATTGCCAACCAGAGCGCCCGCTCCCCAAACATAAACACATTCCAAAATGTGTTCCAAATTCCACATTTCAAAATGTGCTCTAATGGAAGCAGATTGGGGCTGCGTCGATATCGGGGTCGTTGCGGGGCAAATTTCCATCCGCCAACGTTGTTTCTCTCGCATTATGCGCTCCCCTTACAGGATGGCGTGGTGGCAGGCTGACCTGGCGTGCAGCGAGTGCGGCGAGGAGGGCCCTGGGGGCCTGCGGTGCGAGGAGGCCGCTGCGGACGGGCAGCGGTGCCGCGGCTATTACGGCGGCCCTGGGCCCTTCACCCGGTCGCCCCCATCCACGCCACGTCAGCCACCCTGCTCAGCGCTCCAAAAAGGCCCTCCCTGCGGGCACGGCCGCGCCTGCCACAGCCACCCTGCACCCCCTGCGCCGCAGAGCGCCTTAGGTATCCTGAGGTACCCTCAGTACTCATCGTAATGCCCGTCATCCACGTCGTCCTTGGGATCGTAGTAATCCTCGCCGTCAGCGGGCCAGCTGCCATGCAAGTACGGGTTGTACTGCGGAAGTGGTAGCGTCACACCCGCCGCCGAGGTAGCCCCGCCGGTGAGCGGGCCGCGGAGGGGGCCCAGCGGCTGTGGGCCCTGTTGCCCCGACTGGGCGCGGTTCGCGCTGCCGCTGGTGAGCGGACCGCCGAGAGGGCCCAGCGGTGGCCGACTGGGTGGCGGGCCTTGGCCTCCGCTGCCGTCAACAGCGCCCAGCGGCAGCCGGCCAGGCGGGACCTGGCCGGGCGGCGCGCTGCCGCTCGCGAACGGGGCACCATACGAGCCAGCGCCGCCACTCCACGCCACGCCCAGCCCGGCCCCGCCAGTCAGCAGCACCTTGCCACCGTAGTGACCGCCGCCGCTCCTGCTGCTGCTGCTGCTGGACCCGGTCCCAGACACGCGACGCAGGGCCTCTAGCTTGTCGCGGCACTGTTTGTTCTGGCGATTGGCGGTTGCCAGGTCTGCCGCAAGCTTCTCGCACTTGTCGGACATGACCTTCTGCCCCGCCGTCAGCGCCCCGAGCTGGGCTTCTAGCTGGCCCTTCTGTGCTTCTAGCAGAGACTTCTCGCTCATCATCTTCTTGCCGAACTGGGACAGGCGCGCGCGCGCTGTCGCCTGTGTGGGCGGACGAACAGGGACAGTACGAGAGTGCAGGGCCATTGAGTGGACAGGCATGCCGGCACATTTGTCTCCTGCCGCTCTGGCCCCGCCCCCCCAGCCCCCTCCACGCACCTGCTCTTCCAGCTGAGTTCTCAGGTCCTTCTGGGCCTTGTCGCTGTCGGCTAGGCGCCCTTTCAGCTCCTCTACCTCCTCTTCGGCCCAGGCTGTGACGGGGCTGTGACGGGGCCCAGGCTGTGACGGGGCTGTGACGGGACCCAGGCTGTGACGGGGCTGTGACGGGGCTGTGACGGGGCCCAGGCTGTGACGGGGCTGTGACGGGGCCCAGGCTGTGACGGGGCTGTGACGGGGCCCAGGCACCGAAGCGACCATTCCGAAACGGGCATGTGCAGACTGTGTATCGCGTGGGCCGGATTGCGCTATGCGGACGAGCCGCTTCAACCTCCGCGGCTAGGGGAGAACGATGGGTTCGGGCCAGGGGTCTGCCAGGGTATGCCACGCACTCGGTCAACAATGGCTTGACCCGCCCGTGCCCGCCTGACTCCCATGGACCCCCCTCAGCGGGTGCTCCGCAGTGTGGAGTGTGCACGCGCTGTCTTCCGAGATGATGGGATGCACCAAGTCGAGCATCAGCACACTGGGGAGGAGAGCAAGGGTTGCGAAGCCAAGCACTCGGCATTTCCCGCGCTTCCGGTGCCAAACCTTAGCCACTGTGGCTTCATCATACAGTAAGGCCAAGCTGGTGGCGCAGGGCCTGAGGGTTTCAGGCGGGGTTGCCGGTCAGCGACCTCGGGAGACGAGGGGGCGACCTCAAGGGGTCAGCATGCCGACCCGACATGGCGTGCCACAACGGCGTGCCAGACTGCACGCAGACCGTGTCGAACTCCAACGTAGGGATAAGACGGACCTCACCTGGCAGTCGGAAGCCCATCGGGTCAGCGGAAGGCCGCGCCGAGGCCGCCCTTCCACAGGACCGGGCATCTCAATAACCGCCCGCACTCCTTCGAAGGGCCAGCCTCCATACTCCACAGCTCTGTTACAAACATCAACACCACTCGCGTCAACCCTGCTAGACGAGACTCGACACAATACCAGGGCGTCCACCATTTCAACAACATAGACTGGTGCCGAACCCGCATCTGCACCCTCACGCAGCACCTAGTTAAAGCTTCCAGGATGCCGCTCACGGCGACCTGGAATGATGCAGAGGTGGGGACTAGAGTCTGGCAACGGAGTTCGCTTGGGGCCATCGCTGCCGGCGCAGCCCCGTTGTCACCCCTCGCTGAGGCTGGCCTCACATCACGTGCAGGATGACTTACTGCGGAAGCTCGTTGCGGAATTCGGGCCGAAAAAGTGGAGCGTGATAGCCGGCAAAATGAAGACAAAGGGCAGTAAGCAGGTGCGCATCAGGTGCCATCTTTGCCGGGAGCAATCGGTGGAGGCCTGGGCGGCCTCCTAGGGTTGCGCCAGCTTGCTGGGTTGGCATTGAGCGCATGTGTTGACGAATCAAGCCCGTCTTCCTCCAGTGCCGCCGGCGATGGAAGAACTACCTCAACGCCGACCTGAAGTCGGGCGGCTGGACGGCAGAGGTGCGTCCGTTCGTGCCTGGCCGTGCGGGCTCGGGCCCAGACGTCTGGGGTCCCCTGGCGCTGCGGCCTACCGGCAAGCGCCAGCTCCCCCTGGGCCGGGCATCCGACTACGGCCAGCCCCGGGCTTTCAGCGGAGTTGATGCTAGTGCTGTGGGCGGCCGTGGTGCCGCTCTTGGCATAGCATGCCGTTCTGGCAGGGCCCCGCTCTGGGCCAAGGGCCGGCCGCTCGTTCCCTGACGGCGTCCCCCATTCTGTCTGCAGGAGGATCGCATTCTCATGGAGGGCCATCGCTTGTACGGCAACAAGTGGACGGAGATTGCAAAAATGGTTGGCGGGCGGACGGACAACGCGGTGAAGAACAGGCGAGTAGCTTGGCCGAGGCCTGGGGCCTTGGTCAAAGGGTGTGGGGTTCGGGTAGGGCCTAGGGAAGTCGAAGAGTCGCGCATCGTTCGCGGCGGCCAGGGCGATACTGCACAGCTGACGTGTACTGTGGAGATCCTCATCATCACAAGGGTGCTGCTTTTTTCCTGGCTGGGCTAGGCTCTTCACGCGGGGAGAGAGGGAGGGCACGGTGCTGTGTTGACCGGCTGGGCCGTGGGAGTTTTGGAGCCGCGCGCACTGGCAGTCTGCCGGCACCAGGCCCTGCAGCTGTTTGTGTCTCACCTTGTACGGTGTCCCAACCGACTGCCCTGCCCGACCCACATCGCATAACAGCCCCTAGACCGGACACTTAGCATACGTATGAAGCGACTGTTCCCCGTGTGTTTTGCCCGTGTTGCTCGCCGTCTGCACGTTGGCTTCCCCCCTCGACCTTCCATCCCTTGTAGATTCTAACCAGCCCCCTCCCCGTTCCGCAGGTATGCCGCGCTCTGTAAGCGGGACAGCCGAGGCGGCGGCGGCGGGCGGCGTGGCGCGACGGGGGGCGGCGGCGCGCGGGGCCGCAACAAGGCGCGCGGGAACAGCGATTCGGACGCAGCTTCTGACGTGGAGCTCGACGATGATTCAGACGCTGACGAGGACGTTAAACGGTCCTCGTCATCGTTCTCCACTGATAAGGACTCCAGGGAGGTCTCACCACCGCCCAAGCACGTGCGCGGGCCCAGCCGGATGGCGGGCGACGCTACCGCCAACGGCCACGGCCCCTCCCTGCGGAGCCACACCAACGGCGCCACCAGCCCCCGGACCGCCGCCAACGCCGCCGCCCACGCAGCAGCGGCGGCGGTGGCGGTTGCAGCCCCCGTGGTGGCGGCGCCGGGCCCCTCGCAGCTGCACCCAGGCAGCGGCGGCGTGGGGCGGCCCTCTATCCTGGGCCGACGACGGACGCCCGGGAGCGGGGGCAATGACGCTCAGCCCGAGTATGACCCCGAGGCTGAGGCCATGGTGGCGAAGAGGCGGGCGCTGCTGCCGTCCGGCGCCGGCCCGGGGAGCACCAGCGCCAATGGCCGCCTGGCGGCGGGCACGCCCCGCACGCCCCGCACGCCGCGCCTCCTGGCGCAGCTGCAGGAGGCGACCATCGCGGCCCACCGGCAGCAGGTGCAGCTGGCGGCGGTGGGGACAGGATCTGGGTCCAGCGGCGGCCGGACCGGGCTCCGCAGCTCTGGCGCCGCCGCCGCCGCCGGCGCGTCAGCCCCGCTACCGGCGGCGCCAGCGGCGCCGCTGGTCGGCAACGGCGGCAAGGAGCACCCGTTCAAGAAACCGCCGCTGACCATTTCCATCCCCAATGACGCGGCCTCGGAGCCCGCGCCGCACGCCGCGCCGCCGTCCACCGCGTACGGCGGGATCGAGATCCGCGTGCTCAAGGATCTGCTGACGCCGTGCGAGATCCAGTACGCCCGCGAGCTGAACGACATGCAGCTCCCGCTCCACATGAACCTGGTGGAGGACCCCGCCGCCCTCCTCGTGCCCATCGGGCCCCCCTCCGGCGGCCGCACCAGCACCGCCGCCGGCGGCGGCGGAGCCGCCGCCGCCGACCCATATCACGACCCGCCGCTCAGCACCAGCCGCCAGGGCACTCGTGACGCCATGGCTGCCCTCATCAGCCCCGGCTCGGCCCTGGGGAGCGCCGGCATGGGCGACTTCTGCGACGTGCTCAGCTGGTTCCAGACCGTCCTCACGCCTCGCTCCACGCGCGGCAACGGCGGCCCCGGCAGTGGCACCACCCCTCGCGGCGCCATGCTGGGCCGCACGGGCCTCACGCCGCGCGGGCTGCACGACGGCAAGGGCCTGGCCCTGGGCACCGGTCTGACGCCGCGCGGCCTCAACGGCGCCAGCCCCACGCCCAACGGCAGCGGCGCCGGCTCGCCCTCCACCCGCACCCGCCGCCAGACGGCCATTGCGGCGGCGCTCGCGGCGGCCTCGGGCGCGGGCCCCGGGCCCAGCTCGCTCGCGGCTGCGGGCCACGGGGCCCAGGGCGGCCAGCAGGGGGGTCAGGGGCAGGGGCAGTTTGGGCTGGGGTCGGCGATGGGCGGGGGCCCGTTCTCGGGCGCGGAGCTGCATGCGGGGCACAGGCAGTTGCTGGCTAGGCTCATACAGGTGAGGGGGGCCCGGTGGGGCTGGGGTGCGGGTCGAGGTGGTGGGAGTGATAGCAGCGGCAGCTGAGCATGGCAGCGGGGGCAGAGAAGGATGGCAGGGGGTGGGGGAGGGCGGGGGTTGTGGTCTTGGGGCTCTGGAGGTGATGGGATGGGTGGGTGGCTCCGAACGTTGCGCGGAGCGCCGGTCCTGACTTCCGTGGTGTCGGTGGGTGTGCTCGCAGGGCGCAGCGGCGGCGGACACGCCCCGGACAGCGGCGGAGGGGGCTGCGGGCGGACCGGGGCCAGCGCAGGCGCCGGCGGAGGAGGAGCACGGCCCCCAGACACGAACACGCGGGGGCAAGCTCAGGTGCGAGGGGAGGACCACCGCTGGCAATGTGAACTGGCGACTGCGCCGCGTGAGCGGCATAGTCCTCGTGCTGACGCCCATGCTTACCGCCGCCTCAGTGCCCTTACACCTGTCCTTTCCCGCTATGACTGCCAGTCTCAGTTCCCTTACCTCCGCTCCTCTCCCTCCCCATGACCTCCTCCCCCTTGCAGGCCAATCATGCCCCCCTCACCCGGCGCGCTCTTCAGCCCCGGCTCGTTTCTCGCGACCTCCCGCGGCGGCCCCGGCGGCCCACCCACGTCCACCGCCAACGCCAATGCCAACGCCACGGCGGCTGGCTCCAACCCTGGCGCCAGCGCACCGGCCGCCGCCACGGGCACGGGCGCGGGCGCGGGTCAGAAGCGGACCAGCGGCGGCACGTCGGCGCAGTCGTGCACGGGCGCGGGCGCGGAGGGCGCGGGCGGCGGCGGCATCGTGATGATGCCCCAGTTCAGCCAGCAGGAGCTCATGTGGCTGCTGGACGCACTCAACAGCGACGACATGCAGGGCCTGCCGCCGCCGCCGCAGTAGCGGCAGCGGTAGCGGACCGCATGGCTCCGCCGCTGCATGAACGTGCCGGTGGGGCCTGCCGCTTGCCGCCGCCGCTGCAGTAGCGGCAGCGCGCACCGGTGCATTCTAGCTGCACTCGCAGCTGCAAGAGCGCGTCTGCAGGGCCTGCCGCCTGCCGCCGCCGCTGCAGTGGCGGTGGAGATAGTGCGGACGGATGAATGCGGGAGGACTGGGGAGCTGCGGTGCGGAGGGCTCTGTGGAGGCGGAGGCGAGGGAGGATCGCCCGAGCGGCGGTGTCTTTGTTTGCCGGTGAGGGGTCAGAGGGGTCGAAGCGTGGGGTATGGAACAGAAGGCATCAGCGGTTCGGCGGAGGAGCCGAGCGGTGACGACAAGAGCGGCGCGTGGGACCTGGGCTCGTGCGCCGAACGAGGTGCGGGCGCCCGCTGACTGTGTGCTGCGTTAGGTACCAGTGTACGGTATGCCTGGCCTGACTCCTGCTTTGTACGGTACGTGCTGTTCCTCGCAGCCAGGTGTGGTGTGGTGAGGCTAGCACTGAACCTAGTGATCGTGGGTGTGGATGGACGTGGGACGCGCGCTATTCATGGGCGCCTGGGTCTCGGGATGTGGCGACCAGGGCTTGAGGGACCGCCGGGCGAGGCGGGGTTGGCCGCCGAGCGAGGCGTCGGAAAGGGCTGGGGACCAGGGTCTGCAATCACATGAGGACTGGGACTGGGGGATAAAGCAGGCCAAGCGGAAATGTTGCTTGCGCATGAGTAAGTGTCGTGTGTGTGCGTGCGCTCGTTCGAATAGCTGTACAAGTTGTGGGGAGTGTTGTCTGCCGTACCCCGGCAGAGGCTGGTGGAGGGGACGGGTCGAGAGAAGGCAGTGCGACCTCCGAACAACTTGTCGTCTGCCGTGGTCCCCTTCGCGATCCTTGTGGTGTGTTTTACGTGAATCTTGGACCGGGGGTGACGGCGTGGCTTGACCGCATTTGGGCAGTGGAGGGCTAGACTGACGGCAAGGACGAGGAATGTGTGGGGTGCGGAATCGTGTGTTGGGGATCGAGGGCTGGAAGAACGCCGACGCTGACAGCTGCGTGCCTGGGCCACGCACAAGCGTCCGGACAGTGCTGGGGCGGCGTGGGGGCGAAGGCTTGAGTCCTGAAATTCATGCATGCTCACAAGTGCCGAGCCGCCGACTTGCATGCTTGGGTCTACCCTGTGCCACGCTGCGGCTCCTGGCCACGATGTTCATCCGATGTGTTCCTGTGCCTGGCTGACTGGCCAAGAAGCTTAGCCTGCACTAACGCAGATGTTAATGTCATCCGCCTACCCGCAAGTTTCCGTTAGGGCACACGGGACCCCAGTTTCGGGCACAGTGCAGTGTGCACTCTGTGCGCCTCCACGGCTCCGCCCCGCTAGAGCCGACCCCGGCGACTCGCCCTCCCTCCCTCTCTCCCTCCCTTTCCGTAACAGGCGACGGCGTAACTTAGGTAGGGTGCCCACAGGTCTGCGTAGTTTGCGACACACGCCCTACGCCCACAAACAAGGCGCCTCGCGCCACGTTGATGTCTTCTACCCCCCTAGAGCCACTGCGCACCCTGGCAGCCCTAGGCCCAAGCGCTAATAATCACGTACGTAAAGCGGCCCCTGCGCCTGGTGTCATCTACCCCTGCGCTTGGTATCCACGGTCTGCATCCTGCACGGTCTGCATTCCAGCAAGGACACCCCCGCCCCGCTGTCGCCTGCCACGGTATAAGAAGCTCTCTGCAGCTCACATGCCTGCTAGGCCGGCTGGCCCATAAGAAGGAAGATAACGTACGAAGGATGAAGGAGAGGGGCAAGCAAGGACACATTTACCCGGGTCACAGCATCGCTCGCGTCTCATGTGTCCATCCCGCACCGCACGCCTGCACTCACTCTCCTCACGCCTCCCCTACCCCCAAACATTTTTTGCACGCACCCCCTGCACCCCCGCAATAATTGGTCCCACCCGCGCGCGACCAGATCGTGCACGCACCCTCCGTGCACCTCACGCCATGAAGTGTATGAAGACACCGGTCAGCCTGGTCTCCGAAACTCCCTTCTCGGGAAGCAACGGCTCTCCACCAGGCTTGCCTTCCCCGTGCTTCTGCCCCGAACCCACACAGGCCTCGCCGCGAAGCCCGCACACACTACGGACTCGCCTCAGCGCAGCTCCCCGCACCCGCGTGCTCCACAGCTCCGAGAGCCCGGCAGCCCACCGCTTCCCCGGGCCCTGCCCCAGCGGGGGTCCCAGCGCCGCCTACATCCGCCGCCGCCTGCGTCCCTGCCGGGGCCCCCGAGGCCCCACCCAGGCCCCGCCGGGTCCAGTGGTTGTCCGGCACCGGTGCTGACGGAAGCAGGGGTGCCTCTTGCCAGGGGTCGAAGGGGCGGAAGCCCGCGACCGCGGGGTCAGGGCGCAGCAACAGTGGCCCCTCCCCGCCGCCTTCTGCACCCGCATCCGCACCCGCGCCTCCGCCTCCGCCTCCGCCACTCCCAGCTCCTCCTCCGCTGCCGCACCCCGCACCCCGGCTGCCACCATCGTTCAGCAGAGCGGCAGTGAAGGAGAGGGTGCTGTTGGAGGACAGGAGCACGTCCGCCCGTCGCATCACGAACCAGTCTGCCAGGAGCGGGTCCTTAGCCACTAGCTCGCGGGCGGCTGGGGGCAGCTCCAGCAGGCAAGGCGCCGGGCCCACGTCTTCCGTGGAGCCTCCTGCCTCCGCCTGGCCGCAGCAGGCGCTTGGGGCAAGGCGTGAGCTGGCATGCGCTATTTGGAAGGAGGGTTTGGCGGAGAGCTGGAGAGCCGCTACCCAGCTGGCACAGTGAAGGGGGGCATCGCCCAGGGCCTTGGTGATCTCGGGCCCCAAGGGGCCCGCGCGGGCCCCGCCGCCGCCGCCGCCGCCGCCGCTGTGGCGGCTGGCGCCGCCGCCAGCGCCGTGGAGGCCCGCCGCCAGGGCCAGGCCCGCGTCGTCTGAACAGACCCAGATCAGATCCCGGTCCGGATCGTACGGCAGATCTGCGAGGGCGGCGCCGTACCATGCCATGGGCGTGCGGAAGTCGACGCCGGACCTGGGGGATCGGAATCAGGCGGAGGCCGGGAGCAGTCGGCAGTGTCTGTCACGCACGTGTTCATACTGCACCAATCAGCAGTCACACGGCTGGCCATGTCCTATGTCGGCCATGTGGGTCGGCTCTGACCATACGGCATAAGAGGCCGCTCACCTGTCTCGCCAGGCGTAGCCTTGCTGCCCGTCCTCCTCAAAGGGCGGCGAGTCGCGGAGCACAGGCCGGGGCGGCGGCATGGGCTGGGCCTGGGGCGTCACGGGCGGCCGGGGAGTCCCAACGACGGGTGAGGAGCCCGAGGCCATCCCGACCGCTGGAGGAATGGCCGCAGCGGCAGCCGTCGCAACACTGGGCGTGCCGGCCGGGTCAGGCAGGTGGTGGGTTCCTGTGGCAACTCCGTGGCCCGTGGACGGAGGGTGGTTGCCGCTCGTCCGCTCCAGACTGGCAGTCCGTATGGCCCCCGTGACGTCACGTAATCGCGAGCAGGTGTCACCGTCACGTGCCCCGCCGAGCGAGCCGCCGTGCGCCAATGACGCAGGGTTTGTGGTGTTGGCCGACACTGGCGGGGACGGCGCAGCCCCTGACGCCGCGCTCTCCGGCAGTCGACCGTCGTCGCGGCCACCGCCGCCGCCACCGCCGCCGCCACCGCCGCCGCCACCGCCACCGCCAGCTCCACTTGGTCCATTTTCTAGTAGGTCCCTGAAGTCCCCTCGCCGTATGTGCAGCACCACGAGCCTCCTCCTCCGCACGCCCCGCACGCCACTCCCATCGCCGCTCCGCCGTCCCGAGCCCCCGCCCAGCTCCGCTGCACCCCCTTCCTCGGCCCGTTCCTCCTCCCTCTCCTCCCCCCCTCCCTGCAGCTGCCTGTTGGCCAGCCCCGGGCCGCTCGCTCCCGGAGCCCCGCCGGCGCCGCCGGAACTCTTTCCGGGCCCGGCCCCGGCGGTGCCCCCTCCCGCCCCGGCCCCGGTGCCGTCGTTGGGTGGGTGGGCGTCCATCACGACCGCCAGTGCCGCCTCGAGCCGTTGGACCACGTCCTCCCGCAGAGCCAGGAAGCGACGGATGGAGGCCCTGGGAAGCGGACAAGGAGGGCAGCGGGAGCGCCGAGTCGTGCGGCGTGTGAAGCATCTTGTGGGGGTTGAGATGGGTCAGGTTTGGCGTGCCGTGCCGCCGTGCCGCGCAGCCGTACGTTCGTACCTGTGCGCCGTATAGACCGACATGGGGAACTGGAACCAGCCCCACAGGCCCCGGCCCGCCAGTCGGTTCCGGAGCGCGGCCGGGTCACCGCTGAGGTCATCGCCGCACACCTACTCAGTCAGCGGAGCAGCGCAAGGGGTTGGGGGTGGCAGCAGAGGGTGAGGACTGAGGGCGGGTCAGCTACAGCTGCGACCCAGGCCGCCCCATGACGTGCACAGTGGCAGCGGCGCACTCGGGGCGGGTACGGGTTGGCACACTGGGAACTAGGCAGGTGGGCAGGACCCGAAGATGCTTGTAATAGAGACTGCTGCCCGCGCCCAGGCCCCACGACATCGGGGCGTTCGGGGGCGGTCTGCATGACTGACCTGTGGGAAGTGCGCCCGCAGCTGGCGACCAGAAAGGCCGGGCGTGTTGGCACCGGCTGCGACACACGCTCCTGCGCCAGTTACGTCGACTGCGCAGCTGTTGGGTCTGGACCTGGATTTGGGTTTGGCCACGCCCCCTTCTGCAAATCCACCGCCGCCGCCCTCGTGCGGGGCATGGCTTGCGGCCGCCAGGCGAGCCGCCAGATGAAGGCCCGTGGGGTGACGTAGCGCCCACGTGCGCCAGCCGGGGTGCGACAGGACCACTCTGTCTGAGGGGTTGCGGCAGGTGGAGGTTGCGTACGGGAAAGGGTGTTTGGGGAAAGAAGGGGGACCGGAAATTGGCGGGTTCGGCCCGGGTGGGTGGAACGGATACTGCCAGGAGGTCACATGGTGTCAGGGCGTGAGAAAGCGGGGTTTGAAGTGTACCGTGGGAGAAGGGGGAGGCGAGAGGGATGGCACGGTGGAGGGGAAGATCGTTGAGCGGCGAGTCACCCACGCGTGCAGGGGGAGCCGCCAAGCTGAGGGAAAATTCTGGACACATAAAACCGAAGTCACCACGTCACCTGTCTGCGACGAGAGGTAGCGCGTACGCATCGTCGGCGCCGATGCTCTCAAGACGAGCGACGCCTTCACCAAACCACCCCGTCTCTGAGCCGGCATACTTTTCAGTCCATGGGCGGGGTAATAACACTCGTAGACTGGCCCTCTCCGCAAGCTGGCGTATGGCAATCAGTTGCAGAATTGAGTTGCCCAGCAACCCTAGGGCGCCAACGCAGGCCGCAACTACAAAGTCTGGTTCATCCATAGAACTCAACGCAAGGCCCGGGAACCATAGACGGCAGCCATGGAAGTGTTCGGGGCGTGAACGCGGCGGGCGTGTGCAAGTGGCTCTAACGGCTTACAAGCTCCGTGTACAATGCGTGGAGTAAGCGGTGCAAGGGATTTGTAGTTCAGGGCATACGCGCCCTGACCCAAGCGACAGGCCGACAGCCAGCGCAGCCTCGCGATGTGCTGCACGCGCTCAGCAAGCCCGCAGGACCTGTGCTAGCCAACATCAGCACAGGGCGACGACGCTCAAGAAAGCTGCACCAGCGTCACGTCCAGCACCACAGGAGGCAGCTTTCGCCCGCCACAAACGATATCATGTTAGGACTGCACTGCTCTGCTTCCGCGCTGACAGCGCAACCCAAAGTGCCTTACAAATGAAGTGCCTATCTTGTCTTGTCGCGGACCGTACCCGCTTGGCCGCACCCGCACGTTCAGCGCGCCGATACCCTCCCTGGTGCAAAGAGGAAATCAGTAAACACAGCGTTGCAATGGCGCGGGGCTTCGCTCGTGGCCGGCCGGCCGGCAGGACGGCACCGCCCCACGTGCGCGTGGATCTCGCCTGCCGCAGCCGTAGCCGCAGCGGGTGCCCTAGCTGTTTCAAGCGATGTCCATTCCATTGAGAGGTTGAGGGTTGACTGCAGTCTTTGCTGTGCCTGGACGCCGTCGGGACGGGGTGCGGGGTGCGGGGTGAGAGCACGCCGGACGAGCGCCTGGCGGAATCGGCCTGTCAGGTGAGCACATGCACTTTTGTCTTGCGCCCGGCGCCCACGTCGTAGGTCATATTCGATACCCACAGCGCTAGCCAGTCAAAGGTGCAAAGTCAGTACATGTGCCACGCAGAGTTACACAGCAACTTGCCCCAACACAGAAACAGCCTCAACGACTGGGCCTGCTGCACCAGGCTGCACCTGCAGTGTCGGCACTAGGAAGGGCCGCCAGCCCTGAGCGCGTCTGCCTACAATGCTGGAACTGCCTGCGCAGCGCACAAGCGACCTCGTGGGGGTGAGTTATCCTGAGCGAACGATCGGGGGGCTGACACAACGTCTGTTGGCAAGCGCGACTGCTTTTACTCAATGCGCAACCCCCTACAACTGGCGCAGTCATGGCCAGCGCCCGTTTGCCCCGCGAGGACGCAATCTTCTCTTGCGTCTTCGGTCGACTTTATCGCGGCCGCTGACGACGCCGCGGCGTCATGGGTGCTTGAATGTGATGAGAGCGTTGACATTGAGCCTGCGAGACCGGCACACGAGGACTCGCCTGAGGCGGGCCACCCGGACGTGTATCCGCCAAAGCCGCACGACCTGCGCGCGATCATCAGGTGCGCTGGGTTATCGCGATTCAACTTCAGCTTAGACACTGTTCGCTCGCCAGTGGGCCCGCCCTAGACGTCAGTTCCGACCGGGTTGGTTTGTTTGCCCTTTGCACTTTCAACTTTAGCCCACCGCCTTTTGCAAATATCTCAGTGCACTCGACCAGCCCCTTTGCTGACTTGCGCGCAGGCTACGTTCTCAGACTTCTTACACATACTTTTGCCATTCGCCGTAACAGGACCGAGCTCGAGCGGCACCAGCCCCAGCCGGAGAAGCGCAGCGATGCGCCGCTGTCTGACGATGCAAGTCAAGATAGCATGGAGCTCGACGGGGCGGCGAGCTCCCCAGCTGTCAGCGGCAGATGGCTTTCGGACCGTCAGCTGCTGGTGGGGTGGATGTCGCAGCTCATCGGCGCCGCGGGCATGCAGCGCGAGACGCTGTTCTGCGCGGCCGACCTGCTGGACCGCTACGTGGAGGCGGCACGGCAGGTGGGCACAGCGGCGCGTCTGTTGCACGCGGGAGCTGGCAGGGAGCTGCGAGCCATCCTCTTCCCTTAAACCCCCCTCGCTGCTTCCTGTCCCCGGCGCCCCCCAGCAAGAGCGCTCAGCGCCCCTTCCTCCCCCTCCTCCCCCGCCCCCCAGACGTGCTGCTACCCCCCCGAGCGGCTGCTGCAGCTGGTGGCGATGGCGTGTGTGTCGCTGGCCATGAAGTTCGAGGAGGTGGCTCCGCTGCCCGCGGCGGTGCTGCTGCAGCTGGCCGTGGACCCAGCGGACGGACAGCAGCTCTACAGGGTGCGGCGGGCAGGGAGGCAACGGGAAGAGATTGAGAGGGGCCGGAGCTTGCTCTCCTACCGTCCTCAGAGCAGCGGGACGGCAGTTAGGATTGAGCCGGGCTGTGCATCGCACGCCCCTGCATCAGCCATCCCTGTCCCCTCTCCCATCGCCTGCCCTCCCCCTCCTTCCCTCTCAGGCCACCGACCTGTCCCGTATGGAGTGGCTGCTGCTGGAGACGGTGGACTGGCGAGTGGGCGCTCCCACGGCCCACTCCTTCCTCACCAACTTCCTGGCCGCGGCGGCGGCGTGCTGCGATGGAGGCGGCGAGGCGGCCTGCGGCTGCGACGCCTGCGCGGCGGGGCCCATCCCTGCCGCTGCTGCCGGCGGTGACGTGACTGCCCTCGTGTGGAGGGCGGAGCTGGCCGGGTGTGCCCAGCGCATCCTGGTGAGCCCCGGGTCAAGGCTTTGGACTCTCGGGTCATCCTCGTCCTTGACGGTGGTGCCTCAAGCGCTTACGGGTCCAATGACTGATGCTACCATGCTGACGGCCCGTACGGCGCACATGACTAACGCTACCGCCCCAACCCCTTTCCCCTGCCTTCTTGTTTCCCACGTCAGGACACGGTCCTGCTGCACCAGGCAACGCTGCCGTACAGCCACAGCACGCTCGCCATGGCCTGCCTGGTCCTGGCGGGGCCTGCCGCTGCGGCGGCGACGATGACCGCCGCCGCCGCTCACGGCTACGGCTCTTCATCTCCCTCGCTGCAAGTCTGCGCCTGTGCAGGCCGGGCCGTTGCGCTCGAGCGTGTAGCCCACGTCTCGGGCCTCAGCCTGGAGCAGCTGGCCCCCGGCCTGGCGGAGTGCGTGGCCGCCCTCGAGACTTGCTGCAAGCTGGCGGCGGTCTGAGAATCTTCGCTGCGTTCTCGGCGTCCTGTGTCGGTTGGCGCTTGCACTGATGGCGTGATTGTTGGTGTCAGGTGTGACTGGGTCGGGAGTGGGTGCCTATACTTGTTGGCCCTCGGACGCTGGCTTGGTCGTTGGTGCCTGCGCTCCTCTTCACTGTTACAGTATCTTTGTACTCTTGATGCTAGTAGCTGGTTGGCAAAGACTCGTAGCCGTACTGCGAGAGCTTTACGAAGGCTGTTCAAGTGCCGTAGTCGTTTGGGTGCGCAGGCGCTCCTGTGGTGCGTCCGGAAGGCTGATGGCAGGCATTCGGCGGGTTACCTCAGTCTACATCCGCCCTTACGGGTCACTCTGGCAAACGCAAGCGTGTGATAGCGAGATCTTCTTACATTGGGCGTGCAACACACGTCAGGGGCCCGCAATTTTACATTCTTTACCTCAGGTGTGTTCACCTGATGGCTTTAGAGCCACCGTGTAGTGCGCAGGCGGTATCAAGTACGGGGGCGTGTACAGGGGCATTTCAGTGTCCAGATTTGCGTTTATGACAGCCATTATCTAGGTTGCCGTGCCGCTCCGTGCTACCCCAACTCCAACTCTATGGTATGGCTGGCCAACAGTTGAATCTGCGTTCGCTGCTAGCTGTTGAGGCGCGTAAGGCCAGATATCCAGTGAGGTATCGTACGATTTCTTAGCTGGCGTCAGGTTTTACGCAGGCATCTGCGCAGGCTTAGTCATGCAGGCAGATAGGCCGTAGACATGTAGACTCGTAGACCGCTCCTTGCAGCGCAGGAGGTAGACGCTCATAGATGCGGACGACCGGTCTGGACATTGACTAGTCGGTTATGTCGCTTGAAGAATTGAGAGGTACGGGGTTGCCAGGACAGAGTCTGGTACAGCGGGGTTTCGAGGGCTGTTAATGGTCAAAACAGGGCGTAGGACAAGTCAACGAAGGATTAGGTGGGAGCCAAGGTGGGTTGCAGTTGGGTAGAGTTGTGGGTAGGTTACGTTAGGTGGTGTACTGCCAGTCACTGCTCGCTGAGTGTCGAGCGGGCGGGGAGGAGCACAGGAGTCGAGGTTCGTGAGGGCAGTCGAGGGTTTCTTTCTTGAAGTTGAGAGGAGTGCAAGAGCAAAGAGTATGATGCCGTATGTAGGGAGGTATGTTTATGCACTATGATATGCAGAGCCAAGCCTCAGTCGATTCTCGGTAGACGGTTCAGGGTTTGGTCGTCAGCTGAGGCTGAGTAGTGTGCAGCAGGTGCTCGAGGGTAGCGGTGTCAGGCGACGCTGTGGCTGGGATGCTGAAGCATGCGAGGACGAGTGGTGGTGGATTGATGAAGGTCTTTGTGTATATTGTGTCGGTAGCGTCGGCAGATGGCGCTTTCGGCTGGCGTGGATGGGGACGCCCATTGCGTGCGGCCGCCCACCCGCCAGCCCCTTTCTACTTTGGGGCGTTGGGCCGGAGACGGCTCTTGTGGAAGAAGCGTGTCGTGAGGTGCCTTGTGGATTATTCTTTGTGTATGTGTCTATTGTGAACCGCTGCGGTAGCGGGGCTTCAAACTGTCACCGGGCGGCCGCGCCGAGCGAGAAGCGAGGCAGCTGTAAGACTGCCGCCCAAACAGCCTCGTCTCTGTGACGGCCCTTCGGACGGGAGATTTGGGCTGCAACAGCAATGCAGCGCCTGTGGTTCCAGACCAGCCGCAGCCGTGAGCGTGGTAGAACGGACGAGTGCGGACTCGACACAGGTGGCTGCCCGAAGGCAGGAAAAGGGCTGAGCCCCGTTGGTCCCCCCCAGGGGGCCCAATGTTCGAGTGTGGCTCCTCAACCCCTCTCCACCGCCAGCCCGCACCACGGCACGCGGGCTTGCACCCGGCGCGGTGGGCGGGCTGCTCGACTTCACAGTAGGTGCGGTGGTGTGACCTGCGCGCAGAGCCTCAGCGTGAGAATCCCGTCCAGTGGACTCGCTCGATCGCGCCAAGCCCGAGCCGAACTCACGTGCCATGGCTGAGATGCCCGGGGCCGGCTGCGGCTGCGGCCGGCCCCGAGGCGAGGCAAATGCTGCGCCGGCTGTGAAGGGCGTGAAAGAGAGCAGCACTTTGTGTAGAGCAGTAGCGGTGAGCAGGTAGAGTCTGCGCCCTCTGCGGTGGTGGTCTAGGTAATAGGCGGACAATACCTCAGCCTTGGCCAAGGCGGGCCAAGACCTTCGACGATGGACCACCGAGTCCGGAAAGTGCAAAGCAGTGCAAAGCGTAGCAAGTACCGCACCCGAGGACTCGAAATCCGGAGCTTGCTTGGGAAGGGGCTTGTGGGAGCCGGGCTGGCTGGCTGGGGCGGCTGCGGGGGCGGGGCGGTTGCGTCATTGGCCGTGTCGCTTGGACTCCCGCTCCACTCTTAAGCGGGGCTGCTGCTGGGGCGGTACGGGTTCAGAGCGACGTGGCCACGTGGGTTGGTCGGGTTGACGTGGCCCCTGCTTCCCGTCATAACGAGCCAGGTATGCTGTCGTGCCCCCCGTGTCTGTGCCTTGTACGCTTGCGCGGCGGCTGGTGGGGCCCGCTTGCGGCCGGACGCGGAGCGGGGCAGACTGCTACTGGATACCGGTTGCTAACGTGAGCTGATCAGCCGAACTGAAGGACTGAAGGGTCAGTTGACAGGCATAAGCAACGGCCATAGTCTATAGGACGGCGAAGGTTGGGCCATGCTTCCTGGGGTGTCATGGCTGACTCTGTAACGTGAGCCTGAACGGTGCGGGAGGACATCCCGCTGCATCTGCCTGCCCTGACGCCTCTCATGCCGACCAGCTTAGAGTCTCGTCTTCGCACGTGTGCAAGAGAGCAAGACCAGCAGATACGATTCCGGTACATTCCCAAACGGCACATCAGCCTCGCCTCACTTTGGGGCACGCCTGCTCTGCGTCTCCTGCTTGCCGGTTGCTCCGCTGCACTGAAGTGTCCTCGAGCTTTTGGTCGACTCTGACTGACAGGGCAGGGGCTTGAATGTACAGATTTACAGATCCAGCGGCTATGTACACGCTGTCAAGGGGCCTTGAAAGGGGTCCAGCACCAAACAAACCATCGAACGAGAAGGATGCAATCCTCAACAAGATACACTTGGCCACCCAGAACGATTGCGGGGCCATCCTGACCAAACGAAGTTTGCATCACCAAAGGAAGCAGCTGCTCGCTGCTGTGAAATGCAGTTCACTGACTGGCCTGAGCAACCAATGGATATCACCAGCAACCTCCACCTGCGCCGAGAACTGGGGCGTGGCAAGGGGCCGACCGCCGCACCTGCCCGGAAACCCGCAAAGATGCGAACACCAGCAAACACGCACGCAGCCTGCGACGCAACTAGACGCAACCGCGCCCAAAGACCCCTGATGCCAAGAAGCCAGGAGCCTACAGCTACCCAGCGCACGGCGCCGACCCAAACAACCTGCTACGCCAAGGGACCCCCACAGCACATGGGGGTCCATCAAACTGCAAGAAACCCTGCATAGAACTAAAGCCCCGCACCATTCAGAATACAGACTACGGGTTTGGTCCCTGCAGCCCTCTTTGCAAGGCTACACTGCACTTACGGTACCACTGCGGCGTGAAACTATCAGGCCCGCAAAACGTTTATGATTTTGAAGCAGCCTTCCGAATGCTGCTCTGGCGACATCAACCAACCCTCTGCCAAACAAATGGTTCTCAGATAACGGCGACACCAAACTCGAGGGCCCATACGGAGCACCCTCGGGCGAGGCCCAAATTGCCGGGCAACTCCGCTCACCAACTGCTCATTGCAAGAGCCGTCCCACACCTCGACATCAAACTTTAAAGCCCAGCTACTGCCAACGCTCGGGAGTTCACCCCTTACCGCCGCGCCCACGCGCCTTCGCTCGCCCACGAGCAGCATGCCCCTACTTCTCAGTACAGAAGAGGTACTAGCTAAACTTAAGAATAACCCACCGCAGCAGGCGCTGACACTAACCCCTTCCTAACGCACAAACGATCAACCCAAGGCACGCAAGAAGCGACTGATAAGTTCATGTTTGCCATCCTCCAGAATGCTACTAGTCATCTCAACCCAACCAACCTCCCTCAATCGTTGGATAATTGCCTGTGCCGAGCATGACCGATAGCACCTTCTGAGCCTGAGCCTACCTGACTTTCTGTCTGTCTAGGGTCCGGTCTGCTCGAAGTAAAAGCATCCTGCCCTGTAGCCTGACAGCCTACTGGCCAACACTCCACATCCGTTAAGGCGATCCCTCCCAACTGGCAAGAGCCCTCGCTTTCCAACACTGGCGCATGTAAGGGGGCGCATCTTCTGATCTCGACCACAAGAAAGAAAGGACGGAGTGCGAGAGCCCCAGAAGATAAGCTAGCTGGCTAGGACTAGACACTGAAACGAGGCATCGCGCTGTTCCCTCATCACGCACCTCCGCAAACGCTCGCGTCGACCCATCTCGCCACTCTGGCCCGAGCTTCTAGGCCCGCAGGCCCGAAGGCTTGCCCAATCTCGGGCAAAATTCAGCCCTGATCACACATCCAACACAAAACCTTTCCGCTCAGGAAGGCGCAAAAATCTCTGTATCAAGCATCACGGTATGCCTGGGGCCCTGCCTTGACCGGAGCCGGCGAGGTAGCAGGCAGCCCCCGCTGCTGCTGCTGCGTTGAGCACAAAATGCGAGCGGCCGTGTTGCGGCGCGCTCAGCGCTGGCAACGACTTACGGCGAGCACGCGGCTTGGACGCTGCCTGCCAAGCTCCAGACAGGTAAGCTCAAACGGCCGCCAGCTTGCAGCAAGTCTCGAGGGCGGCCACGCACTCCGCCAGGCCGGGGGCCAGCTGCTCCAGGCTGAGGCCCGAGACGTGGGCAACACACTCGAGCGCAACGGCCCGGCCTGCGCCACTGCCGGGCATCAGAAGGGCGCGGGCGGACGAGGCGATCCGGCCGGAAGACGCGGTGGCGGCTGCAGCGACAGGCCCCGCCAGGACCAGGCAGGCCATGGCGAGCGTGCTGTGGCTGTACGGCAGCGTTGCCTGGTGCAGCAGGACCGTGTCCTGCCGGGATGGGGAAAAAACAAGCGTTAGTCATGTGAGCCGAGCGGATCGTGTGCACAGGAGTCACAAGTGAAGGCGTGGGTTTTAGCGGCGTGAGACACATGCGGTTTAGTGAGTCACTCCTACTGCTGAGTGAGTCACACCTTAAGACACAGAAACGCGCTTAAAACGCTCACCAGGATCTCAGTGGCACGTGTGGCCAGGGCCCCGTGCCAGCGGCTTAAGCTTGGACAAAGGCCAAAACCGCTGCTTGGGGTGGCAGGGGCGGCCGCGCTGCTGCCACAGCTGCTGCCACGGCTGCTGGAGCCCCCGCCGCCCGCGTCGCAGCACGCCGCCGCCGCGGCCAGGAAGTTGGTGAGGAAGGAGTGGGCCGTGGGAGCGCCCACTCGCCAGTCCACCGTCTCCAGCAGCAGCCACTCCATACGGGACAGGTCGGTGGCCTGAGAGGGAGGGAGGGGGAGGACAGGCGTTGGGAGAGGGGACAGGTTGATGCAGGGGCGTGCGATGCATCGCACAGCCCAAAGCCCCGCTGCTCTGAGGACGGTAGGAGAGCAAGCTCCGGCCCCTCTCGATCTCTTCCCGTTGCCTCCCTGCCCTACCCTGTAGAGCTGCTGTCCGTCCGCCGGGTCCACCGCCAGCTGCAGCAGCACCGCCGCGGGCAGCGGAGCCACCTCCTCGAACTTCATGGCCAGGGACACACACGCCATCGCCACCAGCTGCAGCAGCCGCTCGGGGGGGTAGCAGCACGTCTGGGGGGCGGGGGAGGAGGGGGAGGAGGGGGCGCTGAGCGCTCTTGCTGGGGGGCGCCGGGGACAGGAAGCAGTGAGGGGGTTTATGGGAAGAGGATGGCTCGCAAGTCCCTGCCAGCTCCCGCGTGCAACAGACGCGCTGCTGTGCCCACCTGCCGTGCCGCCTCCACGTAGCGGTCCAGCAGGTCGGCCGCGCAGAACAGCGTCTCGCGCTGCATGCCCGCGGCGCCAATGAGCTGCGACATCCACCCCACCAGCAGCTGACGGTCCGCGGTCCAGGCCGCACCAGTGGACGTGCCCGCTGATGAGTCCACGTCCATGTCCGCGCATCCGCCGAGCGGTTGGCACTTACGGTCGCTCAAACGACAGCGCGCTTCTTCCTGGCTCGTCAGATCGGCTCTGTGGTTGCGTTTGCGGGGGGCAGGTCGAGTCGCAAAGCGTTTTAGCTCAGCCTAAAGCGAATCCGGTGCGACGGCCGAGCGGCCGAGCCGCAGTAGCAGCCCCCCAGGAAGAGCAGCCCAGACGAATGCGCCATCCTACCTGATGTGTTCGCGGAGGTCGCTGGGGTGCGCGGTGCAGG
The DNA here is from genome assembly GCA_016858145.1 of Edaphochlamys debaryana. Classification (NCBI taxonomy): domain Eukaryota; kingdom Viridiplantae; phylum Chlorophyta; class Chlorophyceae; order Chlamydomonadales; genus Edaphochlamys; species Edaphochlamys debaryana. Next base: position 367,809 of record JAEHOE010000110.1, read on the forward strand.
AAGAGCGCTCCGCTCCCGTTTCACAACGGGGGGTGTAGGGTGACTCCTCGAGGTCCTCCTGGCACTCCAGATCATCTTCATATGAGCTCTGACCGCAGTCCTCCGGCCAGCTCTCGGTGGTGCTCAGAGAGCAGCTGCCGATGGTCGACGCGCTGCTGCTCAGCAGCCGGCCGGAGAAGTCCTGCTTGCAAGTGCAGATCGGAAGACAACAGTCTGCGCTGGGAGCAAGGGCAAGATGTGCGGCGGCGAGCCATTACCTGGGTAGAGCAGGCCGCATCGGAGAGGACGTCCTCCCCAAACATGTCAATAGAGCGCACACGGTGCACAGCGCTGCAGAACGGTGGATCCGCTGTGTCGCGAGCGTCAGCGATGTTGTCGCGACGCGTTGGCGCGTGTTTGGGGGGAGGATCGATAGCGGTGCACGCGCACCTCGTACGGCCGCTACCTCATTACCAGCCTACACCTAGTTCCTACGCGTGTCGCACGCGACTATGTATGGCGGATGTGGGCAAGGCGACGTCAAGTCGCGGCTTCCCCGCCAACCGGCGGTACTGCGCTGGATTCTGTCTTGAGCTGCGGCTCAAACGCAGCGACCGCGGGTGGATACGCGTACACAGCTGAGGAGTGCGTCTTGAGTCGGGCCGCTCGGGCTTGCTACTTAGTCGAGAACACGACGACCAAAGCCTCGGGTGCGACTGGAAAAGAGTAGTGCGAAACGCGCACGCTTTCGTATGTAGGGCCCCCTCCTTAAGAGCACGTTGAGTTTCGGCCTTCGCCATGGATGCGTACTGTCGTCCAGCCCAAGTCGCTCCACATCCCCGCGCATCCATGGAACGCGAATCGCAGGGAGGAGGGCCTCCAGCCGCGCCTTGGCGAGGTGTTTACAGTATCGACGCATGTAGCTCATAGAATCCGAAGCGATTGCCCTCCGCGACGGTAGCGCAGTTTCCGCTGTGCAGGCGAAGCGCTCGGACTCCCAGACCTCCCCGTGTGTCCCCGTGCACGGGTTGCGCCCCGGGCCCCGTCAGGCAGCCTCAGCCCGCGCTGGCACGTAATAACTCTCCAGCAGTTCAGCACGTTTGCGTAGCTACGCCGCGTACCTGTAAGGTCCTGTCACTCTGGGCAGGCGGGCGGCCCCGGGGGCCCAGGGGGCCCCTTTCGTACGGCCTGATACGGTCCCGCCCGTACCTGGTCCGGCACCCTCCTTGCCTGTAGGTCCCCCGCTTCGGACCGATTGATGGGTCCAGTCCGCCTGCAGCACGCACAAGACTTCTCAGGGTCTCCCTAAGGGATCCGCGTCCTGCCAGTACGAGGCAGGCCGGGGCGTATGCCTGCGCCCTAGGCCCCTCCAGGCCCGGTTTGTCGGTAGCTCCCCCGAGCAGCAGCAGCAGATGCAGACGCGCGGTCGCGCGGAGGTTAAGGGACGTACCGATTATTTCGGAGGACAACCGCGGGGGATGCCAAGCTGGGGGACCCGCTGGATGCGCATCCAGGAAGTGTCTATAATAATCCAGGAAGTGCGAGGAGGGAGGAGGAAGGCCGCATCCCCGCATCCACAGCTCGAGTTTCGTTTGTCGTATCTCACCCCGCATCCACAACTGCTGAAAGCCACGTCCACGCGGCACAACACATGCCCAGGTCCGAGCTTCCTACGTTACATGAAGGGGGGTAACAGTGATGTGTAACGGGTATGGCCCGTCGGTCAGGCGGGCTGCCCTTCTGGCCTGCCTACCACCCCGGTCGCTTCACAGGCAGTTTGCATCGGCCTACTAGTTGCGATGCCACGAGCCCACGACTCCACGGCACTACGCCCTGTTGTCTAAAATAATCCCGGTCGCTAGCTAGCATGCTCTGGGCCTTGGGGGTTTGGTGGCTTCCCCTGTCGAAGTGGGGCGGGATCATGGCAGGCCGCACTGAGCGCAGCCATGTAGGCGGCTAGGCGCTAGCTAGGCAGGGCGGGTGAGGCACCCGCGGAGTGGGGAAAAGAGAGACAGAGACGAGGGTACGCGGAGTGGGGAGCTTGAGGCTTGGCCTTGGGTTGGCTGCGGACTGGGCGGCGAACGGGAATGAACGCAGAGCGACGGCACACTTGCTCCTCCGCTCAGGACGCGGGGCATCGTCGGGGGGAAGGGGGGGGGGGCCCGGGACGTTGTCGACGAAGGGCGGGGGGTGGCGGAGGGGGGCGCCGGGCCCGCCAGGGGACCCCGGGTGCGTGTCGTGGTCTTGTGCCTGCTCCTGCGAGAGCACAGAGTCATACACGTTCAGGGCTGCAAACACCTAGCCAGCTTACGCATAGCCTTGTTTCTTTGCACCTCGCTGCATCGCCGAACAAGAGATCCTGAAGACCCCACGCCCCTCGCTCGGTGCCAGCCCACTAGCAGCCATCACCGGCTCTAGGAGCAAAATGCAGCCCAAAGGCGCGGGCGGTAGCCAGCCTCAGAGCCAGGGTCGGCAACAAGACGATGCCGACAGCGTTCTCGCGGACTTTGACGACGCTGATGCCGGCTACGAGGGCCCCGGGCCATACCAGGAGAAGCTACTAGACGTGGACTTCTTCAACGCGTTCCCAGACGACTTCGATGAGACGGACATGGAGACTTCTTGAATCGGTGCTGCTGTGGCGCAGAGCTGTCCATCTTAGCGAGGGCGAGGGCGAACAGGGCCGGGGGGATGCATTGCCGAGCTGCAGCGCTGGCATGGCGCTGGGCCAAGGCTAGGGGAGGCAGGGGGGCCTGAGTTGTGTGGGGCCTCCCTACCTCTCTTTCACGCGTGGTCTACTTTGCTGGGCACCCCTTCGCTGGCTCTGGCGCTCCTGTCCGGCACCTTAGGTTGCTGTGGAAACGCAACAGACTGGAGTGGCTTTGCTAGTGGTCTGGCTGTGCCCCGCGGAGTATGTGGACTTATGGCCTGGGGCCCAGCCGTGGCCCGCCACGCTGGGGCGAGGGGTCAGTCCAGAGTGCAGCTGTCCGGGTCTGGCTCCCCAGCCGGCAAAGCGAAAAGTCAAGCAATCGGGGCGAGATGTAGACTGTATGTGTACCGGTGTGACTGAGATCGAGGCAGAGGGCTCAGTGCGTAGGGAGTTGGGTTCGGTCCAATCCAGTCCGGTCTGGTCGTGTGACGCGGGGGCACGAACTCAGAAGTGCAACGTGGGGCAGGATGTGTAGGATGACGGATGGTTCTGAAGCAGATATGACATGCAAGTGAGTGCACGAGGGATCGGCCTGAAGGGTGACGGACGGGTGTGCTGTGCTTGGCAGCTGTAATGGGCCGAGTCCAGTCTCAAGTGCGTCACGGCAGACGTCCCTGCCCCTTCATAGTAGTTCATAGTAGCCGTCATGTGATCAGCCGGAGCATTCATTGGTCGTGAACCTGAAGCTTGGCCGGCAACCTCAATGCATGCTGCTAGCGATTCAGTCCATGCGTGTCTGCTCGTGCCCTTGGGGCGATTCACTCAAGACCCGAGCTGCTGTCTGGTGCCAACCGGGCCTGCTGATCAGTGCTCTCAAGCTGTAACACGCCCGCCGCAGCACTGAACAATCTCGGCTGCGCCCTTCAGTTGACTCCACGACAGCTCCCCAGGCCAGACCCGGACAGCTGCACGTTGCATTGACACCCAGGCCACCGACCAGCCTCCCATGTGCACAAGAGACTCTCTTGTGCACGTGAAGAGAGGCAAGAAGACACGGGACACGAGAGGTGGGAGCTTGGCTGCTGCCTGCTTACAGTCCAACTAAGGCCCTCCACGGGCCGAGCGGCGCCCGCACTGGGCGGCCCTGCCGCGCAGTGCCCGGCGCACGCCCGGCCAAGCCGGCGGCCGCGGCGCTAGCGCGCGTGGGGCTGGGCGCGGAGCGGAAGCCCGTGTGGGGGTCTGAGCATGGGCCTGGGTCTGTGTGGGCCTGGGCCCGCTTACAGCTCGGCCTCCTTGCCCACGTAGGGCTTGTCCTGGTAGACAACCTCCTCCTCCTTGGGCTCCAGCACCTTTGGGGGGTGGGTAAGAGGAGAGCAAAGGGCGGGGGATCGTTGGTTTCGGGGTCGTGGGGTGGTGTGAAGCGGCCTGCGCCCTGCGGCGTGGGGCCTTGAGTCCCTCGCTGCCAGCACCGCCCTTAAGCCTCTCTAACGTCGACATCTCGCAAGCAACCGGGACCCCTCCCGGGGCCGGCGTCCCTCCCGGTCCTGGCTCCCCTCCCGGTCCCCGCCCCACCTTGACCACATCGGGCAGGGGGGTCTTGGGGCCGCGCTTCCCGGTCGGGTCCCACTCCTTCATGATCTTGACCTGGGGGAGTGCAAGCGCACGGGGAGAAGAAGCTCGTCAAGCCTGTGATCAGGCCTGGAGGGCTCGCAACCACGGCAACAAGGCACCCATCCCATCTCAACCGCCGGCCCCCACCCTCCCAACCCCCAACTAACCTTGATGCCCAGCACGCCCTGGCGCAGCAGCACGTGGCGCACGGCCGCGTCGATGTAGACGCGGGCGGGGTGGCCGCTGCTGACCATGTAGCCGTCCTTGAACTTCATGGACTTGGCACGGGCGGCGCGGAGCTTGCCCGACACAATGACCTCGCAGCCCTTGGCGCCGCTCTCCATCACGAAGCGCAGCACACCGTAGCAGGCCCTGGGGGGAGGCGGCGGCAGGGGCGGGGGTGGGGGCAGGGGGTGAGGCAGTGGGGACGCGTGGGTTGGGGGCGAGAACCGCGGGCTAGTGGCGAGTGGGGGGCGGAAGCGCGGAGGCATGTAGCAAGGGCGCCAAGCTCCTGGCTGGCTGGGCCGACTGAACAGCGGCTGCGCTGCTGCAAGGTAAACCATCCGCTGGCCGGAGCTGACCGCCTCCGACTCCGTCGGAAAGCTGGCGCAGCTTAGGCCCGCCGCTGCCTTGGCGCTGCGGCGGGTACTCCCAGCTGTTTCCGCCCAGTGCACCGGCCGCTGCGCCCATGCAGCGGCCGCAGGCAGGCGCTGCGCCCTGCGGGCCGCCGAGTGCACCCCCGTCCAAGCAGCCCGCAGCGCCGAGCCATGCTCCGGCCAGCGCCGCTCTTACTGCCGGTGGTACTGCAGGCAAGGGGCCGGAACCGCCTGCTCGCCGTGGGTGGGCCCCGTGGCAGGCCCAGCCGCTGACCCGCCCGAGCTGGCTGCCATCCAGTCACCACCGCCTGCTCCGCCAACGCCGTGCATCGCGGATGCGGCGCTGACGCCCGGCTACAACCCGGCGCAGGTCTCGCGGCAGAAAGGTGAAGCGCCAGCGGTCCCGATTGGCGGCAAGGCAGCCGCCTCTGCTCCCCCTCTGGTTGAGGCTTCCGCCGGGTACCAAGACCCCTGCCGCCGTCGAAGACACGCCGCTGCCGCCGCCGCAACGCCAAGCGGACGCCTCGGGGGAGGATCCAGGCGGGCGACGCCCGGCCGCGCAAGTCACCCGGCAAGCCCAAGGCAGCTCGATTCCGACGGGAGAGGTGCTCTCTGGTGGCAGGCCTCATGCTGCGGCTGATCAGGACCATGCGTTCTGCTGCCCAGCGGTCCTCCGCGAGAGTCAGCCGCTCGCTGCTTCTGGGTTCCCCTCCGCGCGGGGAGCAGGACTCGGGCGGCAGACGATCCCGGCCCCCTCCGCCGTGTGAAGGCCTGCCGCTGCAGTCCCATCGTTGCCTGGCCTGCTACTCCTGCTGCTGCGCGCCGGCTGTAGCTTGGCTCCCGTGTCCACGAAATGGATGGAAGAGAGCGCAGCCGGCCCGGCCGCGCGGGGGTGCACAGTAGGGGCCCAAGCCCGTGGGGAGCCCATGCTGGACTGCCCGGCCCAGCCCCACCCGCCGAGCAACAAGGCCGCCCAAATCCTTCGCACCTGCGGACCGCCAGGCCACCGAGCAGCTTGTAGCGCAGCGACTCAGCCTGGGCGATGGCGCACAGACCGCGGTCGCTGACCTTCTCGGCGTACAGCTCCACGCTGTCGGCGGGGAAGTTGAAGCGCTTCTGCACCACGGACGTGAGCTCGCGGATGCGGCGGCCCTTCTCGCCTGCGCAACAAGCGACCGAAGTTAGACACAGCCATTCCCGCCAGCCAGCGCTACAAACCAGCCCTGGCTATCCTACACGGCCCTCACAAGACAAGCTTGCCCCGGCCCGGGAGCTGCGCTGGAGGAGAGCCCCGAGGCTCGCCCGCAGGTTGCGGCGGCCGCCCAATCCGACTGCCCCCCAGCTGCCCTCGCCCTTGCTCACCCAGCACGTTCTGGGTGCGGGTGGCGCGGATGATGATCTCCGTGCGCATGGGGGTCACGCGGACCTCCACGCCGGAGTAGCCATCCTCAGCGAGCTCCCGGGTGAGGAGCTCGTTCAGCTCGGCGTAGAAGACGCCGTCCGCGACGAACTGCACAAAGCACCAGAGCACCAGGTGAGTCCTCCTGCGGCCGCTGCACTGAGCGCGTTGCGGATGCACCCTCGCTGTCGGCTGCGGCTCGCACCTTCCGCTTCTTGCTGATCTGCACGGCCATTTTGGTGAGCTCAACGGTCCTGTGCCGTGTTGAGAGAGAGAGTTGGTAGGGCCGCTTCAGAGGCTTTGAGGGCGCCGCAGGCATGGGGCGCCCCAAAGCGGGAAGTGCATAGACGCGTGCCCAGCACCCAAACCCAGCTCCAACGTAAAGAGCTCAACGTGCTCTATCGCTTAGACATGTTTAAAAGATGTCCCGCCCCCGGTCGGCCGACCCACGGGCGACCGCTCCCCGCACGCGAGGCTGCCTCCCGCGAGGCCACCGGCTCCTTGGGGCGCGGGAAAGGGAGGGGGAATGTGGGGGGGGACGGACGTGACGGGTTCCGTCTGAGGACGAGAGCGAGGGCGTTTAACGATGGCGTGCTGGAGGGGCACCCATGGCCACGCGCCAACCGGAATCCCTTTGCAGGGAGCAGGGGGGCTCACCCCGCACTGCACAAGATACATGCTACGGGTGCGTTGGTTTCATAACGTGCAGACAAGCATAATGTCCAGCGTTGCGTGTCCTAGCCTGCCCCCCATCCCCACTTCTCCCCGCGCGGCCCAATGGCGCCGGTCCCAGTCCCGAGTCTATTCCTCTTCGCGTGCGTCTTGCTGCGCTGCGCGACCAAGCCTATCCACAGATCACGCTTCAATACACCAAAGCTGTCGGCATCGCTGCACCGGCGTGCCACGCTCTCACACCTGACCACCACCGGCGACGTCCTGCGAGGGCGTCGCCACATCCCTCTGAACTGCCCCTTTGCGGGCCGCCCTCACGCTACGGCCACTCTCCTCCCACGCAAGCCATGCCTAGCCTAGAGCATCAGTGCATGAACGGGCCTGGGCCGCGCTAACCTCAAGGGATGCCTTAATCCACCGAGCCATACCATTATTACCAACCACTTAAAACCGAGCAACCCGTGCATAGCCCGCACAGCGACACGCATTCCTAGTCACATACCGGAAGTGCCAAGCCTAGCCAGGCATCCACCAACCGCACAAGATCCGCCGGGCGCCACAAAGGCCCCTACCGGAAACATCTCTCTAGCCCGCCGTGGGCTCCAACGCAAGCTGTCTCTCTCATAGACCCCGCTCCCGGCAGGCCCCCCTCCCCTCCGTTCTAACTCACGAGCTGGCCCCGAGCCGCATACCTCTCGAGACCCCCACAGACCTCCGCCACCCGCCACCCCCCCCACACACACACAGCTCGGAGGTACAGGCAAATAGGCCTCAGCCGGGGCGACTGCTCCGCCGTCCCTGCCTTCGCTCCAGTCCACATGCAACATGCATCCACGCATCCACGTCAGCGCAGCCTCTGGAACGCTGGCGCTGGGCCCAAGAGGCCCAACGGCGTCGATCAGGCGCATACATCCTAAACACGCGACATGAGTTTGGTCCCAGCGCTGGCTGGACAATGGTCATCCGATCCACGCACCTCATTCGCGCTACCGCCTCTGAAGCTCTGTTGCGCTTACTCTACCGTACAGTCAGTACAGTACCGCTGGCGCCAACGCTCAGGCCCGCGGACCCGCCTTCCGCCACGCCACGGCTTGGGGGGCTCATGTGTTCTTCATCATGGCTTTGATCTGGGTCGGCCGAAAGGGACGGTGCGTGTCAGGTGGCGCTTGGGTGGCAAGGGTGCGTTGCTTCGTTGCACCCAGCGCCCGGCTGTGCACAAGAGCACATGCGGACCGACTTCCCCGTCTTCCTCTAGGGCATGTCGAGGTGGAGATCAGGCGGGCCGAGGTCAGCTAGCCCAAACAGAAGAGGCCCAGGCAGACCGCCTAACCAACCAACGCACGTGGCACCCCCAAGCCCACCTCGTGCAGGTCGATCCGTCCGTCCCCGTTTACGTCCACCTGCCGTACGATGGATGCGGCCTCAGCCAATGAGGCGCCTGGGGGCGGGGGGAGTAGAGGTTAAGGGGGGGTCAAGTTTATTAGGCTTGGTGAGTGGGGAGGACGCGGTGGACCCCAGCCAGGCCCCCAGCCTGTGCCCCCGGCCGCCTGAGCGCAGGCCCCCCCACCCCACCCCACCCACCCGGGTGCATCACCCCCGCCAGCTCCTGCGCTGTCACGTAGCCGTCACCGTCCTGGGAAGGGGGAGGGGGAGGGGGGGACCCGGCATCGTTGGGTTGGGGTGGGGAGTGGGGAGGAATGGGTGGGTGACCGACAGCTTCATGCGTGTGCTCTATCATGTACTGGTGCTGCGCGCCCCTTGGGCATTGCCTGCCCACAGCCGCGTCCCCCTCCCCGCGACTGGGAACGAGCCCACGACCCGCCCACACACCCTGCATACATCCAGCTCGCTGCGACTCGGCCCCTATTTACAAACCCGCCCACCCACTCCAGCGCCCCAGCCATCCCTCCCATCCGCACACTTCCCCCCCTCTCTCACCCCCTCCACCCCCCTCCCCCCTCCCCACCGTGTCCAGTGCGCGCATCACCGCCTCAGCTGCCAGAGTGGGGTTACGCGCCATGGCGGCGGCGCCCGTGCCGGCGGCGGCAATGAACTCCTCTGCAGGGGATTCGTCGGGGCAGGAGGCGAACCGACACCGGTGAGCACACGGGTGGGTCGGCCGAGCGAGGGGTTGGGGCAAGGCAGTCCGGAGGCCGCTGGCACAAGAGGAGAAGCGGGTTGCCTCTGGCACAAGAGCAGAACTGGGTTGCCTCTGGGCTCCGGTACAGGAGGAGAGATGGGTGCACGCGCCGCATGGCCGCATGGCCGGGCGCCAGAAGCGTGCCCATACCGGCCCTGTCGTGGGGTCTGCAGGGCGTCTAGAGCAACCCGGTCCTGTGGCCCGGGCCTCCCCACAGCCCCCAGCCAGGTCCCTGTCTTAGCCGCAGTCACCCACCGTAGTCCACGTGGCCGGTCTTGTCAAAGTCTGCGGCGTCGAACAGAGCCCGGAGCTCGGCCTCGTCAAGGGTCCCGTGCTGCTCGGCCTGGGGCAGGAAGGTGTGGGGAAGCGGACGGAAAGGGCGCGACTAGCTAGGGCCGTGGCAAGCGGGCGGTGGGCAGAGTAGGCGCAGCGGGCACTGAGTAGAGAGCAGACGCGGAGAGGAGGGGTAGCAGACGGTCGGAGCGTTCAGCGGAAGAGAGGAGCACAGGGGTCTCACGCTGTCGAGGGCCCTGTTGGGCGAGGGGATGGGGTTGCAAGAGGGGTGCCCCGGGGAGGGGGCCGCATGCGGGGGTTACGGACGGTGGACGAGGGCGATGGCCGTACGTACCTTTGTGAGCGCCCTGCAGAACTCGTCGAAGTCGAGTGAGCCGTTGTGGTCCTCGTCGATCGACTCGAAGACGGCCTGGCGGGCGGTTGGTGTTTGGCGGTTGACGGTTGGCGGTGCAACAGTAAGAGTGGGGAGCGGCCGGGACTCACGACTCGACCCCCAGAAGCCTGGAACTCCATGGGCACCGCAACTCTGTGCCCGCGCCCCTCTCACTCGCAGCCTGGCAGCCTCCGAGCCCGCGGCGGCGGCCTTGAGCACGGAGTCGTAGCCGCTCTCCGACAGATCGGTCTTGGCCAATAGCATAAGCGCCAACCTCTTGAACCTGGGAAGATTAAGGAGGGCGTGGTTGGAACAAGTTAGGGGTGCGTGCGGCTGCGGATTTACTGTACGCTTTGTCGTGCAAATGCGCGCGAACCGAGTCGGTGAGGGGCATGGCCGTAAGGCGCTTGATTACGGGGAGGTGCCGGCAGGAATAGGCACATTGAAGCGTGGGACTGCGGGTGTGCGTCAACTCGCCAACTTGCCGCAAGCCCAGGCGGTGAGGGGCGCGCACCGGAGTCCGGACGATGAGGCCTAGGACCTGCCCGAATTTGATCTTTTATCCGTCCTGGGCCGTTGGGCCCTTACCTGTTGATTCGGACGTAGGTCCTGAGCCGGTCGAGGAGCTTGGGGTCGAGGTCCTCTCCCAGGTGTTGCGCGCTGAGCATCCAGGGGTGCTGCAGCAGCTGCTGGGCCGAGGGCCGCGAGCCGGGCTTGAGGCGCAGCATGGCGGCGACGAAGGCCTTGGCCTGCTCCGACACGGCGTCCCAGCCGGGGCCGTCGAGGGAGAAGAAGCCTGTGGGGGTGGGTGGGAGGGATGGTTGGGGGGGGAGAGGCCAGGGAAGGAGGCGGAGAGAGGCATGCAGGCGTGAGATGAGGTAGATCGAGGGGCAGGATGGTAGGTTGGTGGAGAGGGCTGACAAGGTGATCTCGGGCTGTCCGAGAGGAGCTAGGCGGTAGAAACAGGGGTAGCCGGGTAAGACGTACGGTGGAGAGGGCTGGCCGAGGGGAGCTAGAACTGCTCTTGAGGGGCGTGGAGGGCATGTGTGACCCAGGACCGAACCGCCTCGGCTCACCCCTCTGCGCCTTGAGCATGATCTCTTTGTCCGTCGCTCCGTTGAAAGGCGGATAGCCCGCAAAGAGGATGTAGCTGATAACTCCTAGCGACCAGATGTCTGCAGATTTGTCGTACTTGCAGTGCAACACCTGATTGCCGTACAGGGCAACCGGAGTTAGGAGGGCGAACGGCTGGAGACGGGCTCAAGTTTGCCAATATACGGTGCCGTACGCACCTCGGGTGCGGCGTAGGTGGGGCTGCCGTACGGCAGCGTGAGCGTGGCTCCATCCGGGCAGTAGCTGCTGCAGCCGTAGTCGATGACCTGGAGAAGGTTGGAAGTTGAGGTTTCCGCGTAAACCAACTAGCCCTCGAGTTTTCATGCGCACCGGCCGCCCCGCCCCACCTTGATCTGCACCTTATCCTCCCCCCCATCCGCCGGTGCCGGCTTCAGCAAGAGGATGTTCTCCGGCTTCAGGTCGAGGTGGGCGATGCCCTGGGGGAGGCGGGATGGGGGGCGCGAGGGTAACCAATGCTGTTGCTTCGTCGCTATGACATTGGGCTTGGGGCCTCTGAGTTAGTTGTGCGTAAGGCCCCACCACAGTCCCACACACCCCACACACGCACCTTGGAGTGAGCGAAGGCCAGGAACTCGATGATGGTGCGGAGGTAGCGGGCCGCCTCGCGCTCGGAAAAGTGGCCCTGGGGGGTTGGGGAGGCAGGAGCAGGGAGGGGAGGAGCTAAGGGCACTTTTGCGGGGCCTGGGTTCCCCACCTCGCCCCCACTTCCTGCCATCCTGCACCTTGCCCCCACACCCCTGCCCCACCTTCTTGACGATCCGCTCAAACAGCTCCCCGCCCCGGCACAGCTCCATGACCAGGAAGAAGTACGACTCATCCTCGTACACCTCGTACACCTGCCGTACACGGGTTCAGGACTTGAACTGATGGGACCCCCTTTCCTCTCCTCCCAAGTCCCCCCCCTTCCCCCTCCACCCCTGTCTTGCAGTCCCCCTTAAACCGTCACTTCCCCCCCTTCCCCGTTCCCCTCCCCACACACCTTGATGGCCGCGGGGTGGTCCCCCAGCAGACGTGACACCGCCAACTCACGGAGCAGGGCTGGGTAGGGAAGGGAGGCGTGTGTGTGTGTGTGAATGTGGAGAGGGACAGGAGGCGCGTGGAGCGGGTGGGCCTGCGTCAGGTGATGGATGCAATACATCCCGGGCGGAGACGCTCTCCGCTGTTCAGCGCGAGTACGTCGCAGGCCTGAACGCACCATCTAGGGTCATATGCTTTTTGGAGATAACCTTGACCGCATAGTGCTGGGGGCTGCTTGGGGGCAGCGCTGTGCACTCGATCACCTGCGGAGGCAAGCAAGGAGCATCGGGGCGGTCGGGGAGGGAGGGGTGAAGCAGGGGACAGGAGCTGTTCACGCTGCGGCAAAGCTTAGTGACTGGCGCTCCTCATGCAGAGATGCGACAGAGCTGAAACTTGCCGACAGCGGCGGACTCGGGCGGACGAGTTAAAGTGTGAAGGCAGTTCGACACAGCACCCATCCCCGGGCCCCTGTCGCTGCGTTGGCCCCTTCCACGTCTCCCCCCCTGCAGGATGCCACCCTTGTTGAATTATGCATCCATGCCGTGAGCCTATCCCTCAACGTGGAGGTCGCCCGGTACCAGGCCTATAGGCCTATGGCTGTTGGTGTTATGCCATGGCAGGAGTTGACTTCTGCCTTCGTCCGGACGCCGGATGTGCAGTGCGGTCACGTCAGCACACCTTTCCATATCCTCCACGACCGAGAATGCCGCGGATTTGATATCGGGCGTGGAAGGATGGCGCCTTCTTCTGTTTGGTGAACTCCCGTTTAGCCTCTGCCAGCGCGCGTTCGTATTGGTTTGATATTGTTGGGCCTCTAAGCTCCTCGCTTTGGGCCCCTGAGCAGAGGTTGCCCATTGCGAGCGCAGTGACGGGCGCTGCCCGCGCACCAATGTACCACGCCCTTAGTGCCCAAGGTGAACCCAAGGCTCCAGAGGTATGCGTGGCTCTTCAAGCGGGAGCATGTGCATAAACTGGGCCCGTGCGCCGATGAGCGCTCTGCTGTGTCGAGCGGGACAACTACGCAGCGGTCACTCGACCGTAGAAGCTTTGAAACTATTCAAAACGTTTGAGCCTGCAGGTCCAGCAGCAAAAGTTGCAACTGGCCGCCTCGACGAGGTCGAATGCTCGTCTGTAGGGTCTGTAGCTCTGTCTGGCTCTGTCTATTTATGGCGGGGTATGTTTGCTAGTTTTGTACAAAACTAAGTCAGTAAGGAGGCATGTTGATGGGTGCCCGCGCTGTACACTGGATTCAGTACGACGTTGTACACTTGTGGACTGCCCCCTCGCCCGTGCGTTGCGACGTCTGGCTCTGCGGGAAGGCGCGGGTTGTCGTTGGGGTCCGTGGGTGGGCTGTTCGCGGAGCAAGGAGTCTCAACCTCGTCCCGTTCCCTTTGCCCCTCGGGTTCCGTGCCTTCCCAGAACCTCGCAGGAATGGCAGGATTGGCAGCCCGGGACCCACTGCTCCGCACCCCTGAGGACGGTCCCTCCACAGATAAGTAGCGGCTCAGTAGGTCAGCAGATTAGCACTGAGTGCCCTCGCCTGCTTTGCATGTCGGCTTCAGCCCCTTGGCACGCCAGGGCCCCGCGCCGCCTGCTGTCAGACCATACAAAGATCGGCGCTCCGTCGTTGCTGCATAGACTTCCCCACTTTCCCACGCCGACATCATGACGCTTTCCCTCTTCTTGCTCAGCTGCCCACCCAGTGCAGGGGAGCCCCTGAGGGGCAGGGCACTGACCGATCGCTTTACACCAAGAAGCTCCCCACAGGACTGACGCGCCTACAACAGCCTCAGACCATGTTACTGTAGCTAAGCAGGGCAGCCGGCACCGACCGCTGTGTCTCCACCCAATACCACCTCCTCCTTGCACATCCCGCATTAGCGCATTTGTTGCCGGATCTGGCGGGCACCACCAATGTAACACAGGTGCACGCACCGTTAGCATCGGTCGTCTTCACCTTATTGTCAGCCAATTCCATTCCAGATATCGTAGCTGGTCCTTGATTGCCGCCGCTTGACGCCACATTTTCATCCCTGCACCGCCCATGCGCCGCCGTACGCTCCCGTACGTACCCCTTGCCCGCATGCCACAGTCGTACACACATCATACACAGCACGGTATGCTAGCACAGCACAGCGCAGCACAGCATTCCCCACGCGCAAGGGTAAAGCCAGCAATCAAACAGCGCGTCAGCGCTTGCCCCTCGCACCCCCCTGCCCCTGGGCGCCTTCCCAGCCTCCCAGCCCACCCTTCACCACGCCAGACCCGGTTGCACATTGCCTTGGCCCTTCACCCCACTTCCCCCCCTCTGCCCACACCTCATACTCCCCCCCAAACAACACCCGGACAGCTGCACATTGCCTTAACCCTGCTCACGCAAACCGGGCGCTGGTGCCAGTCTCAGTGCAAAAGGCATCCGCAGCCGGGCCCCCCTGGGCTCCGATAACACTGGCGGGCGCGTGGCGAGGCGGTTGGGCGGATGCCGTACAGGCGGTACACGCGGTACAGGGGGTACAGGCAAGGGCCCTGGCTCCGCCCATAGCCCGAGCCCCGCCGCCGGGCCCACGAGGCACGGGTGCCGGATACACCACGCCACGTCGTTCCAATGCTGCTGCTCAGACCTCCGGCACCACCTCCAACGGGTCAGCCCGACCCTGCTTGCCGCCGGCGGGCGCGTCGACATCGTCGTCGTGGTGGTTGAAGTTGCGGATCACGGCCTTGATCTGGCGGTAGGGCGGTTGGGCAGTTGGTTGGGTGAGTGGTGGGTGCGCGCAGGGCAATCGTTGCGCGTGTGACAGGTGGCTAATGGGTCGCCTGCTAATCGCCAAGCCCACAATTGCACATCCGCTGCTTCGCTCCCCATTCCAGCTTGCCAACCCAACCACCATCGTCAATCCATTCCCTTTTTCCCCCTTCGCCAGCCCCCCCAGACCCCTGCCCTCCTACCTCTGACAGACCCAGCCGGTCGCCCTTGCCGCCCGTCGCCACAGATGCCACCATGCTCCGAGCGTCCTCCAGAGTCGCCCCCGCGGGGAGGGCCTTGATCACGTGGTTGGCCGTCACGAAGCCGTCCGCATCCTGCCGTACGGTACGACATGCCGTACAAAGTGAGTGCAAGGTTGCGTGTACGGAAGTCGGGGGGAGGCGCAGGTCCTCCGCTCCTCCTGCAGGTCTTCGGCCCGCGCTGGCCCCACCGTGCAATCGTCCCCAATAATGGCCTAAACCCCTCCGCACTCAGCAATAACCTGAGCTTATCTCCTCTTTCCCCCCCTCCCCCCCTCTCCCGCTTATCAGCTTCAAACACCCCCCCTCCCCCCCCCCTCCCCACCATACACAGCTCCTCCACAAGGGCCCCTCTCTCCCCTCCATCCCCTTCCCTCCCCCCCCCCCACCGTGCCCAGCTCCTCCATCAGCGCACGGGCCGCCATGGTGGCGTGCCGGGCGTAGCGCTCCTGGCCGCAGCCCATGGCGGCCATGAACTCGCCTGTTGGGGGGCAGGGAAGGGATAGATATGATGTAACGAAGATATTAATGAAGATATTAATGAAGATGCCATGTAGATGTAACGTGTAGATATGAGGCCGGTGTCATGGAGCCGCATGGCGGCCATGAACTCGCCTGTTGGGGGGGAGGGCGGGAGTTACACAAGCTGGGGAGGAGTCTGGTACCGATAGCTCGGAACGGCCTACTCGTTACCAGCAACAACTACCGGTCCTTCCTCCCCGAATCCGCGCACCGTAGTTGAGCCGCCCCGTTCGGTCGAAGTCGGCTGCGTCGAACAGCACCTTGACCTCCGCCTCATCCACGGCCTTGCCCACCTGGGGGCGTGGGGCGTGGGGCGTGGGGTGTGGGGTGTGGGGTGCAGGTGGAGGAGGGAGGCGGAGGTGGAAGGATGGGGGGAGTGCCCGGAGTGGTGAGCCACAACGTGAGGACAATGATCCCCCTCTTTCCCCCCACCCACCTTGCCCAGTCGTTGCAGGGCCTTGGTGAAGCCGTGGATGTCAATGGTGCCGCGCCGTTGCTCGTCCAGCTCAGCGAACAGGGACTGCGGTTGGCGGTTGGGGTGGTTGGGGTGGTTGGGGAGTTGCTACCGGTTGGGCCGTCGGCTTGGTGGCCAGCGGTCAGGCCTCCCGCCCCCTGGCCCCCTCTCCCTCCGGAGTATCGCTAGTCCAGAAACTGTTAACCCCAAGCAGCAATACCGCCCTGGACCTCGGTGCGACCCCCTTGCCTCTTGCCCCAGCCCTGCCCCCTCCCCTCGTGCCCCCGGCCGTTACGCCCCTCCCCTTCCCCGTTCCCCACCACTCAGTTGGTCCCTCCCCCTTCGGCTCCCCCCCTCTTGCCTTGAGCGCGGCCGTCTCCTCATCCAGATCATCTCCGGTCTGCCGGCCCGCCAATACGACAAGCGCCAACCGCTCGAACTTGGATCGGCGCACGTGCACGCGCAGGCGAGATACGGCATCCGCCAGGTTGGCACCGGTGCCCTTGGCCCTGTCAGGGGAGGTAGGCGGTGAGGGGGTTTGCCGGGACGGGTTTGACGGTTGGCGATCCTTCTCCCCTGCACTTTCCTCCTCATCCCTCTCCACTGCCGCCAGGATGCCAACCCTTCTCCCCCACAACACACCCTGACGCACTTCTGCTCCCCCCTTCCCATGCCCTCCCCTCCCCTCTTCCCCGTCCCCTCCCTCATCCCACCCCGCGACCCACTTCTCCGCCCTCCCCTCCCCCTCCTCATCCCGCCCCCGACCCACTTCTCCGCCCTCCCCTCCACCCCCTCATCCCGCCCCCCGACCCACTTCTCCGCCCTCCCCTCCACCCCCTCATCCCGCCCCGACCCACTTCTCCGCCCTCCCCTCCACCCCTCATCCCGCCCCCGACCCACTTCTCCGCCCTCCCCTCCACCCCCTCATCCCGCCCCCGACCCACTTCTCCGCCCTCCCCTCCACCCCCTCATCCCACCCCGCGACCCACTTCTCCGCCCTCCCCTCCCCCCCCCTCATCCCGCCCCCGACCCACTTCTCCGCCTTGCTGAACCACGAGTGCTTGAGCATCTCCGCAGCCGAGGGCCGCGCAGCGGGCGTGGTCTGGAGCATGGCCGCCACAAAGACCTTGGCGGCGGAGGAGACCGCCTCCCAGCCCTGGCCGTCCGTGTTGTACTTGCCTGGGGGTGGGGGTGACGTGGGGTGGCGGCGTTTTGCGGTGGGTGGTGTTTGGGGGATTGATTGGGACGGGTTAGGAAAGAGGAGAGTGAGAGGTGGGGGGGAGGGGGCGGGGCACGCTGGTGGGTCTCGGGCGTCGGGGCCCATGCCTCCAGGCCCTCCCGCGCCCGGTGAGGCCCAGGCAGGCCCTCCCAGGCCCAGACGGTCCCGCCCGGGCCCAGGGTGGCCCCAACGCACCAATGGCAACCTTGCGCTTGATCTCGTCCTCGCTGCTGCCGCGGAAGGGCGCGTAACCCACGAACAGCACGTGACTGATGACGCCCATGGACCAGATGTCGGCCGACCTGTCGTACCGAGATTGCAGCACCTGCGCCGTACAGATTGCGCGCACTTAGGGGGGCGCATGCAGGGGTCAATGTGGGGTCGTGTGCCGGTCAGGGCTGGCGGGCCGTCTCCGCGTGCCTACAGCGGCAACCATCCCACGACCCAGCCCCAGCGCAATGCCGAGTAAGGGCGGCGGTCAGGCCGGATGCTGAAGCCCCCAGGGCCAGGGTCTCCGCCACAGAGACTCGCACCCTTCCCCGCCCTGATCTGCCGTACCTCGGGTGCGGCGTACATGGGACTGCCGTACGCCTGCGTCAGGATCTCCCCATCTGCACAGAAGCTGCTGCACCTGTGTGGGTGGAGAGGCGGGGCCCAGGGCAGGGGAGCAGACCGTGAGGAGTTCGCCTACGGGTACGGCGAGGGCAGCCCTGGCGGGGCCCACGAGAGGCCCCAGGGGGCCCAGAGCACAGGCCCAGACGCCACCACACAGGCCCGTGGGCTGGGCCCCTGGCCCGCGGGTGTACGGCGCATGCTCGGGCAGCTTCGGCCCAGCAGCCCTGCCCCCAATCCCTGCCGTACTGCCGTACGCCTGATCGACGTTGCAGCTGGGCGCTCGTTTAGCGGCCACCCGCTAGCCTAGCCAGTCCGGTCCGGCCCGGGCGATCCGGCTTTTCCAGTCCGGCCAGTGGCCAGTGTCCAGTCCGGCCAGTCCGGCCCTCTCTCGACGCTTCTCTGTCGCCAAGCGCCCAGGCCCGGCCCGCTGTGGGCCCCGTGTCCCCAAGGCTCAGCACAGGAAGCAGGGGCTGGTGCCCCGGTGGGCCGCTGCAAACCCGGGACCTCGGTTCGCGCGTCGCGGCCCCTCGCCCGGGCATCGCTCGCCCGCCCCTCAGCCCTCGCTTCCACGCGCGTAGCTCACCCATAGTCCACCACCTGTGGGGGGGAGTGGGAGGGGGGGGGCAGGGGGGGAGAGGTGAGCAGCGCGCCTCAGCTTACGGAAGGCCAGTGCCCCCCCTTCCAACGCACACCCCAGTCTCCCCAGTCACTTGCCCTGTGTGTGACCTCATGGCCCCCCCCCTCATTCCCTCGTCCGCTGACTACACCACCTTCCCCCTCCCCGTTCTCTCCCCAGTCAGGTCCCTCCCTCCTCTCCCCCCTGTCAGGTCCCCCCCTCCCCCTCCCCCTTTCCCCCCCCTGTCAGGTCCCTCCCCCTCGCCCTCCCACTCCCCCCCTGTCAGGTCCTCCCCCCTTCCCCCCTACCTTGAGCACCACCTCCTCCCCCTTCCCCCCCCCTGTCAGGTCCCTCCCCCCCGTCCCTTCCCCCCTACCTTGAGCACCACCTCCTTCCCCTTCCCCCCCCTGTCAGGGTCCCTCCCCCCCGTCCCTTCCCCCCTACCTTGAGCACCACTTCCTCCCCCTTCCCCCCCCCTGTCAGGTCCCTCCCCCCCCGCCCCTTCCCCCCTACCTTGAGCACCACCTCCTCCCCCTTCCCCCCCCCTGTCAGGTCCCTCCCCCCCGCCCCTTCCCCCCCACCTTGAGCACCGCCTCCTCCCACTCCCCCCCTGTCAGGTCCTCCCCCCCTGCCCCCCCTACCTTGAGCACCACCTCCTCCCCCTTCCCCCCCCCTGTCAGGTCCCTCCCCCCCGTCCCTTCCCCCCTACCTTGAGCACCACCTCCTCCCCCTTCCCCCCCCCTGTCAGGTCCCTCCCCCCCGCCCCTTCCCCCCCACCTTGAGCACCACCTCCTCCCCCTCCCCCCCCCTGTCAGGTCCTCCCCCCCCTTCCCCCACCTTGAGCACCACCTCCTCCCCCTCCCCCCCGTGTCAGGTCCTCCCCCCCTCCCCCCACCTTGAGCACCACCTCCTCCCCCTCCCCCCCCCTGTCAGGTCCTCCCCCCCTCCCCCCACCTTGAGCACCACCTCCTCCCCCTCCCCCCCCCTGTCAGGTCCTCCCCCCCTCCCCCCACCTTGAGCACCACCTCCTCGTCCGCTGCGTCCGCCGCCACGGGGTTCAGCAGCAGCACATTCTCGGGCTTCTGCGGGGCAGGGGATCGGGATGCAGGGCATAATAGGGATTTGAAGGTTGCATGAGGACACCTCCGTCCATGGGTTAGGGGTCAGCCGCGGGTTAGGCCCCCTGCCCCCCTACGATGCCCCCCGCCTCCACCCTCGCCCAACCGCTCGAAAAGCGCAACGCAGCAATCCCTCCGCTCCCCTCCACGCCCGACCCCGCGGTCCCAGAGCCTGCCAGAACCGCGCGAGCCTCACCCCCCAGAACCTCCTCCGCCCACCCCCGTCCCCACCAGATCCGCGTGTACGACACCCCGCGAGTGTGCGTGCGCCACAAAGGACAGCAGCGTGCGGAGGTAGCGGGCCGCCTCGCGCTCGGAGAAGTGACCCTGGGGGTGTGGGGGAGGAGGAACAGGAAGGAAAGGGCGAGGGGAGGGGAGTGGGTGCAGTTGGTGGGGAGGTGACCGAGGGATGGACTTGGGAGGCCCCCTACAAAGCCGTGGGGGGGCGGGACACGCCGAAGGGGCAGGGGCAGGGGTTTGAAGCAAGATCGCAGTGCAGGGGCAGGGACAGGGGGCTGCGGGACTCACCTTCTTTACGATTCGCTCAAACAGCTCGCCGCCCTTGCACAGCTCCATGACCAGATAGTAGCTGTCGTCGTCCTCAAACACCTCGTACACCTGCCGTACGGGCGGTACGAACACGCGTGGTACGGACGTCAGGGCGCTGCTCCTCCTCCTCCCGGGGTGCGGTCGCTGCTCTGCCCTAGGCTCCCCACCGCTCTCACCACCGGCCCGAGCCCACGCACAGGCTCCAGCCCCACCACCTCTCCCTTACCCCTGTTCCCTCCGAAGGCTCGCGTGCTAAGCCCTCAGCCCGCTTCCATATAACCCTCCACTCCGGCCCCCGTCGCCCGCCCCCATTCCACTCAGCCCCCCTTCCCATTTCCCCCCTCCCCCGCGCCACCACCACCTGACCTCCACCCCTTCCAAACCCCCCGGCCCCCCCCACACGCACACCTGCATGGTGGCCGGGTGGCCCTCGAGCAACCGCGCCACCGCCACCTCCTTCTCAAGCGCTGCGGGGGAAAGGGGGTGGTGCAGGGAGGGAACATATGGGCAGGGGCATGTGAGTAGGTGGGGAGCGGGGGTTCACAGCCGCTCTCACAGCCACCCCTTCGCCTCTACCCCGGACCCCCCGCCGCACGTCTTCCTGTCGTATACACCCGTGTGTTCCCACCACGTGGCCCCACGCGCCCCCCTGTCGTACAGGTACGGCACTCACCCTTGCGGTCCATGCAGGTCTTCTCGATGATCTTGGTGGCGAAGTGCTCCCCCGTGCCCTTCCTGGAGGCGTCCACGACCTGTCAGGGGGGGAAGAGGGATGGGGGCCGAGAGGGATGGGGGGCAGCCAAGGTACGGGAGGAGAGGGGGATGCGATGAGGGAGGAAGGTTGGTGCGTGCGAGGGGTTGACGCTACCATGGGCAGTTGGGGCCCTGGCCCAGGGCCGGGCAGGCGCGAGGGGAGAGGAGGAGGCACCGCAGGCGGCTGGCTGCACGTGAGGTGGTGCACGGACTTCCACGTGTCACGTGTGAGTGGGGGCGGCTACGCATCGGCTCTCCGCAAGCTCGTACCAGCAGTGCTGCAACCGCTGCCCAGAGGAACAAGGCAACGTGGCAGCTATCCGGGTCTGGCCCCTCAGCCCGTGAGTTGAAGGGTTGCACAAAAGGTCCAACAGCAAGGGGTGGCCTCACCTTGGCATAGACGCCTTTGGGCGGGGGCGGTCCGCGGGGGGTAGACGGGGGCAGGGAGCAGCACGAGGGCAGGTGAGGGGATGGAGGGCAGCTCGGTCAGCGCTAACAGCATTAACTGCCTTTCCCCCTTAAGCGTCGAGGTGCACAACACAGGTGAGTCCAGCCCAGTAGCCCGCCCTGCCCTGTCGGAGGCAGTGGCCTCCAGCGGCCTCCCACTCCCCCTGGCCCTTGCCATCTTGCCCTAGCGGCGGCTGCACACCCCTCCACGCTTTTAAGGACGTGCCGTGGCGGAGGCCCTCCCTGCCCCTCCCCTGTCCCCTCCCCTGCCGTGCGTTGACCCACTTTCAACAGCCCTCCCTGCCTTACGCCCGCCCCACTTTCCACCCACCTGTAACCCCTCCCTGCCCCTCCCCTGCCCCACATGGCCTACCCTTCCCCAGCAGCCGGTGTATCGTGTAGCGGTCCTCGAACTTGACGCCCCTGTTCTTAGACATCTCCTTGCGAGCGGCCGCTAGGGCTGCAGCGGCCGTCGTGGTTGCGGCTCCCGCACCGTTGGCCGCGGCCGCTGCCGCTGCGGTCGGCGCTCCGACTGCCTTGGTCGCGGTGCCCTTTGACCCGGCGCCCGCTTCATTCTCCGCGCTGCAGATGTTTCCCATGTGCGCTAGTTGTCAGTAGCCCTAGTGCGACGTAGAAACAGCCCGTATTGCGAAGTAGGATACGCCGCGAGAACCACGAGGTCCACGCGACGATTGGCCCAAGCGCGAGTTCGGCAAGTCGACGTCCTCGTTTACACCTCTTGGCGCATACACTTCAGGCTAAGACGCAGTGGCGCGGAGCTGAAATGGATGGGTAGTTAGAGATGCGCGCAAGTAAAGCCTGTTTCACTGTCACAGCAACGTGCGCTAGCAATCCAGGGGCTTCTGGGTAGTGGCGCGGCGCTTAGGAGAGTGAGCGCGCGATTCTGCCGGTGGTAGAAGGTGCAGCCTCGAGGTGCGAGACTCGGATACCCGTGCCGGCAAACGCAATTGTGTGTAACTGCAAGCGCTAGGAGCGACGCGACTGGCTGCGTGGAGCGCGGAGACCGACTCCCATGCGTGCGAGGCTCGTAACGTCGACGAGCCTCCAACACTTGCACCGGACCCCGCCACGCACCGGCCAAGCTAGCCGAGTAACGCTGCAGGCATGCCTTGAGCGTCCACGCAAGGCCACGCACGGCCGACACCCAACCACAAACCGTGCCAAACCCGCGTTTCCCCGGTGGGCGAGTCCGACACCCTCTCTCCGCCCACCTCCCACCTCCTTGACAATATCCTGTCCGATGTCGCCTCTTGCCCTCCACTTCCCCATGCCCGCACCTCCCCGCTCCGTTTGTCATGGCAAGGCCACAACGAACCTCAAATGACAACCCGCGGGGGGGGTCCCCCCCAAATGAGTACCGGTAGGTGTACGTATCCATCGGCCCAGCCCAACCTTCCACTCCAGCACCGTGAACCGCGGTCAGCGCTACGCCTCCATCGCGCCCCGCCCCGCCGACTCCCCCATCAGCACCAGCGCGACCAAATACACGGACACATCCCCGAGCAACCCCGCCGCCAGGGACCGCGCCGCAGCCACGGAATCCAGGAACGGCCGCAGCCCCGGAACCAGCGACACCCAGTCGAAGCGCGGCGGCGGCTGGCCGGCGGCGGCGGCGGAGCTGGCTGCGGTGCTGGCGGCGGTGGCGTCGTCGTCGGCGCCGGCGTCGCCGCTGGCACCCAGCAGGGCCTCGGTGGACTGCAGGCGGGGTGGCGGGGTGGCGGCGGGAAGTGAGGGGTGGGAAGCGGGGTGTGGGAAAGGGTGGCGGGGGGAGCCCATGGGGTTGACTTGGGTCGGGGGTTACAGAGGAGGGTAAGGAACGCCGGCCGTTGCAGATGGCAGCAGGCTTGCAGTAGCTTCGTCTCCGCGTGCAGCCTCATTGCCGCATGCGCCCTGTGCCCTTGACCTCCAAGCACCCACGACGCTGCCCCACCTCCGCCCCGCTTTTGGCCCCCCACCCCACACACCACCACGCACCCTCTCCGCACCGACACATCCACCCACCTTGGACAGTCGCAAGCGCCGCGGCTGCTCCGAGGGAACCATGTGCGTCCCCGCTATGAGCGCCACCTGAAGGGGGGTGTGTGGCGGAGACGGGCGCAGAGGGGTAGGGCAAGAGGTGGCGAAGAGGTAGGGAACGAGATGGCAGGCCAAACCCGCGTACGGGGCATTCCCAGCCACCATAGAGCCCCCGAGCTGTACCCGACCTGAGCCCTCACCCGTCCAGGCTGGCCGGCTCTCCGCCGTGCCCACGTTTCCCTGGCTTACACGAGCGCCCTTTCTCACCCATCCAGGCAAAGCCCAGCCACTTCTGAGCCCAGCTCCGTGTTCGCGACCGCAGAACCTTGGGAAGCTAAACGCACCCCAATCGGCCCCCGCAGCCCGTACCCTCCCCACGTCCCCACCTGAGTGAACAGCAGCAGTACCACCGGCGGCAACGGCCCCGCCTCCAGCAGACCCGGCAGGATGCCGTACCGTACGGCAACCGCCAGCCCGACCGCCAGCACCAGCCGTACGGCGCGCGTCCGCTCCACCGCCGCCGTCAGCGCCGGGCCCAGGACCAGCAGCAGCAGCGCCGCCAGCCGTGCTACAGCCGCCGACGGCGGCGCTACAGCCCCCGTCCCCGCTGCCCGCGGTGACGCGGTCGCGGGGCCGCGGGGGGATGCGGCTGTTGCGGGCGCGGCTGTTGCGGGCCGTTGCGCGGGCGGCTGGCGCGGCTCCGCCTGCAGATCTGGCGGCAGCGCCCCCGCGGCGGGCGCCCCCTGGGCCATGGGGTCGAAGGCCAGGCGGTTTAGTAATGCGTGTAGCGCCTGCTCCATCTGCTCCATCTGTTGGCTGGTCTCCGCGTCCAGATCCGCGTCTCCGCTGGAGCTGGATCCGGGTTCCGCCACGGGCTCGGCCGCGGGGGCCGTGCCCGGCGGATCCGGCTGAGCCACGGTGCTCGGTGCCGGCTGTTGTTGCGATGGCGAGGGGGCATCGTCGCTGGTAGCAGCGGGCTCAGCTGCGGGAGAGCGTGGGGCTGGGGCGGCTGCGGGGGCTGGCGCGGTGGTGGGGGCATCCCCATGGGCATCGCTCGGGGCAGCTCCGGAAGTCGCGGCTGCCGCTTCCGAGGGACCTGCAGCGTCACCACCATCCACAGCAGCGATGGGGGTGCCCACGGTGATGCGGTTCAGGCGGTCGGTGCCACGCGCGAGGATCTTCTGCCGGCGAGCCTCTGCGGCCGCCGCGCGTTTGGCTGCGGCGTCATCCATTGGTAGGTATGTCTATGCTATGAAGGCGTAGGACGCCTAACAAGAACGGAAAGAGGCCAAACTGCCAGCGTCGCGACGTTAATTTATCCTCGGGCCTGCAGCGATGTGGGGTGCGCGTAGGAACGCAAGCGATGCAGAAGCAACTGAGCGTGGAAGTTCCTGCCTTGAGAAGCGCAGCATGCGATGTCGCGTGCCAAGCCGGCATAACCCCCTCCTACCCACTTTCTCTCTCCCGTCTCCCCTCGCCGTGCTCAGCGGATGGCCGATGCGCCTCCGCCGTGCAGCTGCTCTGCCCGACTCTGCCGCTACAGGGCATAGTGGCCGGCACCCGCACTGAGACATAGCTCCCCCGAACGTCCCAGCCGGCCCCCTTCCTGCTGTGGGCTGCCCGACTGCGGTGGGCAGCGTCGCTAGAGGATGGGCGTGTGGGCCGGCGATTGAAGAGGTCACTACAAGTGATGGTGTGCGGCGCGGGGGACGGCTGCGGGGGACCGCCGCGAAGTGCGGGGATGAAGGGCGGGGAAGCGGTGACCAGGCAAAAACCAATTGCCTCGTTGTGTTCAGGGGTATACACATAGATACCACAACTGGCGGGCCGTGAGCAGGCTTGAACGTCGGTGCGACAGGAAATGCATGCTCGCTCGCTATAGCAAACGTGTTAATTGCCTCCTGGACAAGATAGCGCAGAGAGACCTTGCGATGGCTGCCCACGCGTCTCTCGCCACTATGCAGCCTGTCGCGAGAGCATGGCCCGGACGACAGCAACACGCCCGGCCTCCGGCGCTGCTGCTTTCGAGGGCCTCCTTAAACCCAGCCTCCAGCGCTCTGTCTCTCTACGAACCCGATAGCATCGTCCCACAGCCCTCGTGGCGGCGGCGGTTCGGAGCGGGCCGACAGCCACGACTCGCCCCCGCCGCGGCCACGGCCCCCAACACCGCTGCGGCCCCCGCCTCCTCCGCCCGCGACGCTTCTCCTAGCGCCACGTCGCGTGAGACTGCTCGCGGCGAGCCTCAGGACTGGAAGCAGCAGGTGCTATCAGCTATGGCCACCGCCGAGGGCTTTGCGGAGCTCACGATCCGTGCCAAGGTGCGCCCGGGGCACCGGGGCAAGGGCGAGGGGTGGCGGCCTTACCTTGCGCATTCCTGAGCGGGGCATCCGACAAGCGGGGCCGTCGGGTTGTCCCCGCAGTCTCCTCGACCTCACGGCCTGGGTTTGGCTCCAGGTCCGCTTGGGCGTAGAGCCCCGTGGGCCCTGATCGGTCTCCTGTGACCCTGCCAACCCCCCTACAGGTGGCCAACGCCCAGCCCTGGCACACCGTGACTGTGCGGCCGGTGACGGTGAAGGGCGCGCGGCACCTGCAGGTGGGACGCCGGCGCTCGAGGGGGGCGGCGGTGTGCTGTCGGCGTGGGGTGGTGGTGGCTGGGTGTCAGAAGCTGCGGGCGTACCCCTGACTGGCTGGCTCAGCGAGCAAGGCTATCGGCAGGCCGCGCGGTTGGAATGCAAGTCCCTGTTATCACGGCCACCTTCACCGGCTCTGCCTCTTTGGCTGGTCGCCCGCTGCTGCCCCAAGTCGCCCGACCTCATCCGCACCTGCCAGTTTCCACCACATCCACTTCAACCCCCGCAACCCCTGGCGTCGGCGCGATCCCGCTCAGCAACAAACACCCCGGCAACCCCCCCTGCCCCCAGGTGACGACCTTCACCGCCCGCCAGTCCCTTGCCGCCAACCACCCCGCGGCCCCGGGCGACGCGGCGGCGGCGGAGGCGGTGGTCCGCCCCCTGCTGGAGGCGGCGGGGGTGGGCAGCGTGGCGGTGCGGAGCATGGGGGGCGACCTGGCGGTGCAGGTGGGGGGGAGGGGGGATGGGAGGGGTGGAGGGGGAGGGGGATGGAAGGTTTTATGGAGGAGGGGGAGGGGGACCTGGCGGTGCCGTGAGGGCACAGCGTTGGACCTACCTCATCCTCCGGCTCCACCTCTGCGGCCCTCCCCTCGCCTTCCCACAATCGCAGATCACCAAGAAGGGGAAGGGCATCGTGCACCGCACCGCAGCGGTGAGCCGGGCCGGGGGGGGGGATGGGCGGAGGGCTGGAGGGCTCGGGAGTGCTGGCACCTGGGAGGGTCGGGTCGCTCGGATTGCGGCCACGCCCCGCTCGCCCAATAGCCCCATGCTTCGCGCAGCTCTTCCTTTCCGCTATGCATCAGCACCATACTGCCACCATGCTCGGCCACCCAGCCACTCGCCCACCCAACAGCCCCCCACCCACCCCACCGCAGAAGCGGCCCGCGCTGGTTACCGCCGCACCCGGGGCGACCCCCGACGCCGCCCCCTCCCACGACCGCTCCAAGGCCCTCCCCATCCCCGCCGGCCGGCCGCACCCCTTCCTGCAGCGCACCGGCTTCCAGACGGAGGACGGACGCATTCGGGCGCACATGCAGGCAGGGGCGGGGGGGGTTGTGGGGGGGGTGGCAGGGTCAGGGTCAAGGTCAGGGGCGGGGTACTAGGTCAGAGACGGTGCCTTACACCGTGCTTTGGGCTGACCTCCGGCGGCCCTGCGGGGTAGCAGCGGCAGGGGAGCGGCAGCTGGGTAGCAGCGGCAGGAGAGGGGCGGGGGGGCAGGGCGGTGGGGGCAGAGGTGGGGTGCGAGGTCACGGATGCGGGGGTGGGGGCAGGGCGGCGGTTAAAGGGGCAGGGTGCAAGGTCAGAGACAGCGCCTGTCACCGTGCAGAGGACTCATCTCCTGCGCCCCCGGTAGCTGGCACCCGGCCCCGCCCCCGCGCACCGTGACCGCCCTGCAGCTCCTCGCCTCCCGCGGCCCCACCCCCGCCCACCCCCACCCCCACCCCCTCCCAACGTCTCCACACGCCACCACCGCGCCCTGCCCTCAGTCCCGCCCCAACTCCCTGTGCGTCGACACGCCCCACCCCACCCGCCTCCCACCCCGCCCCCAACACGCCCTCCCAACATGTCCACACGCCCCCCACTCGCCTCCCCCACACACATACACCCCGCAGGACAAATTCGCGCAGGTGAACGACTTCCTGCGCCTGCTCAGCCACACGCCCCTCATACGGGGGTCCACACAGGGGCAGGGGCAGGGGCAGCAGGGGGGGCAAGGGGGGCAGGGGCGGTCGAGCGACGAGGAGGAGGAGGAGGCGCAGGCGGAAGAGGCGCCGTCCTCGTCCGCCTCTGAGCTCGCCTCCGCCGCTGCCGGCGGCTCCTCCGCCCCCGCCCCGCTGCACATCCTCGACTGCGGCTGCGGCTCTTCACACCTCACCTTCGGTACGTGCTGTGCGCTGTGCGCTTCGGGCTGCCTGCTGTGCGCTGCGTGCGGCGCATGCTGCGCCTCTTGCCTCTTCCCCTCCTCCCCTTCACCTGGGGCCCACACTCGTCCCCTCCCCCTCACCTTCCCTCTCCCACACCCACCTCTCACCTCCTCCTGCCCTTTAAGGCACCTACCACTACCTCCACCCACCCACCGCCCTCCCATCCCAACCCCCAACCCCCAACCCCCAACCCCTCTTTCCCCCCCCAAAGGCACCTACCACTACCTCAACCACGTGCTGGGCCGCCCCGCCACCCTGTCGGGGGTGGACTCGAACGCGGGGCTCATGGCGCGGGCGGAGGCCACGGCGCGGCAGCTGGGGCTGGGCGAGGAGGAGGCGTTCTTCCGTGCAGCGGCCATTGGGGACTACAGGTGGGGTGGGAGCATTGAGGGATGTAGGACGGGGAGAGGGCGGTGGCGGAAGGGGCCGGGACGGTGGGAGTTATCGGCATGCTAGGCGACTGCTGGGCACCCGGCCGCGATCGGGGACTACAGGTGGGTGCGGTTCAGGGATGGGTGGTGGTAGGGATGATAGGGCGGTGAGGAACCGAACCTTCCCCTGTCACTCATCCTGCCGGCGCCTTCCCCTAAGCTGCCCCTCCTTCTCCCCCCCCCTTTCCCCCCTCCCCCCAGCCCCCCCGTGCGCCCCGACATCGTCCTCGCGCTCCATGCCTGCGACACAGCCACGGACGACGCACTGGCGCTGGCGGTGAAGCAGGTGGGGGGGAGGGGGCGGGGGAGGTAGGGTGAGGGAGACAGGTAGGGGGAGATGAGGAGAGGCAAGCGGGCAAGGGGCCAGGGTGAAGAGGGGGGACGCGGACGACGCACTGGCGCTGGCGGTGAAGCAGGTGGGGAGAGGGGGGCGGAGGCGGGGGGCTGTGAAGGTATGGGCAGCAGAAGGAGTGTAGATGGGGAAGGTAGAGGGGCGGCAACGGATGCCAACGGGGTGTCTAAAGAGGGGGTGCGATGCTACCACGGGACAACCTGGGAACCTGGGTACCTGGGTACCTGGCGACGCGTTCACTACCTCACTGCCCCTTGCGCTGCTCCTCCCTTCCTCCCCTGCTCTCCCCCCCGTGCCCCCGTCTTCCCTCCGCAACCCCCCCAGTCCGCCCGCCTCATTATGGCGGTCCCCTGCTGCCATCAAGACCTGCAGAAGCAGGTCGCGGCGTCGCGCTACCACTCCAAGGGCCCGGATGGCTTGAGGGCGCTCATGCGGCACGGCATCCTGCGGCAGCGGCAGATCGACCTGGTCACCGACAGCCTGAGGGCGGCGCTGCTGAGGTGGGACCCGGGGATGGCAGAGCGCGGGCGGCGTGGCGACGTGGGGGGTACGGTCCGTTGTGGAGGGTACGCGGCGCGGCGCAGGGGCTGTGGGGGAGGAGCGACGAAAGCGGGACCCTAGAGCAAATCACAAGCGCTACGGCCTGCCTTAAGCCTGTGTGTTTGTGACGCCACGGGGGCTGCTCTGTGCCAAGGGCGGCTCTGTAGGCGGAAATGTAGAGCGCAGGGATGGAGAGCTAAGGAGAATGTGGGGGAGGTGGGACATACGGGGCGGTTGGGGGGCGCATGTCGCGCGGCGTAGAGCCCTGCGAAGGCCGTAGGCCGTAAGCTGGGGGGCCCACTGCCATGTCACGTGACACGCCCCATACACACCCGTTGCCCCCCTGGCACCCCCCTCCGCCCCCACAGGGTCGCGGGCTACTCCACGGACGTGGTGGAGTTCGTGTCGGCAGAGCACACCCCCCGCAACCTCCTCATCCGGGCCTCGCTCACGCCGGGGGCGGCCGCCGCGCGGGTCGTGCCCGACTTTGGCAACTGCCGGCACGACGAAGACGAGGTGCGTGGGGGGGCGCGTCTGAAGGGCGCGTATGAGCCGGGTGCTGGGCAGGCAGGGCGCGAGCGCATCCGGCGCGAAGCAAGCCTACCGGAAGTTGGGCAAAGAGGAGGAAAACCAGCCCGGCCCCGCGTGGTGTGGCGCGGCAGTGTTCGGGTGTTGGCCTCAGCGCCCCGAGTAGCGGGCTCCACGCAGCCCGGAGCGAGGTCTGCCGGTGCGTTCCCTGCTGCGCTGTGGGCCTGACTGCCGCGACCTCCGTCGCCCCGCGCCCCCCCGCAGGCTGGGGCCCAGCCGGGCCCAGCCACAAGGCGGTCCCGCGGGCCCAGCCGGGCCCAGCAGCGGGCGGTCGCTGCCGCACGCGAGTATCTTGATCTTCGGAACATGTGGGGCGTCAAACCGCGGCTCGAGGTGGGTAGGGAGGAGCGGGGAGCGGACGGCGGGGCCTGGGGCCTTGGGGTGGAGCAACGGGGATGCAGGCGCCCGAGAGTGTGGAGCGGGGACCGTGGTGGGGCAGGGGGCGCAGGAGGTGTGGCGTCAGCGGGAGCGTGCCCACCAGCTGCCGCCACGGGTCCTGGCAAGCGGGGGAGGCGGGGGAGCCGTGGTCCGCGCGTGCACCAAACGCTTCCCGCGGTGGCGAGATCGGGCACGGAGACGAGTCACCTGCTAACCACCCCAACCGATCAATGCCGCACAACCACCCAACTGGCAACCACCAACCGCCAACCGCCGCAGGTGCTGCTGCAGGACCAGGTGGACGTGTTCCTGCGTGCGGCGGGGCTGCAGTACCAGATCGAGGATGACGGGAAGGATGCGCTGTGGCAGCACCACGCCCACAACAGGAGCGACCTAGAGGCCGAGTGGCTGCTGGGCTACCGGGATGACTTCGGTGAGCAGTTATTCTAACCTGGCATTCTCGCGCCAGGAAGTATACGGCGTTAGCTGGTGGTAACCCGGCATTCGGGCGCCATCCGCACCTGCCCCCCACAACGCGGCCTGCGGGATTTGAGCAAGCTTTGGGACGGCCGTCAGGAGGGGTCAATGCAATGTGCAGCTAGCCGGGTCTGGCCCCCCAGCCGGTATTGCGACGGATGAGGAGGGGTGGAAGCGCTCGCGTGCGGCGGCCGAGGCCGGGCGGTGGAGGGAGCCGGCGGCCAGGCGAGCGTGTTAAGGGGGGAGGTGGAAGGGGCGCACGGGGGCGAGGTTATGCGAAAAGCAAGGCCAGCAACTTGCGACGAGGGGGGGAGGGGGGCATATCCCCCGCGTAGTGCACTTGCTAAGAGGCTTTTTAGAGCCATGCGGAGCGGTCCGCGCGGACGATGTACATGGCGCAGTGGGGGATGCAGCTGAGCACGACTATGCTAGAGGGGGGGCCCAAGGGCCGGGGGGACCGATTGTGATGGGCGCGCTACGGCCGAGGAGTGTGTGGAAGGCGAGGCGCGCTTGGGCAGAGGCGGGTGGCGAGCGGGGGAGCTGCGGGTGGAGCTTAAGGGGCTGGGTGCTTGTGACGGCTAAGCGACGGCAGCGATGTCGTCGAGGCGAGGGGTTCTCTGATGGTGATTGTGAGGGAAGTGCAGGCGTGACGGCACCAAGCTCTGGACCTCTGGTGCTGAAGTGACTGGAGTACGAGGGGCCGAAACGTTCGGCTGTTTGGCAAAGAGCGGTATCTCGATGGCACAAGAGCTCGTTATGTGGTGTCGTTGTGTCGGTGGCTATGGGTGGCTTGCCCCCCCTGCCGGCAGCCCGTTCTTCTACCCCCTCACGAACGCACCATGGAGGTGATGTGGGTTCCTCTTGGCAGCAATGCCCACGTGCTCTTGGGCGCTTCTTCCATCGGGTCTTACAGCGGAGGCTAGTCGTATCTGAGTACTTGGTGTGCCCCCGACTCTGGCCCTAACGGAGCGTGCGGGTTGGGTCAACACCTGTAACATCTGTCTGGTGATCTGGTGGTGTTACCTCGTCTCCCAGTTCCCCTTACCCTTACAATCGCAGCCGCCGCTTGCAGTGCGTGTTCTTGGCCACCTCAAGTCCCCAACTGCCGGGGCAGCCGCACGCTACTTAATGTGTGTGGGGCTGCTGTATACAGAGAGTCATACACAGGAGGGTCCTAACGAGCTTACGCTGGCTACCGTTGCGGCGCGTGTGGCACTTTGTGCCCCGGCCCCCCGGCCGCCCCCGCCGCCCTTCACGGCCCCAGAAGCAGTAGGTACCACCAGACCCTACTCCGGAAGCAGTAGATACCGCCAGTCCCTACCGTGATTGGGCCTGCTGTACATGGACGAGCAAATGTCGGGCATCTGCCGTACCTACAGTTGACGCTTGGCTTCTAGTCTACCCATCGCCCATAGCTGCCTTCGGCACTACCTTCCATCACATCGTCTGCTCCAATATGCTCTTACGCAGCCTCAAGAAAGCCCGTTTGTCCCACTCCAACGTTCATGCCCTGGGAGTGCAACCTTACGTGTTTCGACGCCGTGGGACTCCTGGTTCTGCTGCTGCTCGCGATATCCACGTTGCGTTCCGCAAACTGCCACGCGCTTGAGGGGTACAGCGGCGTCGGCTGTGCGCGTTCCGGTGCACAGAACGCTCTGAGCGCATGGGCAACCTCTGCTTTGGACCGCAAGGTGACAACCGGTCAGGCGAATACGCCTATCGCCGCGCTCTCGCGGCGGCCAAGACCGATGTCGTCCAGCTGCGCAGTAGCCGCTCCTTCTATTCGCGTTATCAAATCGTGCGGCCCCTCGGCCAAGGGGGATACTCAAAGGTAGGTTCTCTTAGCCTGCGTTGCCGCGAAAACCCGCCACGCGTGCACACATCGATGTGGGGGCCATGTGCATGCCCGTCGAAGGCACACCTGACGGGTGCGTAGTGTGCGGAAGCTTGCGCTAATGGCCAGTCTAGGACCTTGCTCACCTCTCCTCTTGGCGGCCTGACCTGCCCGCCCGCCTTGTGAAAACACGCCACGCTACTCCGCGCAGAAACCCGCATACCTGGCAGGATTTCAATCGTCCACTGTCCACGCAGCCAAACTGCGCTGTTCACCTTAGCAACCCCACGCTTGTACGTGCTTTCCGGTGCACCTCTTCTTGCCGTGCAGGTGATCGAGTGCGCATGGCTCCCCCCCGCCGCGCCCAAGCACTTCGCAGTCAAAGTGGTGGCCAAGGTGCATGTCTCCACCGACGGTGCGACAGGGGTTAAGGCAATGTTCAGCCGGGCCTGGCCAACCAGCCGGCGAGGCGACGGGCTAAGCAGGAGATCACGCAAACATGTGTGTCAGGGTTGCGGTACAGGTGCCGCTGCAAGGTGCCTTGCACGTGCCTTGTCAGCGGGCCAGGGCCGCAGCATGACGCCGCACCCCACCCGCCCCACGCACCTCGTGTCCCTCTCCACATGCTCACATACACACACTTATACACACGCCTCCCCTCCCTCCTCAGCCGTTCTCCGTGAGTTGGCGGTGTCACGTCTACTGGCGGACCACCCTGCAGCCATCAAGGTGTGTGGGGGGGGAAGGGAGGGGAGTGACGGTTTAAGGGGGACTGCGAGACAGGGGGGAGGGGAGGGCGGGGGACTTGGGATGAAAGTAAAGGGAGGTCCCATCACTTCAAGGCCTGAACCCCCGTACGGCAGGTGTACGAGATGTACGAGGATGAGTCGTACTTCTTCCTGGTCATGGAGCTGTGCCGGGGCGGGGAGCTGTTTGAGCGGATCGTCAAGAAGGTGGGGCAGGGGTGTGGGGGCAAGGTGCAGGATGGCAGGAAGTGGGGGCGAGGTGGGGAACCCAGGCCCCGCAAAAGTGCCCTTAGCTCCCCCCCTCCCCGCTCCTGCCCCCCCACCCCCTCAGGGCCACTTTTCCGAGCGCGATGCGGCCCGCTACCTCCGCACCATCATCGAGTTTCTGGCGTTCGCGCACTCCAAAGTGAGGGGGGAGGGCTATTGCGGCGAGGCCTTACGCTTATGCTCAACTCACTCGCGCCCCCCATCCCACCTCCCCCAGGGCATCGCCCACCTCGACCTGAAGCCGGAGAACATCCTCTTGCTGAAGCCGGCACCAGCGGATGGGGGGGAGGACAAGGTGCAGATCAAGGTGGGCCGGGGCGGGGCGGCCTGGGACTGCCGCCGGTGCGCAAGAAAACTCGAGGGCTAGTTGGTTTACGCGGATAACTCAACTTCCACCCCTCCCAGGTCATAGACTACGGATGCAGCAGCTACTGCCCAGAAGGAGTCACGCTCACGCTGCCGTACGGCAGCCCCTTGTACGCCGCACCCGAGGTACGTACGGCACCGGAAGTTGGCAAACTTGAGCCCGGCTCCAGCCGTTCTCCATCCCTGCCCTGACTCCGGTTGCCCTGTACGGCAATCAGGTGTTGCACTGCAAGTACGACAAGTCTGCCGACATCTGGTCGCTAGGAGTTATCAGCTACCTCCTGTTTGTGGGCTACCCGCCCTTCTACGGAGCGACGGACAAGGAAATCATCATAAAGGCGCAGAGGGGTGAGCCAAGGCGGTTTGGTCCTGGGTCACGCATGCCCTCCACACCCTGACATGCAGCCCATCTCGGTCTCGCACTCCCTTGGTCTGACCTCTCCACTCAATTGCCCCGCTGCCCCTCCATATCTGATACCGGCATCCCATGCATGCTTGCCTCACTCCAACCTCTCCCATCCCCCCCACCCATCCCTCCCACCCACCCCCACAGGCTTCTTCTCCCTCGACGGCCCCGGCTGGGACGCCGTGTCGGAGCAGGCCAAGGCCTTCGTCGCCGCCATGCTGCGCCTCAAGCCCGGCTCGCGGCCCTCGGCCCAGCAGCTGCTGCAGCACCCCTGGATGCTCAGCGCGCAACACCTGGGAGAGGACCTCGACCCCAAGCTCCTCGACAGGCTCAGGGCCTTCCGGCGCAACAGCAGGCGGGTGGAATCAGGGGGTGGACTAAGGCCGTTAGCGATAGGGAGGGTGGGAATCTAGCCTGGTGGCGTGTGGCATCCCGGCCTCTTTCCGTGGAGTGCTAGTGTGCCATCCCTCCCGGCCCGATGGCCACTAACGCGATGCACCCCAGCAGGTTCGAGCGCCTTTCCCTCATGCTGTCCATGCTGCTGTTTCGTTACTCCCAGCTCGATGCCTTATGAGCCTCATGCAATGCGCCCACAGGTTCAAGCGCCTGGCCCTAGTGCTGATGGCGGGCGGGGAGCCAGACAGCGGCCGCTCGTCCAACTCCACGGAGGCTGAGTGCGAGAACGCGAGCTCGGGCGCTGCTCTCCTGGCACACAAGCTGAGGGTGAGCAGTCATCGGTGGTTACAATGAGGAACCTGCGAACCTAGCTGCACGGGTACAGGGCTCCGCAGGCGCCGGAGGGCAGGCGCCCCCGCCCCCGGGGTCGAGGGGCTGCAATAGCCAAACCGTTAGCGGCCATCCGCTATCAACCGTCAAACACCAACCGCCCGCCAGGCCGTGTTCGAGTCCATCGACGAGGACCACAACGGCTCACTCGACTTCGACGAGTTCTGCAGGGCGCTCACAAAGGTACGTACGTACGGCAGCCGGGGATTGACGCTGACCTCCCGCCGTGCGTTGCCCCGCCCAACGCCAGGAGAGCGAGGGCGAGCGAGGGATCGCCATGCGCTTCCCGAGCCATGCGGGCAGATAGACCTCGCGCTGATCCCTCCCCCCCACCCAAAACTCCCTCAGGCCGAGTGCAAAGCGCTGGACCCGCAGGAGCTGCGCGCTCTGTTCGACGCCGCCGACTGCGACAACACCGGCCTGATCGACTACGGTACGTACCATGTTATGACGCATGTCGTACGTACGTGACTAAGCCGCCGTCGGCGCTGTGCATGCATGACTAATGCTGATGACCTCTTCACATGCCACTGCGTGCTTGTACGACGTGCCGTACGCGCAGCCGAGTTCCTGGCGGTCATGGGCACGGGCGCCGCCGCCATGGCGCGTAACCCCACTCTGGCGGCTGAGGCGGTGATGCGCGCACTGGACACGGTGGGGATGGGGGAGGGGGGAAGAGGTGGGGGGAGCGGGGGTGTGTGCATGGGATGGGGATCTGGAGTGGGTGGCGGGTACGTGGGTTGGTGTCAGTCGCGGGGAGAGGGAAGCGGCTGCTGTGGGCAGGCAACAACAAAGAGGCACATTGCTCCCCACTCCCCACCCCAGGACGGTGACGGCTACGTGACGGCTCAGGATCTGGCGGGGGTGATGCACCCGGGTGGGTGGGGTGGGGTGGGGTGGGGTGGGGGGCCCGCACTCAGGCGAGGGGGGGAACTAGTGAAAAAGCGCAACCCAACCTGTACCTGTGCGGGGGGCACAGGTTGGGGACCTGGGGTCTGCTGCGTCCTCCCCATTAACCATAGACACAAGTAAATTCCCCTACCCCCGCCCCATGCTCCCCCCCCGCCCCCAGGCGCCTCATTGGCTGAGGCCGCATCCATTGTACGGCAGGTGGACGTAAACGGGGACGGACGGATCGACGTAAATGAGGTAAGGAAGCCGACTTTCTCGACAGGACGACCGTCGACGCATGGCTTCTGCGTGCCACCTGATCTTGGCTTCTTGCGCCGACGCCCTTGCAATAACCGCTGACGCATTTCTTCTGCTACTGACTATGTATCTACCCCGCCTGCCACCCTGCCTGCGAAATGGTGCTCCACGGCATGTGCAGATCCGGGCAGCAATACAAGCCACGTAGCACCCCTGCCACGTGGTCTCCGCACAGTGGCTTCACGGCACCTGCCGATCTGCCGTACGTTGATTGTCCTGCTGCCCGTGTGGCTGGGGGCCCGGGTGTTGCGGGCTGCGGACGGGGACACGGCATGCAACCGGTGTGTGGGGGACGTGGTGGAATGGTGGATTAACGCATCGCTCGCTAGATGATTTGCTAGATTGGTTCTGGTACCCAGCACGCTAGGGGTAGCAGCCCACAACAGGCCACGCGCACACCGCGCGGCGTGGGCTTGGGCTGAGAACGCGGAAGAGCGCCGGAATGGGCTTCATGTGCACACGATGCATACCTGGGGTGTCAACCCCTCAATTCGTCGGCATGGGGATCTGCAACGACACCATTTTCGCAAATGGCAGGCATATCCTTATCATGACAAGGGAACAATTTGGGCAGGCTGGAAGAGCAAGCATATGCACAAGGCAGTAGCAGAGAGGCCGCCCATGGGGCGTGAGCCGTTCGAACTGCATTTTGCTTTATCCGCTGCCGGTATGTATAGCTGCTAGCCCTCTCTGCCATTGAGTGCAGCCTGCAACCGTTTGGCTCCTGCTGTGTGGTGCGGGCCCATAGATAGAGTAAATAGAGCAGTGAGGAATCCGCGCAGGGTTGATGCAGTCATGCTTTGGCGTGGTGACCCGTAAGGTTATTCAAGGTGGGTCGGTTGGATGCTGATCTTAGTGCCGCCGGCATGGTGGGTTCTTATTCATGGCCCCGGCTTGCTGGTCATATGCTGCATGCGCTGAAGAGTCTTGCATGTGACGCACGCATCAAAGGTGAGAGATCGACATGGGTTAGTTGTGAGAGCACAACGGCCCAACGATACAGACATGTGTTTGCGCCGCGTGGCAGACCCCAGGCTTAGGACCCCCTGGGCGATCGTTTGCGCTTCATAGTTGATCAATAGGTCCGGTGCCATCACGGCCGGGATTCTTTCCATTGTCCGCCCCAACGCCAGGGGTGTTTATTGTGCTGTGTACTGCCCTGCAGCCCTGGGATTCATCCTTTCGATTGGCCCCCTTTGCTTTATTGGTGAGAATTGACCCCCCTGGCTGAACGTCTTGGCCAGTCGTGGGGCGGTGGGTGACGCTTTTCTATCTGGGCCTGGCTGGGCCTGGGCTTCTTCAGGGGGCACTCGGCTGGAGCGGACTGAACAGGCCCGTCTTCCGGGATACCCGAAGGGTGTGGCGCACGGGGGGGGTTCACCCCTGGTGTGGCGTGCGGTGGCTGGGGTTGATCCATGCGCGAGGAAGGCACGCAAGTAGGAGTGTGGTGTAAAGGGCAGGCCGGGGGGGACCGTGCGTCCCGGGAGCTGTTGCGGCGAGCCGGCTGGTGGCGTCATGGGCAGCGCTGGGCGGCATGGGGCGGCCGACCCCTGGGCCCGGACGCTGAGCTCCCGGCGCCGCGCGCGCAAGCTCCAAACTCGGGGCCTCCCTCAGCGTTGACTCCCCACAACTTGGGGCCATTGCTCGCCGGCCACTAGCGCAACAGCTGAGCACAATGGCACCGTCCGCGGGCGCGGCGGCAGCCGCAGGGGCGCCGGCGCCAGCCCTGCCGCCCGCGCTGCTCCTCCCGGGCCGCAGCAGCGCTCGCCTCTCCTCGGCGGCGGCGGCTTCGCTGACCCGCGCAGTCCCCCGCCCCGGCATCAGCGCAGGCCTGGCGCGACGTGTGCCTGCGCCGGGGCCGGGGCCCGCGGCCGCCGCGGCGTTCCGGGACAATGCTGCGGGGGGAGGCGCGAACGAGGCGCGGCCGCCGCCCGGCAAGCAGCAGCAGCCTCAGCAGCAACCGCGGCCCCAGCAGCAGGGGAAGGGGCGCGCGCAGGAGGTGAGCTTATCAGGGGATCAGGAGGGGGCGAGGGGAGCGGGGGCTGGAGGTAGCCGCCGGAAGGTCGCGTGCGTTTGCCGTCGCTCCTCACTTGCTTGTCTCCACGACTTCTGCTCCTCTCCTCCGCCTGCCCCACGCCTACTCTGTACGCAGGCCCACGGCAAGGGCAGCGGCAAGCCCAGTACCAGTGGCGCTGACAGCCCCAGTGCCAGCGGCGGCGGCGGCAGAGGCAGCGGCTTCGCAGACCCCAGCAAGCGGAGCACAGGTTCCAACCCCCAGCGTCGCCGGGGCGCTACCAGCAACACCGCTCGTCCCGCCGCCGCCGACCCCTCGCCCGCCGCTGCCGCCGCTCCTGCCACCGCCGCCGCCGGCGCCGGGCCTGCTGGCGGCGCCGTCGGGTCGGAAGCGGTCTCCGCCGCCGCTGCCGATGAGATCCTCGCGGCAGCGGAGGGCGCTATTCGGGTGGCGGAGCAGCTCGACAAGCTGGCTAG
Organism: Edaphochlamys debaryana; assembly: GCA_016858145.1. Classification (NCBI taxonomy): domain Eukaryota; kingdom Viridiplantae; phylum Chlorophyta; class Chlorophyceae; order Chlamydomonadales; genus Edaphochlamys; species Edaphochlamys debaryana. The sequence continues at coordinate 406,432 of JAEHOE010000110.1, forward strand.
CATTGAGGCGACGGCGGCGGCGTCGGGTCTGGAGGCCCTTGGGGACCGGGGGGAGGTGGACGCGGCGCTGGCGGAGCTGGCGGCGGCGGCGGCGGAGGGCGAGCACCAGGCCGCCGCCAGGGCGGCGGCGGTGGCGGCGCTGGCGGCGCCGCTGGCTGTCACCAGCGACGTCGACGACGCCGGCGCCGTTGCCGATGAAGACACAGGATCGGACCTCGGCAGCGGCGGCGGCAGCGGCGGCGGCGGCACGCCGGCCGGTGACGTGTTGGTCGCTGACACGTCAGCGGCAGCGCCAGCGGCTGCTGACGTGACGTCGGCAGCAAGGATGTTTGACGACACGTCAGCAGAGCCTGCGTTTCCGGTTGAGGAGGGCGGCGGCGGCCTTGAGGCTGCGGCGGGATCGCGGGGTCCGCCCATGGGTGCCATCGACGGCAACGCCAGCGCCCCAGCGGCAGGCCGCGGCCTCGCGGAGGCTGTCGGCGGCGCCGCCGACGCCGCGGCCCGCGGCGTGCGTGCCGCTGGCGGCGCTGCTGGGTCCGTGGCGGAGGGCGCCGCCGAGGCGGGCCGGGGAGCGGCGGAGGCGACAGCACACGCCGCCAAACGTGCCGCCGACACAGCCCGAGGCGCGACGGAGGCGGCGGGTAGCGCCGTCACGCGCGCTGCCGACGCCGCCGGCGGCGCCGTCAGGACCGCCGGCGGCGCCGTAACGCGGGCCGCCCACGCTGCGACGGAGGCGGTGGGTGACGCGGGCGGCCGCACCGCTGCGGCTTTCAGTGGCGGCGGTGGCGGCGGCGACGTCGCCTCTACCGTCAAGCGCGCCGCCGCCGCCAGCCCTGACGTCCAGCCATACGCCGCGCACCCTGGCGCCGACGCCGATGCCACCGATGCCGACGGAGAAGCTTCTTCACCGCCGCCGCCGCTGGACGAGCTGCTTGAGGGCGCGCCGCCGGAGGTGACGGCGCCGCCGGCGGCCCAGCAGCGCCGCCACGCAGCTGCTGACGTGGACACACCGGCGGCGGCTGACGGCGGCAACGACCTGGCCGCCGCGGTGACGGAGGCCGCCGCCGCTGCCCCTGAAGTGCAGCCGTATGCTGCGCACCTGGGCGGCGAGGCGGCGGCGGCGGCGGAGGCCGGCGGCGGCGTTCACTCGGTCCAGGAGGGGCTTTCTGCTGGCGGCGGCGGTGGCAGTGACATCCCTGGCGGCGGCTGCTCTTCCGCCGCTGCAGAGGCTCCGGCCTTTGCCGGACCGGGCCTCGGCGCCTCCAGCGGAGGTAGCGGCGACCTGGCTCGCGCCGTCACCCAGGCCGCCGCCGCCGCCCCCGAGGTCAAGCCCTACGCCGCCCACTTGGGACCGGAGGCCTCGGCGGCGGCGGAGGCCGGCGGCGGCGTGCACAACGTCCAGGCGACAGGCGGCGGTAGCAGTGGCGGCGGCAGCGCCCCTGCCGTACAGCCGTACAGCATGCACTACGGCGAGGAGTACCAGCAGGGCGGTGGCGCCTCCGCTGAGCACCGCGGCGCCGCCGCCGGCCCTGGCCTCGGCGCCGCCGCCGCCGGCGGCGGAGGCCGCGACCTGGCCGGGGCCATGATCAAGGCCGCCGCCGCCGCTCCCGAGGTTCAGCCCTATGCCGCCCACCTCGGAAACGAGGCGGCGGCGGCCGAGGCCGGCGGCGGCGTCCATTCCGTCGACACGGCCGCTGGCGGCGCCGCCAGCGAGTCGCCGCCGCTGGACCAGCTGCTGGAGGGCGCGCCGCCGGAGGTGACGGCGCCGCCGGAGGTGACGGCGCCGCCGGCCGCCAGCGGCGGCGGCGGCCAGCCGACGCCGGAGGAGTACGGGGAGCAGGAGAGGACAGCCTCGGATCAGCCACAGCTCGGCCAGGCTACGCCCTCCTCTCGGGCGGCAATGCCCCCGCAGGCGCAGCACAGCACAGCGCAGCAGGGACAGGAGCAGGCGCAAGCGCAGGCGGCGGCAGGGGAGGGCCAGCGGCGACAGCAGGGGGCGGCGGGGCAGCCTCCGGGGCTGGAGCTCGAGCGGGGGAACGACGCGGTCGCTGCGGGGCATCAGCAGCCCCTGGAGGCCGCAGCGGCGGCGGAGGAGGGAAAGGGCGCGCAGGAGAAGGAGCAGGGGGAGGAGGGGTGGGAGCAGCAGCAGGCGGCCGGCTGGGGCGAGGAGGGGGCCGAGTTCCAGGAGTTTGACATCGCGCAGCCTTCCTCGGCACAATCTGCTGCAGCAGGCTCCGGCGGCGGCGCTCCGCAGACCGCCCCACAGGCGGCCGCCCAAGCCCCCGCGCAACAGCCCTCCGCCGTTGGCACCCCCGCGCCCGCAAGCCGCTCCCACCCGGCGCCGCAACAGACCGCCCAGGCCCCAGCGCACTCCACTCACCCGGAGCGCCCGCAGCAGCACCGTCAACAGCAGCCCGCCGCCTCCGCCTTCGCCCAAGGTCAGAACGGAGGAGTGCAGGCGCAGGCGCAGCAGCAGCAGCAGCAACAGCAGCAGCAGCAGCCGGAAGCCGGGACTGAGCAGCCGCAGCCACGAGCTCCGGCGCATGCGCGGGAGCAGGGAGGTGGACGGCCGGCACAGGTGCAGGTGCAGGGAGGACGAGAGCAGGCGCAGGCGGAGGCGGAGGCAGTGCAGCAGCCGGAGGCCCCAGGCGCCGGCACGCCGGTTGCCGAGGGCGCCCCAACGGCGGGTCCGGTGCCGTCCCAGGTGGAGGCTCTGCCACCCCCGGCCGCCGCCGGAACCGGAACCCCGCCTGCGGGTGCCGAGAGCACCGCCGGCGGCGCAGGCGTACCGGTACAGTCACAGGTGGATGCGCTGCCGCCTTCCGCCGTCTCTGGCTCGCCTCCCGCTTCCCCTGCGGCGGCGGCGGAAGAGGCTAGCGGCGGCGGCAGCGGCAGCGGCGGCGGCACCCGTCGCTCCTCCGGCCGCACCCTGGTCGGCGCGTCGCGCGCCGTCGCCGCCGCGCCGTTCCGCGCCGCCGCCGCCGTCGTGCGGCTGGCGTTCCAGCTGGCGGTCGGCGCCGTACGTACGGCGCTGGCGCTGGTGGGCGGCGTGATCCGCACCGCGTGGGCTGCCGTACGGGGCACGGTGTGGGCCGTATTTGCCGTACCACGTGCCATCCTTGGCGCCCTCTTTCGTGCCATCGGCGCCACCCTCCGGGCCCTGGGCAGGGCCGCCGGCTGGGCCGTACTGCCCCATAATGAGGTCTCCGCCGCCGACGCCATGACTACGCCGGTGGCCTCCGTCGGCGGCGGCGCGCCGCCGGCAGGCGCCGCCGTCACCGGCGTCGGCTCCGCCCTGGCCGCCGCCGCCGGCCCGACGCCGACGCTGCCGGCGGCCGTGGCGGCGGCGGGCAACCCGGTCGCCGCCGCTGGCGGCGGCGGCTTTGCGCCCGGGCTCGGCGCCGTCGGTTCGCCATACGGCACTGCGATGCCGTATGGCGGTGCGATGCCGTACGGCGGCGGGATGGGCATGGCCAACCCGATTGCGGCGGCGGCGGCCGCCTCCGCCGCCGCGGCGATGCCGACGGGGATGTACGGCGGCGGCGGCATGTTCCCGCCCATCCCGCCGGTCGGCGGCGCGCCCATTGGCGTCTCGCCTCCCGTCGCACCGCAGTACGGCAGTGGTTACGGCACTGGCGGGTACGGCGCTGGCGGGTACGGCACGGGCGGGTGCGGCACGGGCGGGGGGTACGGCGGTAACGGCGGCTCGTACGGCAGCCCCGTGACGCCGCTGCAGGTGGAGGTGCCGGATGCGCTGACGGCGGCAGCTCCTGACGGCAGCGGCGAGCCAGGTGGGAGGGGCACGCCGGGGGGGCGGGCGTTCTGGCACAGGGGCCGGCAACACGTGGGATGTGCCTCCGCTTGAGCCATGGGTCTTGGGCCCCAACGGTACGGTAGTGCGGTAGCGTGGCGTCCCTTCTCCCCTAGAGCACGGGCTGCATTGTCACAGGGGCCCCCTTCCCGATTGACGGCTCTGCCACCGTGCCAGAAAGCAAGGAGGGGGTGCGACGGGCGACCCTGTGGGTCTAGACGCTGAACGCCCAGTGCCAGGGCCACGCCACTTCCCACGGCTCGCCTGCCCCTCATCTCTCCTGACCGGTGCTTCACCCGCGTACATGCACCAGCGCTCCTGCCCCTATTTGCGGGGACCGTTTCATGCCTTGAAGCTCCAATGACGCATCCCTGCTGAACCCATCCCACCTACCCCTCAACCCCAGGCGTCATCGCCACGGCCCCGGAAGCGCTCCCTTACCTCTAGCCATGGCTGCACAGCACGGGCACCCCTGCCTGTGAACCCTCCTCTCCCCCTCCTCACCCCTTCCCCCTCCTCAATTCCCCCCATCCTCCCCCCCCAAAGGCGTCATCGCCACGGCCCTGGAGGCCCTCACCTACGGGTGGGGCCAGGAGCACCACCCCGGGCTGGGGGGCGCGGGGCAGCTGGTGCGGGACCAGGTGCGGCGGGAGAGGGGGTGGGGGCAGGGGGTGGGGGGAGGGGGAGGGGGTGGGGGGTGGGCGTAGGAGTGGGGGCGGGATGCGGGACTTGTGCACGCCATGGCCTGCCATGGTACCGTAGTTGGCCGTTGCAGCTATTGTCGCCGGGTCTGGGATGGCCCCTCCTCTTGCTGAATGTCCCACCATACCTCTCCCTCCAGCCGGCCCCCACACACACCCTGCACCTCATCCCCGCCCCCCCCTCCCCCCCCCTCTCAGGAGATCCTGGCCGACGGCTGGGGCGAGGAGGTGGCGGAGGCGGCCGAGGCGGCGGGGGCGGCGGCGCTGGGCGCCGGGGGCGTGGGGATGCCGGGGGCCGCCGGGGCCATGGGCACAGCCAGGTGGGTGGTGGGTGCGTGCCTCCCTCTCCGTCAGGCGGATCGTCATGCGCAGTGCACCTTTCCTCGCCACAGGCCCTAACCCCGAAGCCGTAACGGCGTGCTTGGTGCCCCCACGTCCTCCCCATTGGCGTTGGTTTGGCCGCCCCGTCAGGCGCTCTTACCTCCCTCCCTTTCCCCCTCTCACCCTCTCCCCCTGCCCCCCAGCCCCTACTACAACCCCGCCTACGGGGCCCTGGTCACCCCCGTCCTCACCAGCCCCAGCCTGGGGACCGTGCTGGGGGCGGCGGTGGGGGCGCTGGTGGGGGGCTCCTCGGGGCCGCTGGCGGGGCCGCTGGGGGCGGCGCTGGGCGCGGCGGTGGGGGCGGCGGCGGGGGGGCAGGTGACCGGGGACGTGAGCGTACGGCCCATGAAGGTGAGGCGTGGGGGGGAAAGAGGGGGAGAGAGCGGGGAGAGGGGGGGGCTTGTGTGTTTTGTGGCGGCGGCGGGGGGGCAGGTCACGGGGGACGTGAGCGTGCGGCCCATGAAGGTGAGGCGGGATGGATGGGGGTGGGGGGAAGGGTGGGGGGGGGTCGGGTGGCTAGAGGGGCCTGTTTGGGGGCTTGGGAGGGATGGAAGCTAACAGTGCCAGGGCAGTGCACGGAAGACTCGAGTGCTTGATCAGCAAACGGGGTGGGCCAGTGGAAGAGTGGATACCGCGAGGGGAAGAGTGCTGTGTACTTTTAATTGGAGCAAAGGGTTGGCCCCACATCTCCAGCGAACTCCCCCCGTGCCCTTCCCTCCCCGCCCCAGGTCTTCTCGGGCCCCGGAGGGGAGGACGTGTCGCTCGCCCCGCACCCCCAGGTGGGCTGGGGGCCTGGGGGGCACGCAAGGCCGCGCATGGGGAGGCGCTTGCTGGCCAGTCTCCCCCCTTCACGCACTGCCTTCACTGCAGCTCCTTCCAAGCTCCTCCTCTCCCGCTTTTGCCCTTGCCTCCCCTGTTCATCCCTCCGCCTTCCTCTCCCCTTTGCCTCTGTCCCTCGACCGAGTCGATCCCCCCTGGCCTTGCTCCCCTACCCTCCCCCCCGTCCACTCTCAGGTGGTGGTCGCCAACGACTCTCTCTCCCTCCTGGGGGCAGTGGTAGGGGCCATGGTGGGCGCCGTGTCGGGCCTGGGGCCACGTGCCGTACTGGCGGGCGCGGGGGCGGGCGCGGGCCTGGCGGCGGCCATGACGCTCACGGGCAGGCGGTACTCTTACGTAAGCCGGTACGGCGCACGTGCGGCCGGTGACGCCCGCCGCGCCGCCAGGATGTTCGGTTGGCTGGGTGGCGGCGCCGCCGGCGGCGGCGCGTGGGGCCTGCCTGGCAACTTCCGCTTCCGCTAATAAGGCGGAGGGGCGGAGGGGATCGGGAACGGGGGCGAGGCTTTGGAGGAGGAGAGGCCGAGGGGCGGAAGCGGAGGGCCGGGGGCGAGCCATCGTTTGCCGCTTCCGTTGTTGAGGCGGAAGGGGGCGAACGTGCGTTCGTATAGAGGCAAGACCCGGAGGCCTGCAGAGGAGTACTACGGGTAGCGGTAGCGGGGGCGGAGGAGAGGTGCGTGGCGGCGGCCTAGGGGGCAGCGCCAGGCGTGGTCTACTACAAAAGCTGAAGGCCCAAGTCCAAGGTTGCACAGAAGACATGGTGGAAGTGCGGGGGTAGCGTGTGTTTAGCGTATGGGGGCTTGGCGGGGCTGGGTCTGAGGCAGCGGCGCATTGCTCGATTTGCTCTTTAGACAGGGTTGCGGTTGCGTTGGTGCTGTTGGGAGTTGCCGCTCACAAGAGACAAGGTGCTGCGGTACCGAAAGGACCAAGGCGCCAGGGGGGGGGCAGATCTTTCCGAAAATGACACCATGCCTCATCTGGATGGTGCTTGCGGAGGGGAGCCCGAATCCGATCTTAAAAATAAAAACGGAGGTTTGATTGCAAACTTATGGGGGGGCAAAGTTCTCGGTCGGTCGTCGGTCGGGGGGGCCCGGTGGGTTTCGTCAAAGGGGCCGCTTGGATTTTGTTCCAGCGGCCCAGGGCACTCTCCGGCATCGGAAAGCATGCCCTGGGCGTGTAGCAGGAATGGCCTTATGTTGGCGGGCCATTCAACCCCTTCCAGCAGTGCCCGCGGGTCGGGACATGTCGGCATGGCAACCCTTCGACGCACACGTCGCTACCCCAGGCCGTCACCCCGGTGCTCCCGAAGTCCTCCGCCACCCGCAAGCTTGCACCCCGCGCATTATATGTCCAGCACGGGCATAGCATCGCCCCTCAGTCCTCAGCTGACGGTCAATGGACGGGTCGGAGTCCGTGGCATGGTAAATGGCTCCCGGCCAACTTGGGCAGCCGACCATATTGTGTGCGCCCAGCGATAGAGCACGCAGGAAGGAGCACATAGACACAGGGACGGCTTTGAATTGGAGTACAGGAAGGCCTTGTACGACAGTATTGTACACTGTACGGGTCGGTCGGTCGTCGGTCGGGGGAGTCCAGGGGTTTGGGGGCATGGTGTCTGTGGGTTTCGTTCCTGTCCCCCCCCTGAAGGCGCCCTTGCGCCGCCTCAGTCCATGCAACGCCCACCTCAACTGCTCAACTCTTGTGCGTATCCGCCCAGACCAGCACCGTCAGCCCAGCATCATCACCTTAGGCCCTACAACGCCCAGCCCAGCAGCATCAGATCTTGCTCCAGCAGCTTCACATCCTGCTCCAGCCCGCCTGCACTGCACTCCTTGCAACTCCTGGCCATTGACACAGCCGCGGTCGCCGGTCCCACGCTCCCTGCATCCACCCTCCACACAAGCCATGTTCACCCGCCTCATCCGCCGGTCCGAACCGTCCGCTCTCTCTCACTCGCTCCAAAGCCTCGCGTACTTCCACCCGAGTGATGACAACATTCTCATCCTGCGTGTGAATGCGATGCGCCTGCTCCGCAACCTGCAACCCGCAACGCTGGGGTTGTGGCCCGCAGCAAAGCTACCAACACAGTACGGTACATACGGCCTACAGCATACATACACAACCCGACCTCGGCTCACGCGAGCAGCCCCAAACATACAACGACTTAGCCTCAAGGAAAGGGGCGACCCCCCAGAAGCAAGCCTGCATCTAAGCCACACCCTGGTCCGCCAGCCTCCAGCCACGGCATTCCCTACAACCAGTCAGGCGTAGACAATAAAGCACACCTCAATCCCAGACCCCCACGGCAGACCTCCTGCGCGGCCTAGGCCGGCCAGACCCGGCCTGGAACCTTCAGGCAGACCAGGAGACACGTTTCGCAGCATGCACCCTTTCTGCCCAGTCCGCTGCACGATCGATTCCACTCGAGCGGCAAATCCATGCACCCCTCCGTCCGGTGTCTGTGTCTGGTGTCCTGCACTCCAGCGCGCTGTCCTGTGTCTGGTCTCCCGTCCGTCCGGAATCCGGTGTTCAGCGCCAAGGTCACTCCGTTCCTGCCTGGCGTTAGCTAACTTAGAGCCCCGAGCGCTCCCCCGTCAGGGGCGACCGTTGTCCGGTCCGGTCCGGTCCGGTCAATCTCCGGGCTACTCGGTCCCCACCGGGCGTTAGAGCCCCGATCGCTCCCCCGTCAGCGGGTTGAGCCGAGTGCCGGCAGCGCGGCGCCCTCCCGCCAGCCCCCCGGCCTCCGTCGCAGCGGGCGACGCGCTCCCCAGCACCGCCTGGGGGGGAGGCAGGGGGCAGAGGGGCGCGATTGCGTGACGGCCGAGGGAAGGTACAGGAGGTCAGTGTGGGAAGGGAGTGCAAACTAGTGAGTGAACGCACGGCCCTGGCCGGCAAACCGCGGTTCTCTTGCGGATTCTGGAGTAGGCCCTGCTTGACTGACAGCTTGATCTGTCCCTAGCCCTGCCCGGTCCCGCCCCCCCACCCCCACCCCCACCCCCACCCCACCCACACCCCACCCCCACCCACACCCCCACCCACACCCCCACCCCCACCCAGACCCTCACTCAGACCCAGTCCAAGCACGCAGCCCACTCCCCACGCAACTCGAGCACCGCTTCCCTGCCCGTGTGATCGACCCCACAGCCCATGCAACAGCCCACACCAAGCAAGAGCGCGCAGTACCACGCTCACCCCCCCACCTCGAGCACCGCCGCCGCCCTCAGCCACACCCACATCCAGACCCTCACCCTCACCCAGACCCAGCACGCAGCACAACAGCCCACACCAAGAGCGCAGCACGCAGCACACACCTCACCTCGAGCACCGCCGCCGCCCTCAGCAGCGTCGCCTCCGCCTGCGGCCGCCCCAGCAGCTGCAGGCCCGCGGGCAGCATCAGGGGGCCGCCGGGGCCCCCCGCCCCCGCCGCTGCGGCCGCGACCTTGCTTGCGTCCTCCTCCGCCGGAACCAGGCCCACTGGGGGAAGGGAAGATGAGGAAGAGGGGGAGGAGAGGGGGAAGGGGAGGGGGAAGGGGGAGGAGGGGTAAGTGGCGGGTTGCAGGGGCCCGCAACGGCGTGAGAAGGGCGCGTGCAGGAGGTGCGGGGCCCCCATCTTGGGGTGTGTGTTTCGTACCTGCTCAGCCTGCGCATGTGCGCTGCCGTGTGCCCCCCTGGCCCCTCTTGCCCGCCCCAGCCTGCCCATGCACGCGGGAAGCGCTGGAGAGCGTTTGCGTTCCCCGCTTGCGACACCCTACTGGAGCTGCTGGGTTGCTGCCCCGTCTGCTCTCCTTCCGTCCCTGCCCCTGCCCCCGTGGCCCCATCACACCACTGCTCAGAGCCATGAGCCTTGGACCCCACCCCCACTGCACCCTCGCCGCCACACGCGAACGCCCCGTCCCGCAACAACCCGGCTTTCAACGCGCACGTACTCCACGAGAGATCCCATCCCATTTGAGCGCAATCCCTCAGCAAGAAGCGATGGCAGCATTGAGGGCCCCCGCTCCAACCCCCCCCCCAGCGTTTCCCCCCCCCACACACACACTCGCTCCCCGCGGCCTGTCTGCTCACGACACGCCGACCCTACGCATCCTAAACACACTCGCTTCCCGCCCCACCTGGCACGGAGATGGCTGGCAGTCCCAGCATGTTCGCAGCGACCACGAACCGCATCACGCGGCTCACCTACGGAGGGGGGACGCACGGGAAAAAGGCACACACCGCAGTGACTGATCGAGCCTTGACAAGGCAGGCTAGCTGCTGCAAGTAAGGCCTGCGGGGTCTCCGCGTCGCGCGCGGTAGCACTCCTACGCCAACACCCCGTCAGCCGCCCCTTCAGCCGCCACTCCCCCGCCTCAGGTTGCCTCCCCCATGCTCCCCATAAGCCGCCCGTAACCCCCGTGACTCCCTCAGCCCCCTCCCCCATGTTTCCTGCCTGCTGCAAGTTGCTCTCGCCGCCGCTGAGGGCCGCCGGGTGGATGCGGGGCGCGGGGATGGGCGTGGTGGGGGTGGCGATCACGTGCACCTGCAGCCGGGGAAGCGTCATTTGGTTGCGGTTGGGGCGGTTAGGGAGATTGACGGCTGGAAGATGGTCCCCGCTCTCCCGCTTCTCCTCCTCTCCCCTCTCCTTCTTCATCCTTCCCTCTCCTTCTCGCCTCCCCCATACTCACGTCGCTCAGCACGCGGCGGAAGTGGACGTTGGCGCGGGCGCGGATGCGCTGGGCCTGCACGACGAAGCAAGGGCCAGCAGGAACATGGCATGGCGACAACAAGTGCGCCTGACTGCGAGGTTTTCGGAGCATGGGTCTGAGCGACGATGCGCTGGGCCTGAACCAACGGGGCCTAGATAAACAGGGCCTAGATAAACAGGGCCTACATCAACAGGGGCTACATCAACAGCTACGGTAGATCAACAGGGCCTAGATAAACAGAGCCTGAACCAACAGGGCCTCGAACAACACGGGCCAACAGGAGACACGGGCAAGGACGGTAAGGGCGACAACAGGGGCAGTGGCCATTGCCTGGGGCCAGGACTGGCCTCGCGAAGCACACACTCCCGCACGTTCCCCCGCCCTGTTACCCCCCCCCCCGTCCCCCCGCCCTCGCCTGCAGGTAGTCGGGCGCCCCCCAGAAACGGGCGGTGGCGAGGGCCAGGCGCACGTCCCGGTTGAAGGCGGAGCGCAGGGCGGGGCGGGACCAGCGCTCCTGGGGGGGAGGGGGTGCAGGGGAGCGCGTGTTCGGAGGGCTTCCGCACAAAAATCCTCCATCGCCCCGAAAACATTGCTCCGTATGCCCATTCCGCCGCCTTCCCTCTTGACCATGCCGAGCCCACACCCAGATCACCCCGCAAAACACACACGCACGGGCCCCCTCCGCCCCCTCAGCCCCCCCCTCCCACCCTGAAGTTGTGCAGCATCTCCGACACGATCGTGACCGTGTGCGCCACACGCACCCCCCAAAACACACCCTCCCAGCCCCCTCCGCCCCCTCAGCCCCCCCTCCCACCCTGAAGTTGTGCAGCATCTCCGACACGATCGTGACCGTGTGCGCCACACGCACCCCCCAAAACACACCCTCCCAGCCCCCTCCGCCCCCTCAGCCCCCCCCTCCCACCCTGAAGTTGTGCAGCATCTCCGACACGATCGTGACCGTGTGCGCCACACGCACCCCCCAAAACACACCCTCCCACCCTGAAGTTGTGCAGCATCTCCGACACGATCGTGACCGTGTGCGCCACCCTCAGCTGCTCCAGCTCCGGCACGCTCACGGCCACCAGGCAGGCGCCCGCAGCCTCGGCTGCGGCCAGGGCGCGGCGGCACACGGCGGTGACGGCGGGGGAGGCGTGGTCGAACCACTGGGGGCGGGGCGGGGAGGCGAGTAAGGGAGAGGTTGGGCAAAGGCAAGGAAATGTTACAGGGGCGAAATGGGGCAAGACTGGGTGAGGGAGGCGTGGTCGAACCACTGGGGGCGACAGGGAGGGGATTAGGAAGGACGACGGTGCAAGAGTGGGCAAGAGTGGGGCAAGAGTGGGGCAAGAGTGGGGTAAGAGTTGGGTAAGAGTGAGGGCAAGAGCGGGGGAAAGAGCGGATGGGGGAGGGAGCTTGGTCGAACCACTGACGGCGGGGCGGGGAAAGGTGGGGAATCTGGAGTGGGGCGGGAGTGGGTGAGGGAAGGGTCCCGGGCCACTCGGGGGAGGGGTGGTGGAAAGGCGCTGGTGCTGATGGAGGGAATGAGGAGAGGAGCAGGGGAGGAAGGGAGGAGCAAGGGGACGGTCAGGAAGGGCAAGGGGGGAAGTGGTGGCCGCACAGGACCGAGACGAGCGAATTGCCGTACAAAAACCGTACGAATACCATGCCGTACCTTGTCGTACACGCCGATGCGCAGGCCCTTGAGCGGCTGCGCCACCGCGGCCCCCGGCGCCGCCGCCTCGGGCCAGGGGCTGGGCAGCAGCGGCGGCGGCAGCGGGTCCTCGCCCTCCTCGAGATCGGGCTCAGGCCCGGGCCCGGCCTGGGCCCAGTCGGGCCCGACGGCCGGTACGGAGGGCCCGAATTGGGCCATGATGCCGTACAGCAGCGCCACGTCCTGCGGCCGCGGCGGTTGAGAGGTGGGCGGCTAGCGGTCGTCGGTGTGAGGAGGGAGATGGAGGAGCACCTGTCCCCCAAAAAACACGGTGTCCATCTGGCGCCGTACTACAGTCTAATCCGCCGTACGCTCTTATCCGTACCTGCACGCAGCCCGCCATGGGTCCCATGGTGGCCACCGTACAGTCCACCTGGGCACGGAGGAGGTGGGGATATCGGAGTTAGAGATAGGGTGTGACGAAAGAGCTCGTTTAGAGAGAGCGGAATCCTGCGGCTGCTCCCTCACAAAGCCCCTGGGAAACGACCAGACTAGCCAGACCGGCCCGCCCAGCCACGGCGGCCCCCGCTGGCCCGCTTACCTCGACCACGCCGGAGCCTCCCACGCGGCCCGCGCTAGGCTTAAGGCCCACCTACACGCCCCGGGTAAGGGGCAAGGGTGAGGTGGAGGGTGAGGTGAACGGCCGGAAAGCGAGGCACCCCCGCCCCCACCCCCACGCTGCGCACTGGCCCGCTCATCCCGGCCATACTATGTTACTATGCACTCGCGCACCGAAGCCCATCCCCACCCCCCTTCCCATCTCCACCCACCCCCGATGCAGGGTCGGAAAGCGAGGCATCCCGACTTCCCCCCCCACCCACCACGCCGCAGAATGAGGCCGGAATGCGGATGGAGCCGCCCCCGTCAGAGCCTGCGTGCCGCGCAAGCGGGGGGGATTCAGGCAACGCAAAATACGTGGATAAGCGGATCAACGTGCTGGGATGCCTGTGAATGGATTATAGTGGATAGTAAGATGACGGGGAGGCCGGCGTTCGAGTGCTGGCAGCCATTCCCCAATTGGCCAACCAACACTGCCTGAGCCCGAGCCAAGCAGGCATGCAGGCAACCATGTATGCCAGAAACGCTGCATCCCCGTTTACCCACCGATCGCAACGGGGCACAGCCCGGCCGCCAAAATCCAACTCCAGATGCAAACCAAATCCAAATCCAAACCGGCTGCCCAGACAGACACGCACGTGGGTCCGCGCACGGTCGTCTTTTGCCCTCACCCACCGATCGCAATGGGGCACAGCCCGGCGGCCAGGATCGCGCCAGTCCCGCTGGACGAGCCACCCGTGTAGTGGAGGGGCGCCCCGCCGGGGACGGCGCCGGCGGCTTCTGGAACCAACGGGGCGTGTGGGTTGAGGGCGGTCGCCCCCGAGGCGGGGTTGAGGCCTGTGATGCCCAGCCCGATCTCGTGGAGCGCGGTCTTGCCCAGCAGTACGGCGCCCATTGCGCCCAGCGCGGCAACGTAGGGGGCCTCGGTGAGCACCGGGCGCCTGGGGTTCGGGTGGGGGTGCGGAAGGGAGTCAGGGGGAGGCGGGAGGAGGCGTAAGGAATGGTGGTAGCGGGTGGGGTAGGCCGAGGGTGCAAGGGTGATTTAAGGGGGTTACAAGAAAGCGTGCGGGGCATGGCGAGGGCATGGACGTATCTGTGATAGGAACAGGTACAGGTACAGATACTGGAGGGCCCTGCCGAGTTGGGGTATGGAGGAGGGGTTACAAGGAAAAGCTGAGCAGGCCGAGGCCCGACCCACACCCCATCCACCCCCAACCCCCTTACTCTTGAGCCAGGAAGGTAGTGCCACCCGTGGTGATGTACGGCAGCGCATCTGCCACGTCCTTGATCGCGTACGGCACCCCTTCCAGCAGAGATCGGGGCTGCCCAGCCGCCAACCTGTCGTGGGGAGAATGCGAGGGGTGGGGCGCACCGAATACCGGAGGTGAGGGTCGGGAAATGTCTTGTGCGACGTCCACACTAGTCTGTCATCCGCGGTTGGCAGTTTTACGTAACCGCACCACAGAATGGCTGTGTGGAGATCTGGGCTGCCCACATCTGTGTGTCGCGAGCTTCGAAGGCCACATCAGAGAACCGCTACCCCCCCCTGCAACCCTCGAATCCTTCCGGGGCCCCAGCCCACCGTCGCGTGCTCTCCGCCGCCTGCCGCCGGACCTCCTCCGGCCGCCAACCGCTCGGTACGAACCAACCCAGGCCCGGCCGGGCCCCGGTGGGCCCGCCCGCCTCCACAAAGACAATGATGCGCTCCGCCACCTCTGTGGGGGTGGTGGCGCCTGGCGGTACCCAGAGGAGGAGGAGGAGGGTAACATGAGGCATGAGGCGGGCATAGGGCGCCAGGGGCACTACTTGGTATCAGCGAACAAGGGTCCGTGGCAAGGTGTGTAACCCTCTGCCCATCAAGAGGCCCCGCCTGGGCCCCGCCCAGGCCCCATCCAGGCCCAACTCACCCGAGCGGTACGCCCTGGCGTAGTCAACCACCGTAGGCCCCCCGCTGAAGGCGGCGGGGCCCAGACCGGGCCCCTTCGGTCCCGGCTCCCCGCCCGCCCCTGGGTCCACCCCCGCCCCCGCCGCCGGCCCCGGCCCCGAAGCTGCCTCCAGCTGCCGAGTGTGCGGCAGCAGTCCCTGCTTCAGCGCTCCCTCCACCGCCGCCAAGGGCCGCAGCACAGCCTCCTTGATGCTTCCAACCCCGCCGCCATTGCCAGATCCAGATCCAGATCTGGATCCAGATCCGGGGGCGGGCAGCATGGGCGCGGCATGGGGCTCGGGTTCGTGCGTGACTGGATCCACGTCCGGGAGGAAGAGGGGGGGCTCAGGGAGGCGGATGTCGTGCAGGACCTGGGGGCCGGGGCGGTGGGGGTGGGGGTGGGGGGTGGAGGTGGTGGAGGTGGTCGTCGGGAGCCGCAGTGCCCCACCACCGCCCCGCGCGCAGCACGCACAGCCCTGTTACCTCCTCAGCAGCGCCTTCAAGTACTAGACCATCCGTCACACTAGCCCAACACAGCCCGCCCACCCCAATGGCAGCACCCCCTGGGTAACGTAACGCGCCACCCACACAGCTGCAGCCCCCCTTTCGCAACCAAGAGATCCCGCCCATGCATATGGCAGCCCCTCCCCTACGCTCCCCCAACCCCCCCCCCCCACACACACACACACACACCTGCGGCACGCCGCTCTGTGTGGCCAGCAGGGGGTAGACCCAGGCCCCCACCCACGACTCCATGGCGGACAGGAAGAGGGCCAGGGACGCGCCGCGGAGCACGGGGGCACTGGGGGGCGGGGGAGGAGGGCGGGGGGGAAGCGCGTGTGTGAAGGGCTGCTCGTGTGAGCGTGTGCGTGTATGTGTATGCGTGTGCGGGCGGCGGAGGCCAGGGGGGCGCTACGGAGCACGGGGGCACCACTAAGTGGTGGAGGGCAGCGTGCAGGAGGGAAGGGAGTGGGGGCAGGAGAGGGGCGGGGGTGTTGGTTGTTGGTCGGGGAAGGGTGTCGGGGGTCCGGGGTCGGGGGCGCGGGCTCCCTCTCGGGCCCTGCTCGCAGGCCGTCGCGGACTGCCTCCCTCCCTGCCTCTTCCGTCCCTCTTCCGTCCCTGCCTCCTCGATGCCCCCCACGTCGCATGGCCCAGCTTGGGACAACAGTGGGGAGCGTTGGAGGCAGAGCGCAGCACCGCCCGGACCCTCGCGGCCCGTCGTGTGTGCCTACGGGCCTCTGGCCAAACTCCCGACAACGGCTGCTGCCAGGCACCAATCGACAAGAATGGTACAGTTATGACGAGACGGGCAATGCAGCCTCAGCGACGTGTGCGATGCCTCACACCTTAGCTCCCGCAGCTCGTAGGGTTCATCGTCGCCCAGCTCCGTCGCCGGCTTCAGGTGCTGTACGCGCTTTGGCGCCATTGGTATCCGCTGCTTGCGCCTCGCTCTCGGCGCGAGACCGCGCGGCGAATGGAGCTGCAAGTAGCACCGCCCTCAGCGTGCGCCGAGCCTATGACGCTTCGTGCTCAGGTCCTATGAGCGATGTGGTGCGAGACACAACTAGGTCACGCCTCGCGCACGCTGTCCCAGTTGGCGCGACGCGACTCAGCGCAAGCAAGTCGGTGCAGTTGAGCAGAGCGTGAGCGTTGAGCACGCTTGCCGTGCCTGAGAGACTGCGCACGCAAGGTGCGCTGCGCCTTTAAAGCGGTTGTAGCCGTGAGCTCACGCATCCGGGTGCCGGGCACGGTCTCCCCGCATGCCCTCGCCGTGCGAAGCCCGATGTCCCCCGAGCTCGCCTTCCGGCGTGCCTCAGGCCACCCCTCGCAGCCAATCCCATCCCCTGCCAGCCCCAGCGTCCCTACGCGGCCAGGCGAAGGACCAAGAAGGGCCTAGCGGCGCTACCTGCGGTTGGGCACCATCCTTCCACTACACTCAACTACCCGTCCAAAACGACCAACCGCCAAATGCACGGATCCAGGGCAACTACCTCCCGGGTCAACTTGGCCCCGGACCAGCTGTCAGGATTTAGGGAAAAGATGAGTTGACCATAGCCATCCAGGCGCATGTAGACATGCTGGGGGCCGGGGGCGTGGGCTGGGGGGCAGGCAAGTTAGGGGCTTCGTCCCCCCCCCGCCCGACTACCCCCAGCTCCAGGCCTCAACAACAACAATTCCAGGGCACTACGACACGGAGATAACGAGCCCAGGGAGCATAACTGTAACGGACTTCCAGCAACAAAGTCCAAGCGCAGAATTTTGGAGCATCTCAAGTTAAGGCCACGCCTAGCCCAGGCGTCCTTTGCCCAGGGGGCCTCCCAGGACCTCCCCTGCCCCTCCCCTGGACCTCCCCTGCTCCAACCCGCCTGGCATGGATGATTGATGTGTGCGCGCTCCAATCACAGCAATACCAGCAGATATCACCGTAGCCAGAAGCCAAACCAGCAGATATCACGTAGCCAGAACTCAAAATCACCCCCACACCCCACACCCCGCCCGTCCCGCAAACCGTACGAGGCTCGCAATCGGCTTTGCCCAAGCATCCGCACGCCCTGGCGCGTAGGTCCTCCCGCCTGGATGAACACGGGGTGCGACCCCCTCATCTTGAGACACAAACGACGACACGAAGGTCTGGATCGTGAGAGGGGCCGTCTGCATAGAGTACTTGGGCCCCTCCGCCGGCCAACACAGGTATGCTCTAGGACTTCATCCAAGCCCGGGCC
The DNA here is from genome assembly GCA_016858145.1 of Edaphochlamys debaryana. Lineage (NCBI taxonomy): Eukaryota > Viridiplantae > Chlorophyta > Chlorophyceae > Chlamydomonadales > Edaphochlamys > Edaphochlamys debaryana. The sequence continues at coordinate 423,757 of JAEHOE010000110.1, forward strand.
CTGGGGCAAGATGTATCGCCCTCTTGCCCAATTCCCTCGTACAGCAGCTCAGTGCGTATCTCGTGAAGAAGCCCGGCTCTTCGATCCCTCTCAGTACGAGGCATACACGCCCACACAGTTTACTTGAGTGACTTTCATAGCTGCTTAAAACCGCTTCATTTCCAGCGGAAGCCACGCACGGCCACATGCAGGGTACGGCACGATTTGCGCAAAGCACCACCCAAGCCGCATTCCGCAGGAGCCATCCTTGCACGGAATCACAAATCACTTTCAACAAACAGGCAAAAGTATCTTTCCCGCCGTCTCCGGCGGTGTGAGGGATGAACAGGCAGCACCCCGAACGACCGAGGTCTGCAACCATTGCTTTGGTACCCTTGCTCTCTTGGATGCTGGCGGCAGTGCGCCGCCGCCAGGTATGTACGGTATAAAGGCGCACCGTACCACGCATCAAATCAAAGCTTCGTACGGCAGGCCCGAGCGTACGGTACTTATTGGTGAACGTTTCGACAGCACGTAGCCCTCCGTCCGGGCGTCTGCCTGGTGTGGCATGACCACAAAGTCCCCACCAAAATGTCTTTCATATATACCCACCAGGCAAGCATTTATTGGCGCAGCCGCCTCCCGCCTCTCCCCCTTGCACGCACGCCTCGCTGACGGCCCCACATACTTGATTATTCCTCATCTCTCTATCTCTGAGCGAGTACTCTCCGTTCCCAAAGCTGCACTCCAGGCCGTACGTACGGCAGTGCGCTGTCCCCATGCGGCCGTCCAGGCTGTCCACCTCAGCTAGCGCTTGGCTCCTGGCGTCTGACTGATGCGGGCCAGAAGGCCCTTGACCTCCCTGACCACGTCACCCGCTGTGGGCCTCTGCCGGGGGTCCGGGGCCCAGCAGGACATCGCAAGCGCCCTGCGTGTGTACGGCACACACACGCACACGGTTTTGGCGGGGAATAGGGCGGGGGATGGAGGGGTAATTAGCTTGGCAGGGCGGCGCTGCATGTGCATGCGCAATGGCGGCGGGGCCTTTGCGAAGGCATTCGTTCGCCAGGCTGACATACAGGGGGCGCGCTTGCGGCTGGCAGATGGATGGACAGGGGCAGTACGTACGGCACTGCGTCGTGCGTACCCCACCCACCTGTACGGCAGCGGTACGCCGTCCGGGAACACGGGACGCAGGCCGCGCAGTACGGCGTTGGGGATGGACTCTGGATCCAGGTTTGAGAACGGGCGCCTGCCGCGTCCCGCGACCAGCTCCCACATGAGGATGCCGTACTGCGTGCGCATGCCGTACAGGGGATGGGTGGCGTGTCAGTGTCGGGGGCTTTAGGGCGAGGGTCAGGGGCGGGGCCCAGGGGACTCTGCCGCGCAATCCAACAAGGGCCATCAGGGCTGCATGCAACCCCCGGTGCAGTTGGATCGGCACCCCCTAGACGCAGATGTCTTCCTAGCTAGGGCCTTGTTAGGGGTACTAGGAGCAGGCAAGTACGTCACGCGTTTGCCTCACCGAGTAGATGTCAACGGAAGCATTAATGCGCACATCTGCGGGGCAGGCAGCAGCAGCGGGGCAAGCAACCGGGGTGGCATCAAGCTAATCAAGCATGTATGCACGCACAGAGTAACTTTCCCTACATAACGGACCCACGAGGAATTGCGCGTACGGCACTCACGTGGCTTCAAGGCCTCAGGCGCCATGTGAGTCACCCTGAGGGCGAGCAGGACGTACCGGCAGGACACGGGATCAGGAGGGGGATCAGGAGGACGTCGAGGTCAGCGGGGGTTGTGCGAAGGTAGCCTGTATGGATGTTGGCCAAGAGCGAGGCTCCCACCCATTCAGGCGCCCCATCTATCCAGCCCAGGATCGCAGCCCAGGATCGCGCGTAATCTTGGTCTGCGGCGTGCGTGCACTGGCCGTGCGGCGTGCGTGAAACGAAACACAGGCCCGAAAGATGCGTTGTGCGATCGTGTGCAGACTCACGTGCCGCAGGCTTGGTCCTGTATGGTATAGAAGCCCCCGCCGGCCCCTCCCGCCCCCGTGCTGCTGCCCGCGCGGAGACCCGCGAAGCCCGCTGGGCCAGCGCGGGGGCCGCTGGCCGCCGCAGCGAGGGGGCTGGCGCCGCGGGAGCTGTCGTCGTCGGCGTTGGTAGGGTCCTGGCAGTCGAGCACTGTGACGAAGCCCTGTGTGTGGTGCGGCAGAGAACGGGCAGCGGGTGGGAAAGATAGAGGGCGGGAGGGGCAGGTGTGAGATAGAGCCTATGAGTGCGGTGAGGCGAAGCAGGGTTGTTTCACATCCACTCACGAAGTCCCCCAGCTTGGCCGTCCAGCCCCTTGCATCGGCGGTGCTGTTCTTGAGCAGGATGTTGGCGGGCTTGAGGTCTGGAGGGTGGGACAGGGGGCGGGGGGCGGGGGACAGGGGCCGTTGGGCGGGGGGAAATGCGTGAGGTGGGCGGTACGCGGGGGGAAACCGCAAGGTCGGAGAAGCCCTATGTATGCCTTGCCGCGGTAGGCGTGCTCCCACGCACCTCTGTGAACCAGTCTGCGCGAGTGCAGGTGCCGCAGCGCCAGCGCCATCTCCAGTAGCGTCAGGTAGATGCCCTGCGGATGGGACGGAGAATGGCAGAGATCAAAATCAAAGCGAACTACAGTGACAATGCAGCGCATCAGCTTTCAACCCCCGCCAACCCCATTCCCAACTGCCAACCGCCGACCACCAGCCAACCCCACAGCGCGCACCCGCATGTCCGCCACCCGCATGGTCCCGTTGGGTGTGTCGAGGGTGTACGGCAGCAGCTTGGGGAAGGTACGACTTGTAAGTACGGCAGCCAGGTTGTCATCACAGAGCTGCGAATGAAAGGGAGCGTCAGGGCGTGCGGAGTGATTGGTCCTAATGCTGATTGGTCCTAATGCTGCAAAAATGGCGGGAATGGGCGGGGAGGGGCGGCGGCGATACGCATGGCTGGGGCCTGCCGGCAGGGGCTGGTCGTACGCACCCACCTCTGTCACGATTGCCGTACAGATGGGTTTACCGACTGCAATGAGAGAGGCAGAGGCAAGCCAGGGGCATGGGAATGGCACGTTGAGAGTTGGGAGGCGGCGCTATCGAAGGGAGGAGCAGGAAGGCTTCGTCATTGTTTCGGGCTGAGCCCCCCATGAGGAGACGCACCCTCATCTGCGGTGCCCCGGCTTCGGCGCAGCACGCAGGTCCGGGCTCCGTTAGGTGTGTCCGGCACCACGTGCATCAGTACGACGTTGTCGTACACCGCATGGCACTGCACACGCAGTAAACGGGAACAGCTTAGGCTGGGCACGGGATGCATGTGGCGGTTCGCCCAAGCGACTGTCCCCTGAGGCCGGACAGCCTCAGTGCCCGGACGACCCCGCGCCGTGCAACCACACACATTTGCCCGTACACCCTCGTGCCGTACGTACTTCCGTCCGTCCGTCCGTCCGTACGGACGGACGGACCTATGCGTACGCAGCCCGTACACACGGACCTGCAGGATGTTGACGTGCTGTATGCTGCACAGCGCGGCCAGCTCCATCGCGCTGCGGTGCAGCGTGCGTCGAGCGTCCAACTGCTTCCTCGCGTCATCCCTCGCGCGCGCCGCCGCCGCCGCCTCCCCGGCAGCGCCCGGCCCTGCCGCTGCCGCTGCGGCCGCGGTTGCGGCTGCCGTGGCCGCGTCATCGTCCGAGTCGTCTCCGTCAAGTCGCGGCACCTCGATCAGCTTTGTCGCGACCGGGACGGTGCCCAGGAAGCCCTTCAGCACCACGCCGCTTGCGCCCTGGGGTGTGGGCCGGGGTGGGGAGGGAGGGGGTTGGTGAGGGGGACCGTGGGGCTGAGTCGACGGGTTGGATGGGACAAGACTGCTTGCACGTTGGGTTCGAGTGGTGGAAGCAGCGACAGCCCAGGCACAGAGACTGTGGGGCCGCTGCACGCTAACCGCAGTAACCGCAGCATGTGCTGTAGATAGCCCTGTGTGGGTGTATGGGGCCCGCATGCTCTCACGTCTCCCAGGAGCTCAGTCAGAGTGAGCTCCTCGATGTCTTCCCCGCCACCGCCTGCCCCCGTGGCGCCGCCCCTGCAGGCAACAGCACGAGGCCGGGGAGTACGTACGGCAGTCAGGCCACGTGGTCCCGCGGGGGTTGCGTGCGTGCTTGGCCGTCCCTGCACCGCACGTGCGTACGGCACCTGTCGTACCTGTCGGCTTCGCCGTTCGACGTGGAGGGCACGTGGCCGATCGAGGCGGCTGCCGAGCGCATGGTCTCCTGTGGGCGCACGTGGGTTGGGTGCGGGGTGGGGAACAGCGGGTTAGCACCCCCGTGGAAGAGCTAGGTGGCGAGGGGTGCAGTGGCAGAGGGGCTGCATCAACCGGCCGCCGAAAACCGCTAGCTGTCGTACGGTATGTGTGCAGCTGGTCAGCAACCTCGGTGCAGCCCTTCGTCAGAATTCGCCCCCCCCCCACCACAAGCCCCAGCAGCTTGGCGTGGGACCCGGTCCGGCGATGGGAGTCAGGCAACCGCCAACCGCCAACCACCAACCACCAACCGCCCCTTGCCTGGATCGAGTAGACCATGAGGCTCAGGTGGTTCCGGAGCGAGCTCGCGGCGTGCGCCTGGGCGGGGAGGGGTTCGCGGTGGGTGGGTGGGTACCGGTACCCAGAAGGCAGCGTTACGGTATCGGGTCCCACAAGCTAGCAGTCCACCGCTCAACCGCTCAGCCCTCCACCCGCAAGTGTGGGAGCGCCGAATCGGCGCGTCTCAGCACCTCAACGCCACCCACCGCCCCTCAACTGGCACCCCCCCAAACCCCCGAAACCCCCCAGAACCCGCACCCACAACCCGCCCCACCGGCTGCACCGTGAGCACGGCCACGGGCGCCACGCCCGAGACCGCGGGCGCGGGCCGGCCCGACCCCAGCGACCCAACCGTGTCGAACAGCCCCAGCATATCGTCGGCCAGGCTGTAGCAGGTGCGGCTGCGGCTGGCTGAGGCCTCTGCCGGGGAATGAAGCAGGGGTTTGGGGGCAGGGCCTAGTGAAGTGAACGCGGGCAACACGGCATGCATGCCCGCGTCCTCGCCCCCCTCATCTCGCCTCATCCAACAGTACAGTCTCAAACCTCTAGCGTTGCACGGCCCTTCCCTTGTTGGTCCGAACCCCCTCTTGCACAACTGCAACTGCATCTGCGCCCCCTCTGAGGCACCAGGCCCGGTCCCTGCCTGCCATGGCCTCCTGGGTGCCCATCATGAAGTTCTGTGCGGCCCTGGCGACTGTGTTGCTGGCGGCGCCCTCCACAGTGCCGCTGTCGGCGGTCGCGAAGAAGCTGTCCGGCAGCTGCATGTGGGACACGCGGGGGAGGGAGGGAGGCGTGCTGACCCCATGTGAGTAGCAAGTAAAGCGAGCCAGGAGGAGCGTAGGAGAGGAGTCAAGGGCTGCGCGTGTGAGCCAGGAGGAGCCGAGGAGAGGGTTGCTCAAGTGTGACAGCGTGCCTGCTGGGGGCGGTGTCTCGGCGACACCTTCCACCCCGAGACGTTGGTTGTGACACTAGAGATGACTACGCTTTTGTGACTTCTCATCAATGATGCTATTCTTCGTGGCCCCCCGATCCGTGGATCCAGATCTCACGTCCGTGTCCCGAGAGGCCGTGGCCCGGGCAAGGCGGCTCGGCATCCGCATGGGCGCACACATGATTGGGCGCTGCAGCGCCGCCGCAGCGGCGGCAACCGCCGCGATCGGGCCCGCGCCACCGCCACAGCCGCTGTCAGTCATGGATCCAGATCCGGGTCCAGGTCCAGCTGCGAGCGCGACCGCGCCGGCCAGATCCGCGGATCTCCGGGACCAGAGCAGGCCCAGGCCAGGAGGCGAACCTGCAACCGCCAGGCCCCGAGGGGATACCACTGACACGGACGGCGGCGAGGTCGGTGGCACGACGGGCGCGGGGCGGGGTGACGGGTCGTTGACGACAACGGCGAAGGTCCCGGGGACGCCGGCTTGGATGGTCGCGACCTCCGCGGCCAGAGGGCCGGCCAGGGCGCAGCGGAGCGGTGGTGCCAGGAACTGGGGGTCGACGGGGGATGGGGAAGGCAGGGGGCGCCGATGCAGCAGGGTGCGACAGCGGGGTGCGACAAGACTGGTGAGCACTGAAGGGAGAAACCCTCCCAGCCACCTACGCCGCTACACGCTCGCTGTCGCCCCGCCCGCCTAGACTTGTATGGCGACCAGCACGGGCATCACTAGAACACTCCAAGCCACTGCCGTGATAAGTTGCAGTGCGACCCACACGAGCCCGGAAACGAGAGTAAACAACGCTCGACAAAGACTCGACATTCGACAGGGCAGGGCAGAGAACTGCGCACGGCAGGCTAGGGCGAGCGGGGCCCTGTCGCTCACCCCCTTGAGCAGTCCGTCGGCGCTGGCTCGAACCGCCTCCAGCAGCGGCGGCGGCAGCGGGCAGTCATAGGCCAGGTACACACCTAGGAACCCGCCGCCGGTGCTGCCGCCGCCATGGCTGCCGCCGCCGCCAGGGCTGTGGAGGCCGCTCCCGAACGCGTCGCCGCCGCCGCCGCCGCCGTTTACGTCCTCTGCGGCCGCCGCCCTCGGGCTGACGCCACTGGTCGCAGCGGCGGCGGCGGCGGCGGTTGGTGCACTGGCGGCGGCGCTTGGCGGCCGTCGCGACGGTTCGACTTCACCGGCGCCCAGGCCCACGCCAACGAGGACCAGGGAGCTGACGGTTGACTGACTCATGCCCTGCGCCTCGCCGCCGCCGCCACTGCCGGAGCCAGGCCCAGTGGGGCCCAGTACGGCTGCGGTACTGCCGGTACGGGCCAGCCGCGGGCCTTGGCTCCGGAACATGGAAGAGTGGACAGAGTGGAACGCGGAAGGGCGGCCGGGCGATGTGGGTCCGGGGCTGGCGCTTCCAGGCCCCGCGCCCGCGCCAGCTGCCGCCGCCGAAGCCATAAGCATCCCAACGTCGCGGCTCGGACTGCGCACGTCCTGCAGAAAGCGGCCGGCGTTTGGGACCACGATGCCGCCAACGTCGCCGCTGCTGCCAACGCCGCCGCCGTCGTCATCAACACACGCGGCGCCGCCGGCGGAGAGGGCGCCCGGCGCACAACGGGCGGCCCTGGCCTGCTGGTCCGCTGCTGCCAGCTGATGGAGTAGCGTGTGGGAGAGGGGGAAAGCCCGGGCGTGCAGCCGCGCCGGCGGCGGCGGCGGCGGCAGCGGCGACGGCAGCTCGGTGCAGGAGCTGCTCAGGCGGCCGCCGGCGGGGGCGGACGAAAGGATGCCGGATCGGCCGACCAGCATCATTCTCGGCGTTGCCGCGGCGGTGGCGGCCGGGGGTTTCGGCGAGGCGGCGGCGGCGGCGCCGAAGGCGAGAGCGTCTAAGGAGCCCTGCCAGCTGGCACCAGACGGCTGTTGGGAGGCGGCGGCGGCGGCGGAGGGGCTGCCGCAGCGGGGGCTGTTGCTGCGGGCCTCGAGGACCGCTGCCAGCGTTACAGAGCCCTGCGTGCAAGGTTATGGTTTGTACGGCACGCGCCGTACGGCACTGCATATGGGATTGGCCTCGGACACGGCCCTTGCCCCTGCCTCACCTGACCGCCAGCGGTGAGGGCCCGTACCCGGCTGCTGCTCGCCTGTCGTACAGCCGCCAGCGCCGCCGCCATATCGGCACCGGCCGCCGACGCGGCGGAGGCAGATGCGGGGCGCTGCCCCGGCGGCGGCGGCGGCGGCACCTCCAGGAGGTAAGCGCACTGCGTCCCGCTGTTCGCGGAAGCTGCCGTACACACCGGCGCGAGGGCCACGTGCACCGTCGTACCCAGTACAAAGCGCCGTTGCACCTGCGGGGTTGCGGTCGGCGCGGGCTCTTCATGTTCCTGATCGGCCCTTCGCGGTGCGTGTCTTGCTGATACCGCCGTATCCTGCTAGCACGGACCCGTTCCTGACCTTTTCCCCCTGAGGCCTGACCAGCCTCCTGAGAACACTAGATTCCCAGGTTTCAAAGCCACCCAACAGACAAGGCCCTCACTCGGCCTCTCCCTGCTGCCCCAGGACTTCGCGCCCCCGTCTTCGAGCCCCCGCCTCCGTTCCACTGCCGTACTCACGTGTTGCTCCAGTGCTGACGTCAGCTCCGTCACCAGCGCCTGCAGCGTGGGCGCCGCCGCCAGTCGCCGCATCACCCCCGCCAGCCACGACAGCGGCTGCTGCGCCGCCGGGGCGACGCCGCCGTCCGGCGAGCTCTCGGGCCCTGCTGGGCCCGCACCGTTGCTGCTGATGCCGCCGCTGCCTCCGAGATCGGCTGTGGAGCCGGCCAGCAGCGAGAGGGAGACCATGGCACCCAGGCGCTGCAGCGCGGGGACGGAGCGCAGCACGCACGCCACGCCGCCGTTGGGGCGCAGCACGTCGCCTGATAGCCACAGCACGGCGGCGGGCGGGCCGCCGCGTGGCCCGGCACCGCCGCCGATGGGAATGGCCGCGAAAGCGTTGCAGTTGTGGGAGGAAAAGTCGGCGGCGCAGTCGGCCGGGATGGGACCCACGATTGCGCTGGCGGAAGCTGTGTCGAAGGTGACTGCCGTGGTGGTCAGGGACTCGACGAGCGCCTTGTGTGGGAGCGGGCCCAAGGGTGAAGGGGCTTGGCCGGAGGACCCCGGTCGGACCAGGGAGAACGTGGCCGGCTCCTGCGTTTCAACGTGGATGGGGGGCCTGCGTCAGTTGAGCTGAGACAGGGAAGGAAGGGGTGGGGCCGTTGGCGCAGTGGGGAGGGAAGGAATGATGGGGAGGATGGAGATCAGATGGGTGCCGGCTGTGGGGACGAAAGGGTCAGTAGGGGGTTGTAGCCTTGTAGGACACGTAGGAACGGTCGAGCACAGTCAGGAACCAATGCACGGCGTGCGTGTCGTGAGCCTGCGTGAGCTGCTGTCTGCCGGGGCTAGGCCGGGGTAGGCCGGTCACTTTGGAACCCTCCGCCCGCCCAAACTCTGCACGCACGCATGTATGTTCGCACGACAGCACGCACAGCATGTACGCACGCACGCACCAGCGTGGTCAGGGCTCGCTGCAGGACCAGGAAGGGCGGGTGGTCTGCTGTCGAGTCGAGGAGTTCCCAACTGGACAATTGGCCGCTGCGTTGTTCGGCATTGGCCACCTGAAAAACGGGCACCCAGCGGTAGAACGATGAGGCAACAACACGTGGGCGGGTATGGGCGGTCAGCAGGGCGTGAAAGGGAAGCAGGGGTGGGGCGAAGAAGGGAGCGGGGGAGGCGGGAATGACTAATGCGGTGCAACGGCAGGCAACTGGCCGACGTAAAACGCACCGTGGGACCGCCGGAGCCGACCACCACGTCTATGCTCGAGCCGACGGCGACATCCCCGTTACCGCAGAGGAGCACCAGTGATGCCGCGCCCGGGGCGTCCCTTGGGGCCAGCCCATAAAGCCTGCAGCGGGACATGACCGACAACCGTCAGTCCGAAGACAATCCCCGTCGAATGCCGGGCTTTGCCAGGGCTGGTGAAGCTCGGGAGCTGACGCCCACGAACGCACCGCGCGACGGAGGCCCCCGTGTGCTTCGAGACGGCAGCCAGGATGCCGGTAATTCGAGCCTCCGTCTGCCCGCCGACACCGCACAGCGCCACCGCCAGGGCTCCGAGTTGCGCCTCCTGCTCATAGGGGAACCGCGCGGGGGACGTTGCGTTACGAGTTGCGTGCAGAGAGTAGGTCCGCCACATTCAGTAAGCCAGCCTCGACGTGGACTTAGCCTACGTTTCCTCCCAGCTTACCTCAGTCTCGCTGCTGTGTTCCTTGTGGACGCGGACAGAGCCATGATCTCCTCGAGGCGACGTAGAACAGCACAGCTGCTTTCCTGCTGTCGGTGAATGCTGCTCCACAGGGCTTCCCGCATTCTGCGACGCGCCGCCGGTACACAGGCCAAAGCAGGCAAGCATTGTGCTGGCTTGTTGGGTTGACCGCTAAGGAAACCGAAGAATTGTTTTCAGGCAGGCCAAAAAGGTACTTAAGCAAGTGGCCAAGCGTCCCGTTTTGTTGTTGGGAGCAGAGCCCGTGATGTTGCTTATGCCCTTGTGGCGGGCAGGGCAGTATGAGCTCGGCGCAGTGGCGACTTGCTTGTTGCAGTACCGGCAGACGTCTGGAGCCGAGACAGGACAACAGTCAGACGCGACACCCCTCATCTTCAACAGTCTGCGCGCATACAGAGGGCTCGAGGACGCCAAGGCTGGTCTGCAACGTCTGGGACGTCCGGATGATTAAGACGTCCCGCCGCAGCAATGGCCCACCCGTTGTGCCTGGCCAAATGTTCCGAGGCGCCTTGGTCTCTTAACATAGCGGAGTGGCATGGTAGGGGAGGCCGTTGTACGGTTTTGGGCAGACGGAGGGTTGCAATACCGGTACGTGCCCCCGCCACCTCAACTTCCAGCAAGGTCCTCGCAGGGACTAACGGTCCCCTGCGGTCCTATGGTCCCGTCCCCACAGCACTCCGCCAACACAAGTCTCTCCTAAGCAGCTACCCGGAGACGCCCGGAGGTCCCCGCCAGCGCTCTGCTAGCCCCTGCAAAAACGCACACGCCCAACCCCCGGCTTTCCCCCCTCCGAACCCCTGAGCCCGCCGCCAAGTCCGGGCATCACTGTAGGGGTTGCTCTCACAAGCCCCTGCCCCCTCCTTCCCCGCGGCTTACCAGGGCGGCTGCCTTAGTCGCCCCCGGGGGGCACCCTGGGCTCGCCACGTCGCCGGACCCCCCGGCAGCCCCGCCTGCACTGCCCCCACCGCTCCGAAAGGCCAGCTCACGCCCACTCCTGCCGCCAGCATGTCCGAACAGGACTGCGCGCGCCCTGGCGGCTGTGCAAGCCCTCCGGGGGCGGCGCGGGGGCGCGCGCGTCTCGGCAGCGGCAGCAGCATAGTTGCATGGGGGGCTGCGCAACCCGAGTCTTCAGGCGAACCTCGAGCCCCATGCTTAGGCCCGCTCTCAGGCCCGCTCCAGGCTCAAGGAAGTTCCCAAACCCGTACAAGCCGGAACTGCGGAGTCGTCTCGCCTCGCCCCAGGCCCGCTCCAGGCCCCACTGCCAGGCCCGCTCCAGGCCCAGTCGGGGCCCGCCCCAGGCCCACAGGGATTGCTTTACTGGTAGAAGGCGAACTCCGAGTCTCCCTTCTTGACGTTGGCCTTGTAGCCCTTCTCGAAGTCCTTGGGCAGGATGACGTACCTGTCAGGGGGGGAGGGGGGAGGGGGGGATGAGGAAGGGGGGAGGGGCAAGGGGGGGAGGGAGGCGGTGGAGAATAGCTCCAGGAGGTAGATGGCACGCGCGGCGCGGGCACAGGGACCCAGGGGTTGGGACCCGGCAAACTTGAGGAGGAAGCGGAAGCGGGGAGGCAGACCGGAGTGCATAGCGACCCCCCTTCCCCTCACGGCCTCAGCCCCAACACAAGCACCAGCCGCCCCAGGCCCCGTCCAGGCCCACTGGGGCCCCGCCCGGGCCCTAGGCCCACTGGCCCCCAGCGCCCGGGCCCCACCTGTTCTTGCGCACGGCCAGCATGCCCGCCTCCTGGCAGATCGCCGCGATCTCGGCAGCGCTGATCTTGTCGGGGCGGGACACGTAGTCCTCCAGATCCACCTCGTCCGACAGATTCATCTTGGAGGTGCAGACCTGACAGGGGTAGGGGGGAAGGGAGGGGGGGAAAGGGTAAGCACTCGTCCTCCGCCCAGCCCGAGTGCCCTCCGCCCAGCACACACTCACCGCCCCCAACAACCTCGCAACCCCCTCCTCACGCCGCCGCCTCTTGTGCCATTGTCCGTTTGGCCCGAAACCGCTTTCCTCCACTTGCCCACCTGCTCCCCCTCAGTACCCCCACCTGGAAGATGAGGCGCTTCTGGCGGCGGTCGGGCACGGGGAACTCGATTTTGCGGTCCAGGCGGCCGGGGCGCAGCAGGGCGGGGTCCAGCGTGTCGGCGCGGTTGGTGGCCATGATGACCTGGGGGTGGGGGGTGGAGGGATGTGGGGGTGGGGGGGGCGTGGAGGGGATTTAGCGTCCGGTAGGTGGGGGTCCGCGTGTTGGTGGGTGCTCAACGTTGGCGTGGCCCGTGTTGTGTGGGGGCAATGGCTGTGCGCGCGTGGCAGCGGGTCATTACGCCTTGCGCGGTGTACGCGACAATGCAGAGGCGGCGGCCCTCCCCTCTGCCCCTTGCCCTCCTTGCCTCTACCCCCCCCTTGCCTTGACGTTGACTGTCTGGTCGAACCCGTCCATCTGGTTGAGCAGCTCCATGAGGATGCGCTGAACCTCGCGGTCGGCACCCGTCTGCGCGTCGAAGCGGGCCGTGGCGATGGCGTCCACCTGACAGGGGGGGAAGGGGAGGAGGGGGGAGGTAAGGGGGAGACAGGGGAGAGGGGGAAGGGGAGGGTATGGGGGGCGAAAGGTCGAAGCGGGCCGTGGCGATGGCGTCCACCTGACAGGAGGGGAGGGGAGGGGAGGGAGGGAGGGGGTAGGGAGGTAAGAGGTAGGGAAGAGGTTGCACGACAGCTGGAGGCGCGACAGCTTCGGAGGTACGGTGTTCGGGGGTCGGAGGGGTCGGGGGTGGCGTCCGGCATGCAGCAACAGCGGGACCCTAAACACGGGCTTTATCCACAGGCACCTCTTTCCCCCCGACCACCACCCCGGGAGCCCAGGAACACAGCACCAACCCCACCTCCCATACCCAAACACAGCACCACCACCACCACCACCACCACACAAAGCTCACCGATGGCACACAGCAGGTGGCAAAGAGATGAATACCCCAACACACGACCTTCACCACCCTACGTAGCCCCCCCACCTCGTCGATGAAGATGATGGATGGCGCGTTCTCCTTGGCCAGGCGGAACACGTCACGGACCATGCGGGGGCCCTGGGGGGCGGGGGGGTGGCGGGGTGGGGAGTTGGTGGTGGCGGGGGAGGAGGCGGGGGAGTTGGCAGTGCAATGTAAGTAGCCCCTGGCGCACGGGGGCAGGGACACGGCTTGCCCCCTCCTCCGTGGGTGTAAAGAGCCTCCTTTCGTCCCTGACAGACCCAAGCCACAGCCAACCACCGCATCGTCTCTGCATTCCGCCGCACCCCCCTCCCCCCACCGCCCTCCAAAACGCCTCACTGCCCATTCCCCGCCACCTTGGGCCCCCCCGTTCCCACCACCTACCTTGCTGGGCTCCCCCACCCCCACCCCCTCCGCCCGCCCTCCCCCTGCCCCTCCCCTGCCGTCCGGTCCCTCCCGCCCCCCCCCCAGCCACCCCCCTGCCCGCTCACCTCTCCCAGGTACTTCTGCACGAACTCGGACCCCACCACGCGGATGAAGGCGGCGGTGGTGTGGTGCGCCACGGCCTTGGCCAGCATGGTCTTGCCGGTGCCGGGGGGGCCTGGGAGTGGGGGGGAGGGGTTGAGGAGAGGGGGGAGGGATGATGGGGGCTTGGGGCTGGGTGGGAAGCGGCTGCGCGAGTGGATGAGGAGCAGCGGAGCCCACGGGAGCGCCCAAGGCCCGAGGCAGAGAACAAGTGTGCCGACATGTGTGGCGACGCGCCCAGTGGCCCAGTGGCCGCTCGCTTTTCCCCGCTGAGCGCTGAGCCTTTCTCCAACGCACGAGTAGGCACACGTGACGCGCCCGACGTCAAAGCCGTGAGGCCACCCTGCCGGTGTGTTCTGGGGGACCCGGCGCTCCTGAACACAACCGACGCCCCCGACGGGGCCCGACTCCCTGGGCGCATCCAGCCGTGCCAAGCTCAGCCCCGCAGCCCCCATGCCGCACTGCACGCCCCGCCTCTCCAAAAGGGGCCGCACCGCTGGGCACAGTCTCCCGTTCAACAACTGAGATTGGAAGGCCGGTGACCAATTTCATAACGCAACCAGGATGACCGGTCAATGCCCCCCGAATGCGCACGCCGTGAGACTTGCTGGCTCCCCCCATTGCTCTTACCAATGAAGACTCTGAACCCAACCCAACACCCCTGAGAGAACCCCTCCAGGGCCGCGCACGCCACGCCACGCCACGTGCCGCCTCCCCGCCCAGCTGCCGGCAGGACTCCAGGCTCTGACCCCGACCTCATCTGGCCCCATCGCAAGAACCCTTATGCTGGGCCCCGCATGGACCCACCGTACAGCAGCACGCCGCGTGGCGGATCAATGCCGATCTGCTTGTACAGATCCGCCTGCACCAGCGGCAGCTCCACCGCCTCGCGGATCTCCTGCTTCTGCATGTCGTACCCGCCAATGTCCTGCGGATCCAGGTGCCATACTTGGAATAAGGCATGGTCAGACTCGCGTGGCGGAAGGGGCTAGGGACGGGTGTCCAAGCGGCTGAGAGGGTTATGCAATAGGGTAGGGTAAGGAGGTGCATCCCGCCACAGTAGGGGGTCGGGTGCGTCTGGCCCGCAGAGCCTCGCCAAAGCTAGCAACAAGAGACCCCTGCTGCTGCAAGCGTGCGGAGCCCGGAGAGGAATAGAATGCTCGCGGCTGCTCGCAGCCGGTATGCCATGCTACAACCTGGGGCCGCAACCTGTGTAGGGAGGGCTGTGATAGTCCTCCCCCCAACCCACAAGCGCCCCCACACCCCGCCAGCCCCATCTAACGAGGCCACCTGGCCCGCAATCCTAAGCTGCATTCCCGCCCCTCGCTCTTATGTAGCATGGTGCATGAGCTTGACGTGCGCGCAAGTCAGGCTGGTAGGCCCGACCAGACCCCGCCATCCCGACCTGGTACGTGACGTCCGGCTTCTCGTGGTCGCCGAGCAGAGAGATGCTGCTGTCCGCCTCCGGAGGCAGGATGTCCACGAGCGCGTTCGAGTGCCGGTGGAGCGCTACGGACGCCGAGGGCTTCAGCAGCTCCCGGTTGAGGGTGGAGAGGATGCGGACATAGTAATTCGACCCCGTCGTCGAGCCCACGATGCCGCTGTGCGCGTCCACCATTTCCAGGAATTGCCCGATGACCAGGGGCACGCTCTGAATGCGCTTGACCTCCTCCTGGGCACGCAGCAGCTCGCGCTTCAGGTTCTTCTGCTCCTCCTTGATGTACTCCTCCTGGATTTCCAAGAACTCTAGCTGTCGCTGGAGGTTCTTAAGCGTTGTGTACAGGTCCTCGTCCGACTCCGTGGAGGCCGGGACCAGGGCTGGGGCCTCGGTCTCCATGTCGTCGGCCTTTGAGGGGAGCACGTCCGCTGCCGCCATTTCTACAGGCTCCTACGGCCCCCAGGGGCAGCTAGGTGGAGGCTCGCCCTCTGCGTGGCCGAGGGCGCGATCGTAGAGATCTCCCTGGTCTTGTCGTCAACTAGCTGCGACAGAGATACCGACTAAACGACACGTTCTATTACAGCAACTGCGGTGTGGCCAGGGACGGAAGCCCGGTCTGCCTTTCGCCCCGCCAAAGCCTTACATGAGGGCTCATCGCGGGCTTGCTCCAGCGCGCCTGCAGCCCAAATACTCGCATTCCCAGGGTGGCAATGCATCGCATGAGATGGTAAAGAGGCGAAGAGGCACATGTTAATGAGCCCGACCAAATTTGACACGCGCCCGGCCCCCCCCGAGGGCCCCCACTGTGCTGCCACGCCCCACACAAATTGTTTGCCTTGCATCCGCACCTCCGTCGGTTCACCTCCGGGATTCACGGAGGGTGCCGCCTAGATTCAAGCCAAGTGCAACCGGGTCTGGCCCACAAGCAACAGGTCCAGCGCCGCCAGAAAGGCAGCAGGTGGAACTGCGAACGCTGAAAGAGGCACACGTGTGCAGGCGTGCTACCGTCGGGGTCGCATGGTACCGGTATACCGACCCTCCTGGGTAGCGCGAGTCTAGAGCGGAGGTTGCACGCTTATGCCGTCAAGCCCCTCTCGACCGTGTGGCCCCATGCATGCCCGAACACCGCCCCGAGACCGCCCCGCGGCGGCGGCGGCCATTCTATACGGCTCTCTCTTCAGCACTTCGCCAGTAGTTGTCAGTGGACTGTCCCGGATGATGCACCCATCTCCTGCCGGCAACAAGGGCGTCTGTCCTCCTCATGACAGGGCTGGTGATGGTGTGAAAGAGAGCAGCGCTGACAAGATGTGATAGGGCAGCAGAGTCTGCGGTGAGCCTAGCCAGTAGGGGCGCAGGACGGGACTAGACTCGCGCCTTCAGCGGAAGCCTGGAGCCCTGGACAATAATCAGATAGGCAAGGACAGAGCACAAGCTAGACACATACTCGACAGCGACCCCCGCTATGCCACGAAGCCTGCTGGGAGTGCAAACCCGACTCCCACGCACCCTACACGCATCGGCCATAGAACAACGCAACGAGAACCCCACCCCACCCCCTCACCCGCTGATACACTGGTACACCAGGAAAGTAACCCGACTCATGAACGCGAGAGCTTCGTACGTCTCAAGTGACTGGAACCCATATGCATGGGGACCCACACGCATCAGACCATACCAATGCAGGTCGAAGCCGTCGAACGCCACAGGGCATGTGCAACAGGACGCGACATAAAGGGACCACACAGAACAAGCAGCAGGAGCCTCGGATTAGCACAACCACCAACTCAAGTGCGCACGAAGTACCAAGACCGCTATCCGAAGCCTAGTCGTGGTGTCACAGGGGTGCGGGCGAGCTGTCGATGTATTCCACTGCCGTACGTTCCTAGATGCCGGCGAGAACCCGAAACGCACCCCCTCACTAGGAACCTCACAACTAATTCTCAAACCGTTCTTTTGTCGTGCCATGCCGCAGACAGACGATGGCGCATGCAACGAACATGACGAGCGGCCACACCGGGGGCTGATATGCCACGCCAACGCCGGGCAAACCCCCTCAAGGCCCAGCCTCCCTCCCTCTCCCCCCGGTGCCCCGCACCAAAGCGCCAGCATTCGCAGATGTAGAACTACAACGCAACGCAACGTGAACCTCCGTACAGACCTGCATCATTGGTGGACCATAACCAAGCAAGCCAAGCAAATCAAAGCACTACATGCTCCATGATGTGACGAACGGTAACCGCCCTGACGTGAGTACAAGGGTCGTGCAAGACCGGTAAGAGGAATTGCTCCGACCGCTTCACGGACAGCTGTCTGATTCCTGGAACAAAGTTCGAAGACATTTATTTATTTTCCTTCACCAACGCGTGCGCGTGCGCTATAACGTGCGCCATGACATGACGAACCCCGCATGCGGGTATCAGCGGATATCCGAGTGCCGGCGCCGTCCACCTCGGCCCCTTGCCGCTGCCGTCAAACAGGGAAGCACCCATTTACCCCATTGCATACATAAGGCGCCATTGACACAGCAGCCAATTGCACCCCCATGATTGTGTTGGGTATCGAGGAAACCGTAAGCAAGCAGAAGCCCGGCGAGATCCCGAAGGTGTGAGGCGCCAGCTCCTCCCGACATACTGAATTGTTGCGGTTGGCGAAGCTCCGCGAGCCCAGAGCGAGAGGTCCGGGCGCCAGAGCGAGAAGCACCAGAGGTTTGTTCGTTGTCTAAGCAACAGCTGAGCGGCCCGCCGGCGGTGTGCACACACGAAAGCCCATGATTGTGTGTTGTTGACTAAACTGCCTGCACAGTTTAGAGCAACCGCCCTCCCTCGCCCGCGCAGAGCGTATGCATCGACCCATTGTAACGCCACTCCTGCCTTATCACAGTTTGTCCCACCGGAATGTTTCTCATCAATATCTCACAAGTGCTTCCAGCGGCTTGCGAATACCATGTGCAAGCGCTGCCTGATCTCAAGCGCCGGCCGCTGAGGCCCGCCGACTTGCCATCGTGTGGGCTTCTGGTCACCCTCCCGCTCCCTTGTCCTGCATTGAGCCTAATGCCTGAGGCGAGCACGCACACGCAGACAACAGTCAGCGGTGAGCGGTTGATAAGTGATGAGTCGTTCATGCCACCTCAGCGGGCTGGCAGTTATGACAGGGACTTGCGTTCTGGCTTGCAGGGGGCAAGCCCGTGAGGTGGGTCGCTTGGCCCCAGCGTTCAGCGCTGTGACCCCAGGGGGGTCCTTCATTGTAAACACCGAGGACTGGCAGTGGGAGCTTGACATGACCCAAAGCCCAGCCTCAGCCCAGACCCAGACCCCGAAGCCATCCCCGCCATCCCCACCACACACCCACACATGCCCAAGCCCCACTGCCCCAGACCGAGGCCCCACTCACCCTCCCTCCCGTACATCAACCAGTGGCATAGAGACGCGTGAAGGAATAGCGCGGGCGCATGCCAGGCAGATCGGACACAGGCCGTACTTCAGCGCAGCTGCCCCCGAAACCGCACGTTTCGGTCGGCTTCCATGCGTCCCGAATCCTGAAGCCCATCCAGAAGGCACACACCAACTGCGGGCATGGTAGAGAAACCCGGGGGGAGGGGGTGGTGGGAGTTCTGGCGGAGATGTGGGCCCTTGCAGTCAAGGCCCGTTCCCGCGCTTGCTGCCGTGCGTCCGGTACCGAGGGGAGCGACCGGTACCGGATGTGCGCGCGGTCCGCCTCTGACCTGGACAACGACGAAGGTGCAATAGATAACAACGATTGGGAACTTCGACACCGCTTGCGCTACGGAGCTTGCGCTGGCCTCGTGGATGTCCATGTTGTCCCGCTCCAGCAGCGCGGCAGCCGTCAAGCCGCGCTGGTGTTCCTGGCGGCAATTTGGAGGCTGGCAGGGCCGAACGCGTCCAGGAAAGCTTGGGCGCTTTTGTTGCGCCCAGTCTGTTTGACTTAAGAGGCGCGCTGGTTCATGCCACTGCGTATCAGTTTATGCATAGCGCTGATGCCTGAAGTCTGTATACAGGCGTAAGCCGGAGGACGACTTCAGCGTCTATCTTTGGTCGGCAGACCGCGAGGTCAGACCGTGTGCCGGCCTCAATCGCGCGCAGAAACGTTGACACACTGCGAAGCGATGCTCCAATTTGCTTCAGTGACAGGCTTCTGAGCAGCAGCGATTTCGCAAAGTGAGCTAGGGCTACGTTAGGGCTAAGACCAACCGCTGCGGCGCGGGGCGGGCGGGCCGTTCTGTCTGGGAGGTCAGGGATGTCCAGGGAGCTTTAACTCGGTTCTCTAACAGCAGCATTACAGCCCGTGTGCAGGCGCAACGGCGCGGCGAGGCACGCACAGCGCGATTTCGCACCGTTTCTCTTGGCAGGAGCTCGCCACTGGCAACGACGCGGGCTGTCGCTTACACCGAGGCCGTGAAGGTTATTTATAGCAAACGACGGATGCCGCGGGGCTCTGGTACCAGGGTTGACTAAAAGTCCTCTTCCCTCGTCTTCCCAAAGAGGCCCCTCCACGCCCCACCGATGCTCTCGAGCTCAGGAGCAGCAAGCGGCCCTATCATGCACATAACTCGGAAGAGCTGCAGAGGAGCTGGTCGGATCGTCGGAAGTTTTGTTGCTTGGTTTGAAGGATGCAAGGGCGAAGGGGGAAACGGGGTTGACTTTTTCGGGCCCCAAGGGCCGTGTCACAGCGGGTTGCACCTGGCCAGTGCCAGGTGCCCGATTGTTCGGAAAGGAACCTGGGTCTGCACTCTGCTGGCCTGTTTTTCGCGTTGCCTCGTTTCCCCTTCCCCAAGGGCCTCAACACGTTCACCGCATGCCTTGTAGTCCACCCCTCCTGTAGCGTTGTACCTACCTCCGGCCCGCCATGCACCGACACCACACACCCACTGGAGGGCCGGACCCGGCTAGCTGCACGTTGCTTTGACCCCACCCCGTGCCTGCAGCCCTGCACCCCCTGGCCCGGCCCCGCCGGCCCCCGCCCTCGCCGGCCCTGGCCCCCCCCTACCAACTGCGCCCCCCCGCCCGCACCCTACGCCCTACGCACCACACCCGAGGGCTGCGCTTCGTCGATGTCTTCCACACCCGCCCCCACTCCCCCAGCCTCTGCATCCCTTCGCGCCCTGGTTCGGTCCATTGAGATCCTACGGGCTGCTACCCTCCTGGGCCAGGGCCCGGCGGGCAGTGCCGATGCTCCAACAGGGCACAGTTGGGCACTGATGTAACTCACTCAAGGCCAGACCCGGTTGCACAAGGCTTCTACTCCTACCGCCACACGGCGTGTCCGCCGCAGGGCGCAACTCCGCTGTGCTACCGGTACGCCGCCCCCGCCCCCCTTGCCACAACCACGCGGCCCTCGCCTCATTACCGTTCCGTCTTCAAAGCCCCCTTCCGCTCCGGTACTTGCCTCGCGCACCCTGATCAAGTGGATGCCATGGCGGCAAGGTAATTGGGGGCCTGGAGCAAGCACTCACATCGCCCTGCATGCTGCACCCCCCCCCCCCCCCCCACACACACACACCTCCTCTCCCGACCCCAACCGTCCTCGCCCACAGGGACCCCCCGCGGCAACGTGGACCCAACACAGCCACGGACAGGGTACCGTCCCCCCCCGCACAGGGGGGCGCTGGGTGCCCCTCCTTCCCTCCCCTTCAGAGAGGGCGCTGGGCGATCCTCCCCCCCTCCCCTCACAGGGGGGGCAGAGTGACCCGGGCGTTCATCTCGTCCAGCAGCGCCGCGTCGTCCACCTCGGCCAGCTCACAGATAGCCCTGGGGGGGGGGGATTGAGGAGGGGGAGGGGGGGAGAGGGGAGGGGAGGGGGGGGAGGGGGGGAGAGGGGAGGGGAGGGGGGGAGGGCGGGGGTCATGAGGATGGGTGAGGGGGAGGGCACAGACGCAGGAGCTGCCAAGCCCCGCCATCTCGCACATGGCCCCCATGCTGCACGGCACACACCTAGTGCCCCATCCCCCTCTCTCGCCCTCTCCCCATCCCTTCCACCCCCTTGCCTTCCTCCTCCGACCCGCCCCCCCCCCCATGCCCCCCTCCCCATGCCCCCCCCCCCCACCTGCACAGCGTGTGCCCCATGCCCAGGTAGTCCCGCGCCCCGAAGTGCCGCCCCCCCCCCGCGCTGCCCCCCGCCAGGGACGACTCCAGCGTGTAGCTCCCGGCCACCCCCAGCTCCCGATGCACCACCACACGAGCCGCGGAGAGCTTGGCCTGCGGCGGTTGGGTGTTGGGTGGTTGGGTGTTGGGTGGTTGGGTGTTGGGTGGTTGGGTGTTGGGTGGTTGGGTGAGTGCATGGGATGGGTGAGGGTGGGCGGGTGGGTGGGAGGCGTGTTGGTTGTAAGACGGGGGGTGCGGGTAAGGGCGGAGCCTATCGATCCATAGCCTGCTCTGCAGCACCCCGCCCCGTCCCTCGTCCTGCCCCGCCGGGAGCCCTGTCCAGGCCCCGGATCCAGATCCCCGATGTCCAGATCCCGGATCCATTTCCTGTCCAGGCCCCGGCTTGAGCTCCGCAACCTCCCATCTGTTGACGGGCCACTAGTGCGCGGAAGGGTCAGGCACAATCCATAACAATCCATAACCTCCGAACCCCGCGAGCGTTGACGTCCCTTCTGCTAGGAAGTCTTGTCGAAAACGCCTCGGCTGCAAGACACGATCGATCCATTCCCGCACCTTGCGGATTTTGAAGCTGCACTTGGGGAAGCTGTAGTCCTGCGGGTTGCAAGGAGTGCGTTGTGGGTTGGGAGGGAGGAGAAGCAGGAGAGAAGGGTGTGAGCTGACCAGAGAAACAACTGGAAAGGATAGGGCCATGGGCAGTGACGATTAAGTGGCAACTGGCAACAGGCCAGCATGGTACCATGTAAGCTGACCGAAGAACCAACTGCGAACTGGGAACTGGCCAGCATGGGGGCCATGAGCAGTGGTGGTCTCGGGCTGCTGTGTTTGTCCAGATCCCCTCATACCACCCCTGCACAGGTCCCAGCACGTTTCCGAAGCCCGCCAGCCAGCTCTCACCGAGGAGAGTCGTGCCGTGAGGTACGGCAGCATCCGTACACGCAGCCGCGCCGCCACCCTCGCACTGGGCCCGCCGCCGCCCGCCGCCGCCGCCGCCGCCGTGCCGCCACTGGGGCCCGCGGCCGCGGCGCCGCCGGGCCCTCCTGGACCCGCCTGGGCCATGCCGGGCCCGGCGGCGCCGTTGGCGCCGCCAGCGGCGGCAGATCCAGGATCGTACGAGCTCGGATCCACGCCGTCGGGGCCGCCGCGGCCGGCGGCGGCGGCGGCGGCGGCGCCACGTGCGTCCCGGAGGTCTCGGGCGCTGCCGCCGTGGGACGCCATGGCGGCCGCGCTCGGCTCGCACCTGCAGCGTACGGCACAGCACGGCATCGCATGCAGCACTGCTCAGCTCAGCACAGCACAGCACAGCACAGCACAGCGCAGCACGGCACGGTACGGCACGGCACGGCATAGCGGGGTGAGGTTCAGGGGTCAGGTTCAGGGGTCAGGATCAGGGGCACCGCGGCCGCACGCGCTGCCCGGCTTGTGGGCGCGTCTGCCCCTCCTCGACCGCAGCCTGGTGGAAACAGCCAGCTCCCTTGATCCACCCGGCCAACGCCAGCCCCAACCGCACAGGACCCCCTGCCGTCCCCGCACCTGCAAAACCCGTCCTCGTCTCCCCGTCCCTGCCGTACCCCCGTAACCCCTGCCGTACCCCTGCCGTACTGCCGTACCCGTAGAAGAATGTGTCGCTCTTGGTGGAGTGGCCGTGTATGTCGATGTACAGCGCCAGCCGGCCCGCCGCCGCCAGCTGCTGCAGGAGGCGCTTGGCGCCGAAGACCGTGGGGTAGAGGCAGCGGGTGGGGCGGTCCCACACGCTGGGGGGGGGTGGGGGATGGGGAGGTTTGGGGGGTGGGTAGGGAGAGGGAGGAGGTGGGGTAGAGGCAGCGGGTGGGGCGGTCCCACACGCTGGGGGATGGGGGAGGAGAGGGGGGGGGGGGTTGCGGGGGGGCGGGGTGGAGAGAGGGAGGGGGGAGGGAGAGGGATGGTGAGGCGGTGGGGTAGAGGCAGCGGGTGGGGCGGTCCCAGACCCTGTTGGGGGTTTGGAGGGGGGGGGGTTGCGGAGGGGCAGGGTGGAGAGAGGGAGGGGGGAAACAGGGGGAAGAGGGATGGTGAGGCCGTGGGGTGGAGGCAGCGGTGGTGGGGCGGTCCCACACGCTGTTGGGGGGTGGGAATGGGGAGGTTTGGGGGTGAGGACGGGGTTGAGGTCGGGGGGGGGGCGGGGAAATAGGGGGGCCAAGGAGCCGCCGCTGCAAGGCATTGCTCCGCAACGGCCCGACAAACCCCTTCTCCACCCCCTTCCCCACGACCCGTCCGCCCGCCGGTTCAGGCCCACCCCCGCCAGCCATCCGCGCTGGGCCCCCCCTCCCTATCCCCGTCAACCCTTCTGCCTCCCCCACCCCACCCCTGCCCCCCGACGCACGCAGCGAGGGCCTCGCTTTTCGCTCTTCGCGGTTCGCCGCTGACGTGGGGTTAGCTGCACTCGCCGCAGTACCACATGGTACCACTACCACATGGAGGGCCACGTCAGCCCATGACACCCAGGTCCACCCCCGCCAGCGAGCACCGGTAGCTTCCCTCCTCCCCCCCCCCTTTCCCCCTTCTATCCCCTTCCCCCCTCCTTCCCTCTCCCCTCTCCCCCCTCCTCCCCACCCACCGGTTCAGGTCCACCCCCGCCAGCGAGCAGCGGTAGCTCCCGTTCACTACGCCGTCAGGGTTGAGCATGGGCACCAGCTTGAACACGAAGGAGGAGCGCAGCGTGGCGGCGGCGGGGTCGGGGGAGCACAGGAACTCGATCAGACCCTGCGGGCGTGTGGGTAGTGGTGGGAGGGGAGGGGTGGTGGGGTGGGGTGGGGTGGGTGGTGGGGGATGGGGGCTTGAGGGAAGGGGGGGAGAAGGGGTGGAGGGGGACGGGGGGAGGGTCTTGAGGGAGGGTCTTGAGGGAGGGGGTTCGGGAGTTGGGGTGGGTGGGTAGGGGCCGGGCGTTGGGGGAGCTGGGTGAGATCAGCGGAGATCTCAGCTCGCCGTACCTGCCCCCCCCCCTTCCGTACCTGCATGATCCAGCTCGCGCAGGTCTCCCCCGGGTGCACCCGCGCCGTGATAAAGATACACTCCCGCTGCCGTACGGCATCCAGCGGCGCGGCCCAATCTGTGATCGTGAGCAGCTCGGTCCGCAGGCCCGACAGAGTGTAACACAGGAGGGACCGAACCAGGGGGGGAGGGAAGAAGGGGGGCGGAGGGCTGGCGGCGAGGCCGGGGGCGAGGGCGGAGGCGGCGCCGGGCGGGGCGGGGAAGGCGGCGGCGAGGGCGGCGGCGGTGGCGGCGGCGCAGTCGGACAGGAGGCGGCGCTGGAGGGAGTCGAGGTGCTCCTGGCGGTTGGCGGTTGGCGGGGGGTCGGTTGGCGGTTGGCGGTTGGCGGGCGGTGACGCGGATCAGCAAGGGCCTGATTTCACTGTAGCCCTGGATCCTGCCCGCCCGCCCCCAGCCCTGCTTCCGCTTTTCCGCTATGCATGTGCTTGCAGCATCGCTACGGTACGTCCGTAAACAACATCCTGTACCCCCACCGATCCCCAAACTGCTCATAAGCAGCGTACCCTCCCCCTTCCCTCTCGCTCCTCCTACGACACCTTTTGCAGATTCCCGCGCATGCCCACACGCGCCCGCACCTGCAGGTCCGTGTGCGTGTACGGATAGCAGGAAGCCACGTAGTACGTCCCGGGTACGGGAAAGTTGATCGTGAAGGTCGCGCAGTACAACCCCGGCCCGATCCCAGCCATCACCCCTCCGTCGTCGTCCGCCGCGCCCTTGCCCTTCCCGCCCTTGCCCTTGCCGGCTTTGCCGCCGCCGCTGGGCGCGGGCGCCGGCGGGGGCGGCCCCCCGCCGCCGCCTGCCGCCGCCGGGCCGCCGGCGAAGGCGGCGGAGGAAGAAGCGGCGGCTGCGGCTGCCGACGGCTGCGCATGGGGAGGGGTGTCAGGGGAGGGGGTGCGAGAGGCCTGAGCTTGAGCAGGCCGACATATCTTATTGCTGTTGGACGCCCTCGCATGGCCTCGATCTTTCCCATGCCGCCCCAACTAGATCCCCGCCTCTACCAACCAATCACCCGACCCTTCAATGCCCTCGTGTGAACGGTCTTTCACAAACCGCGCGAACGATCCGCCTCTCTATCGATCCGCTCCCCCCCACCCCCACCCGGGACCCCCACCTTCTTGCCACGACGCGCCGCCGCACCCTCGCCCGCCACCGTGGGCCTCCCCCGGTACGGCGAGGGGTAGTAAGCGATGTGGGTCCCCGCCCGAAACCAACCGCCCGCCTCTACGCCGCCGCCGCCGCCCGCCGCCGCCGCCAGCGGCTGGCTCGACGGCGCCGGCAGTGGCAGCGGCGGCGGCGTTGGCGGCCGACCCACGAGCGGCGGCGGCGGCGCGACGGACGACGGCGGCCGCGCGAGGCACATGACGGGTCGCTTGCCCCCGCTGAATAGCGATTCCTTCTTTCGAAGGTTAACGATATTGAGCTTGATTCCTGGCCCCTGGCCAGTGCCCACATGGGTGGTGGAGGACCCGGCCGTGGCCGCTGGCGGCAGCGGCGCGTGCTCGCCGGCCGCTGCGGACCCCGCCGCCACCGCCTGCTGCGACGCTGGCGGCGCCGCCAGGGGCGGCTGGCTGCCGCCGCCGCCGCCGCCGCTGTTGCTGCATACCTCGGGCGGGACGGTGACGGCGAAGTAGAACCACTGGCACAGGTTGCCGCCTTCGCACACGCAGATTGCGAATCCCGAAGGGGCGGGTGAGTGCGGTTGCCGCCTGTGCACCGCCAAACCCCTTCGAACCCCCGCACTACCGTGTGCGCCCACGCCTGCTGACCTGCACTAGAGGCGGCCCCTAGTGCAGCGCCTCTGGTCGCCTAGTGCACACGCATCCACCCTCCGTCCCACCCCCCCCCCCCCCCCACGTGCCCACCTTCTGATCGATCGTTCAAGTCGGGCGCGAGGAATAGGTCGTACTCACGTGGGCCCACCTGCAGTACAACACCAGTAGCAAGCGGGGGTAAGCGCGGATGTACTGGGGGCAAGGGCCTGTTTGGGCCCAGCCGGGCCCGGGCCCAGGCCCGAGCCAGGCCCTGCCGGGCCCCGCGCAGGAACGTGCAGGACAAAACCCCGGGTCGTGCAAGGCCCAACAATCCGCACCTGAGCCGCACAACGGAGGTTTCCGGACTCGAAGCAAGAGTGAAAGACGAGTGGTGGGATCGAGCCGGCTCCCCCGCCACCCCTCGCCGTGCCTCCGCCGCCGCCGCCAGGGCCGCCGCCACCCGCCCTGGCGGCGCCGCCGGCCGAACCCGCGCCGCCGCTGCCGCCGCCGCCGGGGCCCCGCCACGGATCCGCGTTGATGTCGGGCAGGTGGAATGGATCCAGGGCGCCTCCCGACGGGATCCGGGATCCGGGTCCGGATCCTGTGTCGGATCCTGCGGGTTCATGTCGTGGGGTCAAGGGGCGGGCGCCAGAGCTATGGACACAAGATCTGATCCCAGGGTGAGCTCTAAACCCTGACAACACCGGACCCCCGACACGACCTCAACGGCCAGCGCGCGCTCCCCCAACCAACACCCAACACCCCCATCCCGCTCCCGCCACCACCCTCCCTCCCCTTCCACGCCACCCTCCACCACTTAGTGGTGCCCCCGTGCTCCGTAGCGCCCCCCTGGCCTCCGCCGCCGCCCGCACACGCTTACACATGCCCACACACGCTTTGTTTTGAGGTTCCAGGTTCGCCTGCTTGCTTGTCGCTTGATATACGCACTGGCACCCGGTTATCGCGCATCAACCCCAGCATCCAAACACACAACCTGACAGCAACACTCTTATTCTTCCCGCGTGCTTGGGTTACCAGATGTGGCCAAGTCATAGTTGTTCGCACACCCTGACAGCAACACTCACCCGCACAGCCATGTGCGTCGCTCAGGGCGATACGGGAGAGATCCGGCAGGCTCCCGGATCCAGATCCGGCGCGTGGGGAGGCTCGATCCAGCCTCCCGCCCGCGGCTTCCCCCGCCGCCCAGCCGTAGCCTCCTCCGCCTCCCGCGCCCCAGTCTGCCAGCAACGGGGACACCCCAGCGGGCAGGGGCAGAGGGAAGGGGGGAGCAGGTGACGGCCAAGGTAGCGAGAAAGGCATCTCTTTGCACAGGCAATAGGCAACACCAGAGCTCCCAGGTTCTGCACCTCCCTAGCCCGCTCACC